>OY992876.1:31305073-31492573 GCA_963921405.1 Cepaea hortensis | reverse complement strand
TATGTGGGTGTTATGTGGGTGATGTGTGTGGGGGGGGGGATGTGTATGTGTAGGGGATGTGTGTGGGGGGGTTGTGAGTGGGGATGTGTGTGGGTGGATTGGGGATGTGTGGGTGGGTGAAGGGATGTGTGGTGGGTGGGGGATGTGTGTGTGGGTAAGGGATGTATGTATGGGTGGGGGATATTTGGTTGGATGGTTGGAAGTGTGTGGGTGTTGGGGGGGGGGGGTTGTGTTGTGAAGAATGTGGATGTGGATGGGGGTGGGGTGTGTGGGGGTTTGGGGGATGTGTGGGTTGAGGGATGGATGTATGGTGGGTGTGGGGATGTGAATGTGGGTTGGGATTTGTCTGTGTGGATGGAGGTGTGTGTGTTGGTGGGTAGAGGATATATGTGTGGGTGGTGAGGGTGTTTGTAGGTGGGGGTGTGTGGGTGGGTGGGAGATGTGTGGGTGAGGGTGTGTGGGTGGGTATGTGAATGGGGGATATGTGTGGGTGGAGTGTTGTGTGGGAGGGGAGATGTTTGTGGGTGAGGTATGTGTGGGTGGGTGGGGAAGGTGTGATTGTGCGTGGGATGTGCGGGTGGGTAAAGCATATATGTGAGGGTGGGGGTATCTGTTTGGCTGGGTGATTGGGATGTGTGTTTGGCTGGGTGGTTGGGGTGTGTGGGTGGGTAGATGAGTGATGTATGAGTTGATGGGTGGGTGTGTGGTTGAGGGATGAATACGTGAGTGGATGGATGTGTGTGGGGGATGAGTATGGATGGGGGATGTGTGTGTGGGTGGGTGGAAAGATGTGTGGGGGTATATTTGGGTGATGGGGTGTGTGTGAGTAGATGGGGGATGTGTTGTTGGGTGGGGCAAGTGTGATTGGGGGATGGGTGACTGGGGGTGGGTGGGTGGAGGATGTGTGGGTGGGTGAGTGTGTGTAGGTTGTTGGGGATGGGTGGGGGATATGTGTGTGTGTGGGTTCGGGATGTGTGGGTGGGTTGTGTGCAAGTGGCGGAAATGTGGGTGGGTGCGGGTCTCATAACATGGTAATATGCATTGCTTATGTTTACAACATTCTTTTGACAATGTTTTTTCCTATGTGAATGTATTATGCACTATTGATGAACGAAAGATGAGTGATTGGAAGGGCCGAATGTAAAGAAGGGCCTGCATGCCCAATTTGTTACCCTTTGAAAATAATGTCCGTTCGTTCGTTCGCTCTCTCTCTCTCTCTCTATCTCTCTCTCTCTCTCTCTCTCTCTCTCTCTCTCTCTCTCTCTCTCTCTCTCTCTCTCTCTCTCTCTCTCTCTCTCTCTCTCTCTCAGCGCGCGTGTGTGTGTGAATGATAGCCATATTATTCATTGAGTGGTGTTTGGGTAAGTGGATATGCTCCAATACGCAGTCTGTTTACCTTATTGTAATAATCTATCGCTCTCTCTCTCTCTCTCTCTCTCTCTCTCTCTCTCTCTCTCTCTCTCTCTCTCTCTCTCTCTCTCTCTCTCTCTGGGGAGCCGCGGTAGTGCAGATCGTTTTCTTTCTGTCTCTTGAAATTGATTGTATATGTCTGCAATGTTGTCTTCTTATAAAAATAAATACCAGTCTTGATTAGTTCACTCAGTGGTACATAGAGTTTATCTTCTACTGTTGCTTCTCTAGTCCATAATATGTGTCTAAGACATGCCGTGTTCGGGGCAGTTTTAGAGTATGCGATGCGCACCATTCTACATGTGCACATGGCTGACTTGCCAATTTTAAATTGTGTGTACTTGTAGTTGCGTAATCGATTGTGTCCTGTTCGGAGGCGCAGATTAATGATTTGCTCTGGTCTGTCCATAAAATGGTAAGCGTCTTGTGATTGATTTTATGCTTTTGTGTGTGTGTGTATGTGTGTGAGTGAGTGAGTGAGTGAGTGAGTGAGTGAGTGAGTGAGTGAGTGAGTGAGTGGAATGTGGCTGGTATATCAGGTTGCTCCTCTGTTGCATCTTCCTTAGACTGTTGGCCAGTCCTTTCTTTTCCGGACACTCCACAATTTTTTATTATTATTATTATTATTATTATTATTATTATTATTATTATTATTATTATTATTATTTTCTGTGAGTGGAACGTAGGTTGCTCTTCTGTTGCATCTTCCTTAGATAATTGACCAGCCCTTTCTTGTCCGGACACCCCACGATTGTATGGACCGACCGGCACGCGGTGGCTGATGTGGTTAGTATCACGCCGGCTACATTTACTCCCAAAGACATTTCCAGTTACCTCTTTTAGGCTGGGTCGATCTGGGAGGAGGAGGAGGAGGAGTAGGAGGAGGGCTGTTAGTTTTAACAATCCGCCCCAATGAGGATTCAAAGATATGACCACATGGCCGGTAGGCAAGCATCTAGCCATTAAGCTGTCTCGGCTCCCTACATCTAGCCACTAAGATGTCGCTGCTCCCTACATCTAGCCACTAAGATGTCGCTGCTCCCTATATGTAGCCACTAAGATATCGCAGCTCCCTACATCTAGCCACTAAGTTATTGCGGCTCCCTACATCTAGCCATTAAGTTATTGCGGCCCCCTACATCTAGCCACTAAGATATCGTGACTCCCTACATCTAGCAACTAAGATATCATAGCTTCCTACATCTAGCCACTAAACTATCGCGGCTCCCTACATCTAGCCACTAAGCTATCACGGCTCCCTACATCTAGCCATTAAGCTGTCTCGGCTCCCTACATCTAGCCACTAAGATGTCGCTGTTCCCTATATCTAGCCACTAAGATATCGCAGCTCCCTACATCTAGCCACTAAGTTATTGCGGCTCCCTATATCTAGCCATTAAGTTATCGCGGCCCCCTACATCTAGCCACTGAGATATCGTGACTCCCTACATCTAGCCACTAAGATATCATAGCTCTCTACATCTAGCCACTAAGCTATCGCGGCTCCCTATATCTAGCCACTAAGCTATCACGGCTCCCTACATCTAGCCACTAAGATATCACGACTCCCTACATCTAGCCACTAAGCTATCGTGGCTCCCTACATCTAGCCACCAAGCTATCACGGCTCCCTACATCTAGCCACTAAGATATCGCAGCTCCCTACATCAAGAGTAAGCACACATAACTGAAACACTATATCACTACATCTATCCTTGGAACGCCAGCTTAAACCCCCACCCACACACCTCTCTCAACGCTTAGTATCAAACGTGGATTAGAACACATGACATCATCCACTAGTGTTTCCCCATGATCTGCCTTTAGCGTTGAAGTCACCACAGAAAATAACATTTCTCTCGTGGCCTAATATGCCACTTAAGCACTGCCACTTCTGGGCGTCCACACTGGCATTGCGGGCATAAACATTAACCACCACGAATGGTATACTGGAATGAACTCTCAACGCCTGTATTTGTATATCGTCACTGTCCCAACTGGACATGTCTAGCTCTGACGCCACCATGCTGTCGCGAACGAGAATCGCCATTCCCAGATGTCGTCTGTTGTAGAAACATTTGAAGCCGGCAATTTGGAGTAGCTGATCGCCCAGTCTCGTCTCCTGGAGTGCTACAATGTCGTTCCTGTAAACTAGGGTTTCTAAAATAGAGCCCCGTTGTTTTACACTGGCACAGTTCCAATATAGAATACGGATATTCCTGAGTCCTAGTCGGTGACACTTGAGTCTAAAAAACCTCAAACCTCCACGCTTACCTTGATTCTTTTTCCCTGCGCGGCTACCACACCGCTTCGGTATGTTGACTGCTGACCGCACGAAGAACACACGTTGTTCCGCCATGTTGAAAAAAACGTAAACTCAGACTGAGAACACCACACAAGCTGCTGAAAATTAACTCAAGGATGGCTTCGCTCGATGCACGAACTCCGTAGCACCCGCGCAGATCTTGAGTAGAAACTCCTGGTTTTACATCCTGGCACACCAATTACACGCAAGAGATGAATAAATCCATCCCCTACGCGAAAAAGTTAACGAACACAAAACAACACGACCGTCCGTCGCCATCTTGAAACAGGAAAAAAAATGCTTTTCCTCAAAAAAACACTTCCTCCAATACACAGGGGGGGGGGGGGGGGAGCTCGAGACTGCACTGGAAACCATCGACCTGGTTTGTATCAACAGTGGCTGTGTCACCAGGACAGCAAGCCGTCCGGGCGATGAGGACAGTGCTATTGATCTGGCGCTAGTTTCACCTTCACTCACTACAGTGTGTAGATGGGGTGTCCTAGGACACCATGGCAGCGACCACCACCCGTGCAGCATACTGGTGGAGAAAGGCAGAACCAGGCAGCACACGCTAAAGGTAAAGACGTTCCAGTATGACAGTACAGGGCAAGATGTGGTGAGTAAAATAAGACGTGACAAGCGCAGAACGTTTCAGGGCAGGAAAAAAAGCTGAGAGCAGCCACCGTGGTGGAGTTTCGAGGTGGAGAAGGCTTGGGTGGATAAGCGTAGTGCTGTAAGGAGATGGCAAAATGCCAAGAAGAACAGGGCTGGTCATCCTAGTCCCTGCTTGCACTTAGAAAGAGAGATGCACACAAAAGTAAGCTACTTCAAAAAACTGGTCAAGGTTGTTAAAAGCGAAAAATGGGCAGAGGTGTGTCAAAGAGTAAGCACAGACAAGTCACTGAAATTGTTCTGGCGACTACATAAAAGCATGAGTGGTGTAGTAAAGAATAAGAGCATTTCTGACTTCCAAGGTGCTGACCTCATCTGGCAGAGGACTGACGAGGACAAGGGCAAAGCCCTCTTTGAACGCTACCTTGAGCAAAGCAACCAGACAGACATGGGAGGCCGAAATCTGGCCAGGGAGGTCACCTCAGACAGATGCAAGGCCCAGAACACTTCGGACGAAGACACAGTGACAGTGAAAGAAATCAAGGCTGTGCTTCGACGATCAAAAAACAGTGCTCCAGGTCCTGATGGCATAAGATACGACGACATAAGTAGGTGTACCGACAATGAGCTAGAGAAACTAGCAGACATGTACAACAACAGTATAGGGAGTGCTAGCATCAAGGAGGAATGGTTACACAGCTATCTGATTCCCTTGCCGAAGCCTGACAAAGACCACACAAAAATTCAGGGATATCGAATTATAACCATGCAGAATACAATAGGCAAGCTGCGGGAGAAGGTAATTGCCAGGAAAATATCAAGCCAACTAGAGAGGCAAGGTGTTTTCCCACCCAATCTGGGTGGGTACCGTCCAAAGAGAGAAACCTGGACCAATGCAGCAGTCTTTGCCCAGGATGTCTATGAAGGTTTCCACTCAGGCACTGAAACCGTTGCAGCAGCGATTGATCTTGAGGACGCATACAACAGAGTACCACTGGATTTTTTAATGTTTCAGCTTCTCGAACTAAACGTAAGTCCATTCCTCCTTAGTTGGATCGATGCAGCCCTCTTCCAACGGAAAGTAGTTTTTAGATGTGGCAGTTGGACTTCGGAACCAACAACAATATATCCTGGCCTACCACAGGGATCACCATTATCTCCGGTACTGTTCAACGCCTACACAGTGAGAATCACCAGTGAGCAGATCACTGGACCTGGCAGGACATTGTCATATGCCGATGATGTTTTTGTGTATCGTCAGGGGAAGGATAGAGAGGAGGTTGCTGTGGAACTACAAACCGAACTCAATCGCATAAGTACTTGGTGTGATGAAGCTGGGGCAATGGTCAACCCAACAAAGGCAACAGTGACTTGGTTCTCGTTGAATAATCATATTGTCAACACTCCAACACCAACTGTAATGCTGTGTTCAGAGACGGTGGAAAGATCGCAGGCAATGAATTACCTGGGGATACGGTTTGATCGAAGCCTTGCTTATAATGTGCACATAGACCAGGTGATAACAAAGGCCAAGCGGTGTTTGGCAGGGATGCAGGTGATGGCGGCAGCAAACTGTGAGCAGCGGCATCTATGTCTTCTGTACGAGGGGTTGGTCATGTCTGTTTTGGAGTATGCAATGGCAATCCTGACTCTCAGCCATAAGCAGATAGAAAGGATGGAAAGGATACAGAATGAAGCTATGCGCATTATTCTTGGATGTACAAGAGATACAGCATGCAGGGCGATGCGCTACCTTCTTGGTTTTCCAACCATTGAAGAGAGAATACAAGGTTGCAGGGCACGCGCCTACCTCAGAATTAACGGAAACACACAACATCCACTGCAGAGTGAAATTAGGAAGGTGAAGGGCAGCAGGTTAAAAAGAGGACGGTCGTGGATGGGTCAAGCCGAAGACATTCTTCAACAAGTGTGTTCACTTGAGGACTTAGAACCTGGCGAGGAGTGGGTGCAAGTGCCAACAGACTTCTGCACATCCTTTTCAGTTTGCATCCAACTAGATAGAAAATGGAGACAAGAAAATCCGGCTGCTGTTGAGGCTGAAGTACAAGCGTTGATTTTCGAGAATTCGCTAGACGGTGACGCGGTCATCTACACAGATGGGTCGGTCGTCCGACATGTGAGAAGCTCATGGGCCTTTACAGCTCGGGCAGGAGGGAGAATTGTGAAGGAGGACTCTGGTGCTTTTACTGAAACCACAAGTAGCCTGACCATGGAAGTCATGGCAGTAAGTAAAGCAATAACATGGCTCGAGACACAGACATTCACTAGGGCTTGTTTCCTTAGCGACTCAATGAACATGATCAAGAGGATAGAGGAGGGGTCGATCCGAAGAGAATGGTTGCTGCCTCTGGAGCGGTCTCGACTGGCAAAGATTAGTTTCATCTTCGTGCCAGGGCATGCGGGAGTACAAGGAAATGAGCGGGCTGACAAGCTCGCAGGTGAGGCAACTGTGGAGAGCGGACGCGCCATGGACCAGGCTGACATTCTCAATTCTCTACGAGAAGTAAGACTTTTGCGAGAACCAAGTGATGACTGTGAATCTACAACAATGGCCAGACTGCGAGAGCAGCAAATTAAAAGAGGGGTGGCCAAACAAGAACACTACGCAGGAAGCCAAAGAAGATTTATAAACCAACACAGAACTGGCGTCGTTAGCCGCTACACGCTGCGGGATTTGCTGAGGAGGGGATCCGAGCACTTATGGACTGAATGGTTCGATGTGCAATGAGGATGATCTGTCGACTAACTAACTAACTAACATCATCCACTAGGGGATAGACAACGGAAAATAGGCAGCCATCACGGCTCCCTACACCGAGAGTAAGCAGACACGGATATGAAGCAACACATCTGTTGGGGCTTGGAACGGCAGCTTAGACTCCACCCCTCCCCCAACCCCACCCCAAACACACACACACCCCCCAAACACACACACACACACACACACACACACACCTCTCAATGCTTAGCATCAAGCGTAGGTCAGGACAAAGGACATCATCCACCTGGAGGCCAGACAACAGACAACAGACAACAGACAACAGACAACAGACAGCAGCTTGGATGGTGTCAGCCTCCCAGCACGGGGAGTTTGATTAGCTCCAGTTAGCTCACTGTGAGCCCAGCAACCCGTGGTACGTTGATCAACGATTGTAGCGACACGCTTTCTCTTGCTCTGTGACCAGCGGTTTCGAATGCAATTCACAACTCCGCATACCGCAGTTAAAACACAACTGCAGACGATTTTGAAGCAAACCGACTTGCACTAGTTTTCATACAATGGTGTGAGTGCGGGACATTCAGAAAGATATGGCAAACTAATGAACGCAAATTTGCCAAGAAATCACAAACAGTAAGTTAATGCTGGGGTGACTGCGACGTCCTGTATCCATCAATGTGTACCGTAAATTCAACATTGGCTATATCGGTGGTTCGCAAAGTTGACCTTAGAAACTTCCAACGGGCAGTGATAATTTGAGTTTGCTGTTGAGTTCTTTAAAGCCGCTTTGGCGAATTGTTCAACGAAGTCCTACCAGCGATTGATTCTAGAATGTTTTTATTGCTGTACAAACTCTGCCGTTCGGCTTGTTCATTCTTATACGATACAAGTCAATGTATTGAAGTGTTTACACACTTCAATAACTTTAGATAGAAAATGTGTTATGGAAGTAGAATAGCCCAAGCGAAAGCAGTTTATGGTGTATTTTTAATGACTGTGGGGTTTTTGAAAATATTGCCGTTCCAAGTTTTGTATTTGCCCTATGTGGTGTTCATGCAACATGAAAGGTAAATACATAACTTGGAACAGCAATATTTTCAAAAATTCCAGTCATTAAAAATACACACTGTATTTCACGGGATAAAGAATATTCTCTGCAATTTATCTTTGTTACTCGAGGTTGGGAAAAAAGTTCTTAATGTCTATATTGAGCCATTTCTGGTGTACGGAAGCGATTCTTGGACAATTAGCATATAATTGCGGGATTTAAATTATAATCTATATCTATAAAACAGAGTGTAGCCTATGTGGCTTTGTGTGTTTGTGGTCAGCTATGTATTGGATGCGTTCGATAACGGTACATCCGATTGAGATGAAATTTTCTACACGTCTTCCTTTCATTCCTGTGCAACCGACTATAATAGTTTCTTAGTGTAAAATCTTCTACTTATTTAATAGCATTTACTTTTTCATTTTTCATTATATAATTTCTATATGGCAGGGGGACTTCACTCTAGAAAAGTTATTTCAAGGGGCATAACTTTTAATAACATTTCTATATACTTTATAGTCATATTGTTGGACTTACTTGCACTATTGTTAAACTCTTTGTCTATAGTTATTTTCAGGCATATGAGTTATAATAAATAATGATATAATCTTTAAGGCATTTTCAAAGTTTTCATAAAAATAATGCATAATGCATAACATTGTAACCCATCTTTTTCTGCTTAAAGAACTTATCAACTGTCATGTCGGTGATTAAAAGCAGTTTTCATTAAAAAATAATGAATGGTGTGTGGAAGGACATTCTTTTAAGTTACTGTGCGCCAGGAGCTGGGCGAAACCACGCCGGGTCAGATAGACAGACAGATAGTCGGGAACGGAAGCTTATTTGACTACTTATATGAATTAAATGACATGCTCCCCACCAGGGACTGGGTGAAGCCGGGCCGGGTCAGACAGACAGACAGACAGACAGTCGGGAACGGGAGAGCTTATATGACTACGTATATGAATTAAATGAGATGCTCCCCACCAGGGACTGGGTGAAGACGGGCCGGGTCAGACAGACAGACGGGTTCCAAATGTTGCTGTATGTAGCCGAGGCGCGGTGTTGGGGTGAGCGCCCAACATTGCTCAAATACCTCAATGGCTCGTGAATATATAACCTATGCAGCAAAAGTCCAACTCCTGGCCTTCACGTGGCGGGCCTGTTTAAACTAACAGGAGAAGGGGCGACGGCGAGTCTCTGGCGCCGGAAAATAACCAGTATGCTCTAGATGTGTATGCACGTACATGCATGCGCAGACACGTGTGTGCGCGCGTACACATCTACACTCGAGTGAGACCACAGTCTGCTCTAGCAAAGAAAGGTGCTGAAGACGGAGGCAACCAGCCAAGAGGCACACCACAGAAATCAGGATGCCACGCAATCACGCAAAATGGAATATGTCGACAACTGCTAATCGTTATGGTGCTTGCCCTGCTTTGGACCCCCAGGCAGGTGCAGTGCCGGGCCCTATGTCTCGAAAGGGTCCAACCCCAACTACTGGAGGTCCTTCTCAGATGTCCCGTGGAGCCAGGGGACATGAGAATAAGACGACTGGCCATACTAAACGAAGACTTAAAATAATGCACTGGAATGCGGAGGGAGTCAGCAACAAAAAAATAGAATTAGAAAAAATCTTGGACCAAGAAAAAGTAAGCATATGTTGCTTGCAAGAAACTCACCTCAATGAAAATATAGCCTTCAAAATCAGAGGCTACCAGTGTTACTGATCTGACCGAAAGGACAGGCGAAAAGGTGGGATACTGACCCTTGTAAGAAATAACATCATGGCTTCCCAAATCAAGTCTACATGGAAGGGGCTGAGTATCAGACACTTAAACTTAAGACAGGTAATACAGATCTACATCTGATCAATTACTACTGTCCAAGTGACCGCCCACAGGCACTGGACACTCTACCACTAAAAGAAAAAATGATTGTGTGTGGCGATTTCAACAGCCACTCGCAGAGCTGGGGCTATGATCACATGGACCAGAGAGGAGAGAGACTGGAAGACTGGCAGGATGAGAATAGATTCATGTTGATTAACAAGCCGTCCGACCCACATACTTTCTACTCGAGATCATGGCACTCTACAACTACACCTGACCTGGCTTTTCATTCACCAGACCTGGAGTGGAACATTACACGAATTGTTGGGAAACAACTTGGTGGCAGTGACCATCGGCCAGTCTTTCTAACCGTAGAAAATGAGCTTGTAAGTGAAAGCAGCACCCTCTCGAGGTGGAACTACAAGAAAGCAGAGTGGGCAATGTACAAGCATCGCACCAGCATACTGGTTAGAAATCTGAACACTGAGAAAGACATAAATAAAGCAGTTGAAGAGTTTGGGAAATGCATACTACAGTCAGCGCGAGAAACAGTACCAAGAGGAGCCCGTAAACAATATAAACCCTACTGGAGTAGTGAACTGGAACAGTTGCATAATGATGTTGAAGTGTGTAGAAAGCAAGCAGAGGCCACACCCAGCCAAGAGCACCACAATAAATTCCAGCATGCAAAAGCCAAATTTCAAAGGGCCAAGCTGCAGGCTAGACGGAAAAGCTGGCAGGAGAAAAACGGAGTCTCTGAACTTTGAAAGAGACACAAGGAAATTGTGGAAGCTAATAAAACAGCTTAATGACGAGGGCACAGGGAGAAACTCAAAAATTGCACTACATAAAGATGGAAAAATCTTAACAAGAAAGCAAGCAGCTGACCATTTTGCGGACTCGTTCGCACAAGATAGCAATATCAAAATTAGTCCAGAGAAACAACAAGAGATTCGAGAGAAACGACAACATACAGGACAGAAGGAAATAGTACATGAGGTTCTGGAGGCACCCATCACAATCAGCGAACTGGAGCTAGCCATATCAAAACTGAAAATGAGAAAGTCACCAGGAGCTGATGGTATCTCCAATGAAATGATCAGGAACCTAGGAACAGAGGCCAAAACAAAGCTGTTGCAGATCTTCAATAACAGCTGGACCTTAGGCAGTGTTCCACAAGCCTGGAGAGAAGCAATCATGATACCCCTCCTAAAATCAGGGAAAGATGGTTCCATTGCCTCTAGCTACAGACCAATTAGCCTCACCAGCTGTCTCTGCAAAACACTGGAGCGCATCATCAATCACAGACTGCAGTGGTACATTGAAAGTAAAAACATCCTTGTGCCACAGCAGGCTGGCTTTAGGCAGTGCTACTCTACGGAAGATCAGACAACCTACCTCTCTCAAGAAATTGAGGATGCATTCCAAGAGAAGAAGCTGGTGCTTGCGGCATGGATAGATCTGAAGAAAGCCTTTGACAAAGTCTGGAAAGAAGGTCTGATGAAGAAACTGAGAAACTGCAAAGTCAATGGAAGAATGTACAAATGGGTGAAAGCATACTTGCACAACAGAAGAGCCCGAGTACAGATAGACGGACTCAAGAGCAAGAAAGTACTACTGCGTCACGGTGTCCCCCAGGGCGGAGTCTTGTCCCCCACACTTTTTCTAATCTTCATCAATGATCTTGTTGCTCACCTACCGCATGGAATTAAAGCGGCAATGTACGCCGATGACCTGGTTCTATGGAGCACAAATGAACATGCATCAGTGGCCACCAGATTGCTACAAAGAGATGTAGATACATTTGCTGCATGGGCAAATAGATGGTGTGTCAGCATAAACACTGACAAGTGCAGCACTACCCTATTTACCCTCTCTCCAAAACAAAAGGCAGGGATCATCCAGATAAATGGAACACCCCTAAGAGAAGATAAAGAACCAACATACCTTGGAGTAACATTTGATGGCAAGCTGACATGGAGAAAGCACATCAACAAAGCAGTAGCAAAAGCCAGAAGGAAAATAGCCATCCTGAGAAAGCTAAGTGGAACCACATGGGGAGCCAGTACGAAAATACTTAGCAAAGTTTACCAACAGAGCATACGACCACACCTGGAATATGGGTCAACTGCGTGGTGTTCAGCATCAAATACCACACTACAAGAGCTGGACAAGGTGCAAAATCAAGCACTTAGAGTCACCACAGGAGGGATGAGATCAACCCCTATAGTGGAAATGGAGAAGATGGGGAGGACACAGGCACTGAGTGAGCGCAGAGATACGAAAACGCTAATACAAGCAGAAAAGTTCCTCAGCTTGCCAGGCCACCCTATGAAGAACAGATTTGAAAACCTAGCTATGGGGCGGTTGAAAAGAAGTAGTTTTATCCACCAGGCCAAACGACTCTGCAGAGAAACCACTGATCTGCCCACAGTTGGTATCCCCCTAACAACTATTCCAGAGCGAACTCCATGGAAAGATGAGCATAGACTATCGTTACAAATCCAGACAAAAGTGAGAGGAATATTTGACAAGGAAGAACAGAACAGTGTGCAGCGCAGAACAGCCACTCTCAGCTTCCTTGATGAAGAATACCCACAGGACCTCTGGATCCGAGTCTACACAGATGGGGCAGCACAAAATGCTGTTCGAAATGGAGGAGCGGGAGTGTACATAGAATACCCAAATAATACTAGGGACACAGCCAGAGTACCGACAGGAAAGTACTGCCATAACTATGATGCCGAAATTGAGGCAATCAAGATAGCAACAGAGAAATTACTAAATAACAGCAATGGTACACAACCTGTGGTGCTACTAACAGATGCAAAATCAGTACTCGAGGCGCTCCTCTCTGGGAAATTGCCAGTACTAAGGACACTACTTTCTGAACTTAGCAGTCAGCATAAAGTCACCATACAGTGGATACCATCCCACTGTGGAGTACCCGGAAACGACAGAGCTGATCAATTGGCTAAGGAAGGAGCCAAAGAGGAACAGCCTGATGTGCCCGTTACATACCACCAAAAGAAAAGAATGATCAAATCAGTCAGAAAGCCACCAAAACCTGCTCAAGATGACTACCACATTATGGACAGACCAGAACAAGTCATTATTCTGCGCCTCAGAACAGGACACAATAGATTACGCAACCACATGTATACAAAATTCAAGATTGGTGAAACAGCCATATGCACATGTGGATTGGCGTCGCAGACAGCAGAGCACATACTCCAAGACTGCCCAAAATATAACATATCTAGGCAAACCTTCTGGCCTAGAGAGACGACAGTGGAAGATAAACTCTATGGACCACTGTGTGAACTGAAAAAAAAACAGTTCAATTCATGCAAGAGACGACATTGCAGATATAGACATATTTCAAGCGAACGAAAGAAGAAGAAGAAGAAGACAGACAGACAGATAGACAGACAAACAGATAGTCGGGAACGGGAGAGCTTATATGACTACGTATATGAATTAAATTAGATGCTCCCCACCAGGGACTGGGTGAAGCCGGGTCAGACAGACAGACAGATAGACAGACAGACAGATAGTCGGGAACGGGAGAGCTTATATGACTACTTATATGAATTAAATTAGATGCTCCCCACCAGGGACTGGGTGAAGCCGGGCCGGGTCAGCCAGACAGACAGACAAACAAGCAGACAGACAGACTGATAGATAGAAAGATCCCCTCCAGGGCCTGGGCGAAGCCGGGCCGGGTCAGCTAGTTTTATATAAACTATGAGAACACTGAACGGATAGAAAGAGTAATGAAGATATCTTGAAGGAAGTTGACTCACAAAGAGATCTGGCTACTCGCTTTAAAAGAAGACAGTCCGCTTTCATTGGGCGTGTCACTAAAATTAATATGTCGTCAGAATGGGAAAAAAGAGGATGCGGGTGGAGAGAGGCAGGTTGAGACCAAGAGAGAAGATGCATGAAAGTTTGACAACATGGAATTGATGAACATCGATATAAGAAATTTTTGGCAGTACATGAGACAGGAGGCTGTGGTAAATGATTGGCGGTACATGAGACAGAAGTCTATGGTAAATGACTGGCAGTACGTGATACAGAAGGCTGTGGTAGATGAGTGGCAGTACATGAGACAGAAGGCTGTGGACAGACATGATCACCAACGTTATGGACACTATGGCGCAGAGGAAGGCAAGACGTCATTAACTCCTACAGACAACAATCCATTTCAAATACATTTCTGTAATGTGGCTAATTTAGTCACAGGATTATTAATACGAAGCTGGGATGGGCCAAATTATAACTTTACTTATTAGTAACTTGTACTTGGAACAAGTGGCGTCTTTGTTGTCCCCAAGCCTCTTAAACCTATACACAGAAATAATTTTTAAACAAGTTGAAGTGCCTGGACTTAACATCAATGGAAGAATCATAAACACTCTTAGGTATGCTGATGATACCGTGTTACTAGCAGAAAGTGAGTAAGAGTTACAAGACCTAGTGGAACAAGTAATCAGGCACAGTGCAGAATGCGGCTTAGATATTAACATCCACAAAACAAAAACTATGATAATTAACAGTGGAAAGGAAAGGTCATCAATGAACATCACAGTAAACGGGCAGATACTAGAACAAGTTACAAGTTTCTCCTACAGAAGTGAAATAGAAATCAAAAAGAGAATAGGGGAAAATGCTTTCAACAGCATGAAATCAGTATTAACATCTAGAGAGATTAACAATGCTTTAAAAATGAGAATTGTCAAATGCTACGTATATGCAACGCTACTGTATGACTCGGAAGCCTGGACATTGAACAAGCAACTAGAAAGTCGAATAGAGGCTCTGGAGATGTGGGTATACAGACGGATATGTCGTATTTCATGAAACAAAAACAATCAAATACAGAGGTTCTAGAAATACTGGGAAGGAAAAGAGAGTTGATGAAAGAAATAAAATAAGAGGCAAATGAAATATTTCGGCGACGTTAAAAGACATAATACTCCTATAAAAGTATTTTTTTTAAACCATACTGGAGGGCAAGGTTGAGGGCAAGCGAGCAAGAGGTAGAGAACTATACAAATGGGAAGATAACACCAAGAGATGGACGAACATCAATCTGTCAGGGCGAGAAACAGTGTTGGAGCCAACCTTCATTGTGGAGACGACACTTGATTGATTGATTGATTGATTGATTGACTGATTTATTGACTGATTGATTGATAAGGTTGAACGGGGTTAAGGTAATGGAAAAATGACCATGACAAAGAGTGCACGCATTTCGCTCATAACGTGAAGTCTCGCGTGATTGCAAGGCTTGAATACTGAATGGCTGCCATCATCGTAGTATTTGACTTAACTCTCCCAGTCTTGACTGATGCAAGGCGTGTAGTCCCCAGCAGGCCACATGACGGCGGAGGTCGTGAACCTATTGAGCAGACAAGACGTCACCTGATCCACATTTCATTTGTCATCTTGTATGACATGTGATAAAAGCTCCGTCCATTAACTTTCATTGGTTGGGGAGACCCGCTGTCTGAAGACACCACACACAACTCCTCGATACAGGGATCGCCAGCAATGGTCAAGCCTTTTAATTGCTTTATACAACGCGCTTGAAAAGTTATGGTGTTACTATTCTTTGTTGCCGGTACGGCTCCTTTATCACGAGGGTGATGCTCTAGGCCAGTGGTTCTCAACCAGTGGGGAATTCCCCCCTAGGGGTGAATTTTAGGGTTTCCAGGAAAAGGGGGGGGGGGGTGCCACGCCATTAGTCCCGCATTAACAACTGATAACTCAACGTCCAACAGCATGTCAAATTCTTTGGCTCTATATAACTTGTAAAACAGTAGCAACATCGAAGCTGGAACTCTAACGTGAGTGACGAAGCCAACGCCCGGATTTACGATTGACCATAAAGTTATTTAATTATAACAGCTCGTAGGTACGTTTGTAATCAATCAAATATTTCCGTCACTAAGAGGCCTGTGCCGCCAGGCGGGACCTAAGTTCTATTGACATGAATATATTGATAATACCAAAACTAACCTGGCTTTCAAATAAATATGCGTCCATTCGACCTCGGCCGACCTTCTGTCACTCCCGAATGTTCGTCTCGGTGTTCCGTACAATACATGTCTTGTTATGTTCGTTGGTTCTGTGGCGACACCGTGTAGCAGTCAATTCATATCCTCTTCTTCTGCTAATTCAATGACAGCCACTGTTTCTTGTGCCAACACCAGTCCGTAGCCAACATCCAACTTTGCACTGCCTCCTTCTTCCATTCCCCGTCCGTCTCTTTTTTTTTTTTTTTTTTGTTATCCTAATTCCTAACTGACGTTTTGTCCCGTTTTAAAGTCGTCCCTTAGATTTCCCCTCTATTTTCCGTCGAGAATTTCTCTTTTCTTTTCATGACGTCATTTCGCCTGTACGCACTATATGGCGGGGGGGGGGGGGGAGGGTGGAGGGGGAGGGGGGAATGAAGATTATTTCAAGATCGCGTTAATACAAGAACCGATTACTTGATATTGTTTTTCCTTTCATACTTTACGGTTCTGTACTCCTCGCCCTTCTGATATTCGTCTTATAACGTAAGTAGACCCACAAACCACGTTTTATGTAGACGTCTAAACTTGTTCCAGTATGTGTTATTAAAGTTAGCTTCCATTTTTACGTATACTATGTAGGGGCAGGATGTGGGGGGGGGGGGAGAGGGGGGAATTTATAGGGAGAAAATACGAAAGAGGAGTCAACATGTGGTGAAAAGGGGGGCCAAAAAAGTTTGAGAACCACTGCTCTAGGCGGATAGTCTTAGAAACACACAGGCGTAAGATCACATCATGTGAGATGAGGTGCATAAAAAACGTGACTAAAAAAATTGAGAAGAGGTAAACAAATGAGAAACCAAGAGCGAGTGTAGGGATAACACCTAATGCTCACTGAATAGAACATCAAAGAATTAAATGGTTTGAACATTTCTTTAGCTAAAACGGAACACAATCAACCAGTATCTAGAGCTTTCTACGCGAGAACATGGAGATATAATAAGGCGAGAGGATGACCAAGGAAGATGGAATAAGAGGGACATTGAAAAAAAAATCAAATATGACATTACGACAAGCAACAAAACATGCGAAACAGTAAATTACATCTGCCTCCTCTCCGCTACACTTCACGACAAAATCAGTAGGACGCATAAAGAAGAAGAATGTCCTAGGCTCAAATCCCTGCCGGAACAAATAATGCTTAGAGGTCACGTGGCTCCGGGGGGAAACCCACCAAACGGCTCACTGAGGACTGGATTAGTTAAGTTAAGAAATTGTGGGCTTATCTTCAATACGTCATAGTGCCACGAAAACTTCTTCTTCCTCTTCTTCTCCTCCTCCTTCATCTTCTCTTTATCTCCCATTAGGGTATAGGCTCTTGACTAAACAACGCCATGCCGTTCCATCTTTTGCTATCTCCCTCCATGCAACTCCCCTATGCTCTACCAGTATTATTAATCTGTCTGTAACTCTCTTCTCCGTGTGTTTAATATCTCCCACTATCTCCGTTGATTTTTGGGTTGGCCAGCAGAGCCACGGAAGTGGAAATCCAGCAACTAATTCAGGACAATGCTCACTCGGGTGATGTGATTATCTACACAGATGGTTCGGTGTCAAGAGGTGAGAGGAGTGGCTGGTGGTTCATAGCCAAAGCTAATGGTCGACTTGGTGCAGGAGAGCCTGGCATATGATACCACAACATCCAGCTTAAGAATGGAGGTGGAGGCAGTCACTGCGGCTCTCCGCTGGATGGAGAATACGACACACACACATCGTGATTGTAACTGACTCAGAAAGCATGCTGACGAGGGTGAGGACGGGCAGGTTTCGTGTGGAGTGGCTTGCTTCGCTTCGGAGGTCACGGGTGACAAGCATCGCCTGGATCTTTTCTCCGGGGGTGTGCTGGGAAATGAACAGGCGGACAGATTGGCTGGCTCTGCAAAACTTGGTGGAGTATTGATGCATGATAAGGCAGACGTGGTTGCGGCCTTGTGGGAGCACGTGTACACCTCGGAGGAGCAAATGGATTACCATGGTCTGGCAAGAATGAGACAGCGAGGAGTGACGAGGGGATCTGTCCGCCGCTCAACGCTCAGAGGAAAGGCGAGACGGACATATAATCAGATTGCTACTGGTACTATTAGTGTTGGACCTCTTCGCTGGCTGCTGAGGATGGGGACGGAGCGCTTATGGGAATGCCCCGAATGCTGTGATGTCGATTCCTAAATCAATCAATCAATCAATCAATCATTGTCAATTGATTTTCTCAGTGTGTCCTACCCCACGCCATCGTCTTTTCCTCATTCTGTGCTGCGCGAGTAACAAACAGTAAACATCACTAGAAGAAACAGGCAAGGAAAACACAATTTCTGAGATACTTTTAACTGATTCAGTGCCAAACAAATATTGGTTTGCACCAAACATGGTACACAATCAATAAACAAGTATTACGACGCGAAGTCAATAAGTAAGTCACATATGGCTGTAGGAAAATAACTAAATATGCTAACTATTTGAAACCAGTTTATTTTTATGCATACATTGTCCCTTTATTTCTCAACATAATTTCCACCAACATTGATGCACCTGTGGCGAAGTGGTCAAGCCGTTTGACTCGTGATCCGAAGGTTGTGGGTTCGATTCCGGGCCGCGTCCTTCGGTTTACGAGTTTATGTTTCGGAGACTCCTGTGGGTCGTCACTAAAAGCTACGGAGTTCATGCTTTGTGTGACACTTTCCGTGCTGCGGAAAGAGACCGAGCCATATGGGATAAAAACCCGGTGCAATGAAGTCGACCCTGTCGACTTTTAAGCGACTTTTTTTTTTTTGATGCACTTATCCCATCGTTTTATCAGTCCTCCCAAGCCGGCTGCATAGAACTGCGTGCTCTGTTTTCTAAACCACTTTTACTTGACATTCTACTTCGGCATCATTCGCGAACTGTCTCCCACCAAGGTGGGTTTTCATTGGACCAAAAAGGTGGAAATCGCTAGGGGCTAAGTCGGGACTGTAAGGTGTATGTTCCAGAACTTCCCACCTTAGTTGTTTAATTTTCTCCTGAGTTAATTGAGCCGTATGTGGTCTGGCATTGTCATGAAGAAGCAACACGCCTCTAGTCAGCAGTCCTGGACGTTTTCTTCAAACTGCATGCTAAACCATGTGAGCACCCTATTGCAGATGCTACAAAGTTTATCGTTACTCGCCTGTCACCTCTAACCATCTCCTCCACCCATTGCACGGATGCTTCTGTTGCAATCTCAACAGGACGACCGATCGGATTTCATCATCAATTTTAGAGCGTTCTTGAGAAAACTTTTCTACCCAGCTATGCACCGCTTTACGGGACAAACATTTGTCAGCATAAACAGAAAGCATTTCCTTATGAATGTCCTTTGCAGACAGTCCTTTTGTGTGTGCGCGCGCACACACACACACACGCGCGCGCGCGCGCGCGCACACACACACACACACCAGCACGTTGCTCTTTGGTTATAACAGTCAGTTATCAGTTATCAGTTGGGGTATCTTCGTTGCACTCCGGACATGTCCATAGGTGCTCAGATACTCTCCCCCCCCCCCCCCCCAGCATATGCATCAGCGTCCGGTGGCTAATAGTGCCAGTTCTGTGTTGGTTGACGAGGCACTTTGTTTTCCCGATGTACCTCTCTCGTCTGGCTGTGCCGATTCTTACTCCCAGGTCTTTCATCCTGGACAGCGATGTGGAATCACTGTCGTCAAAATCCTCTGTTCTCGCCAAATCTTTAAGGACGTTAATAACATCGGCACAATCCATGGGCTGGCCATCTACAGGGGGTGCAGAGCCAGCCAGTTTGTCAGCTCGTTCATTTCCCTCGACTCCCGCATGTCCCGGGACGAAGATGAAGGTGACTTTACGGACAACAGACTTCCGCAGCGATTCAGTCCACTGTCTACGTACAGATCCAGCTTCGACCTTCTGAATCATGCTCATTGAATCACTTAGTACACACACGTTGGTATAATGCTGTGATTCCAGCCATATGAAAGCCTGTGTAACTGCCATCACCTCCATCGTCATGCTGCTCGTGGTCATAGAGTGGGCACCACTGGATTCTTGAACGGTTCGGCCCGCTGAACGGGCTGTAAATGCCCACGCACTTCTCTGCTGCTTTACAACAGATCCATCTGTATAGATGAGCACTTCGGGGCTATCTGAGTGTTCATAGATGAGCGCGTTAACCTCTGCATTGACAGCGGCAGGGTTCTGCTCTCTGCACCGTCTGTCGAGTGTGATAATGCAGGAGAAAGTGCACTTAAAGGCTGGAGGCACCGGCACCCATTCCTTGCAGGGGTTGATACTGGTAAGACTGCAGACCTGTCTGACGACATCTTCCGCCCGACCCATCCATGATTTGCCCCTCTTTAGCCTGTCACCCTTTTCTCTGAATATAGCGTCATGCAGAGGGTGCTGCTCATCTGCACTTATTTTTAAGTATGCACGAGCTCTCCAGATCTTGATCCTGTGTTCCATTGTCGGGAAGTCAAGGAGGTATCTCATTGCTACACAGCTGGTGTCTCTCGTGCAGCCCAAAATGATGCGCATGGCTTCGTTTTGTACCTTTTCGAGTCTTCCAATCGGTGTAGGGCTGACAGTGAGGATGGCCAGGGCATACTCGATGCGTGAAAGTACAAGTCCTTGGAACAGAAGTATTAGCAGTCTTTGCTCGATATTGGCAGTCGCCATGACTCTCATTGCTGACAAACCCTTTCGAGCCTTCGTTATCACATAATCGACATGATCTCTGAAGGACAGGCTGCGATCAAGCCTCACGCCAAGATATGTCATTGACTGGGTTCTACTCAAACTGCTCCCATCCATTCTTACTGCCGGCAGGTCTGTTTTCACAATATGGTTGTTTAGTGAGAACCATGTAACCGTTGCCTTTGCAGGGTTGACAAGGGCATCGGCATCAGCACACCATGAGGAAATTCGATCTAGTTCGCCCTGCATATCATTGGCAACCGCCTGTCTATCTCGACCCTGTCGATACACGAGGATGTCGTCAACGAATGACAAGAGTCCTACCCCTCCCGTCCAACTGTTGTTCAGTGATCGGCACCGTATACACGTTGAATAGTACAGGTGACAGTGGTGAACCCTGCGGCAATCCTGGACATATCGTTATCGGCTCAGAAGACCAACTCCCGCATCTTAGCACCACCTTCCTTTGGAGCAGAACTGCAGCTATCCATCGTACAAGGTGAGGGTGCACTTTCAGTCTGAGGAGGGTTTGCGTCAAGTGCTCGAAAGATACTCTGTTATATGCGTCCTCTAAGTCTATGGCGGCCGCACATGTCTCTTCTCTGACCTGAAATCCTTCGTAAACATCTTGAGCAAAGACCGCCACATTCAGCCATGACTCTTTGTTGCGTCTGTATCCTCCAAGTGTGGGCGGGAAGCAGCCGAGCTGTTCCAAGTCACAAACAAGTCTGTGTGCTACAATTTTCTCCAGTAGCTTGCCAACAGTATTCTGCATCGTAATGATTCTGTAGACGCTTATCTTGGAATGGTCTTTGTTCGGTTTTGGCAGCGGCAGCAAGTAGCTGTGTAGCCATTCTTCTTTGACCTGACCCCTCTGGATACTGGTGTTGAATTCTCTGGCCAGTTCTTCCATGTCATCATCTGATATCACCAGTAGGTCACCATATCGGATGCCGTCTGGGCCTGGGGCGGTGTTAGGTGATTTCTTGAGCATCGCACGCAATATCTCAGCTGTGATTGTCCATTCTTCGTCTGTCCCGACCCCCTCGCACAACTGAGAGAGTGTCGTCGTGGTCCTCTGTCTGGCGGGCTCGTCTTTCTGGTCAGTCTGTTCTATGTAGCGTGCAAGAAGGGCCTTACCTTTATCCGCATCCGACTTTTTCCATGCGAGGTCTGTGCCTTGAAAGTCTGGAATACCTCTACGTTGTGCAGCACCGTTCATGCTCTTGTGGAGGCGCCAGAATGTCGTAAGAGATCGCTCGGAACACACCTTCCTGCAGAACTCTTCCCATTTCTCGGCCTTGGCCTGTTTGGCGCAGGATTTGAAAAAAGTCGTCGTCCTATCGACCTCAGTCTTCAGGTTCGCCAATTCAACCTGTGGCATGTTAGCCTTTCTGGCCTTTTGCCAGTCTTTGACAGCCTGCCTCTTTCCCAGCCATGCCTTCTCGACCTCTCCATTCCACCATGGTGGCTGCAACCATCTTTCTTGTCTCCTGCGGGAGGAAGTTAGTTTTCTTCTTCTGATCTTGCTTTTGGTTATACACTCCGTAAGTACAGTCGCCATTTTGTTTATGCATTGCGCATGCGCAAGAGACACTAACGCCATTGGGTGTATTTTTAATGACTGTGCAGTGTTTGAAAATATTGCCGGTCCAAGTTTTGTATTTACCTATTATGTTGCATGGACTTTACAGAGGGTGAATACAAAGCTTGGATCTGCGCAGTCATTAAAAACTTATTATCCTTTGGCACTGAATCAATTAAATGTAGAGTCAAGAATATTTTCAGCTGATTTGCTAGTCTAGTTCCGTACCCGAATGTGGCCATGTTGTTAGTTGATATTTGATGCTTTCTCTGCTATAGTCCACCAAGTCTTCCAGTGCTTTAATTTTTGTAAAGAAATATTTGTTCTTATAATTTCTGTCATCACATTTCCATGACTCGTCAGTAGTAAACCTCATCACCACCAAGAGCCTTGCCAGCTGGCGTAGGCGTTCATGTCTCTCCGCATATCTCGGTCTTAAGTGTTCCTGATTAACTCTTCTGATGATATTCATAAATGCCACCGTCTTAGTCCACCCAGCATCATGTCTCTGGGTCTGTCCCTCTTCTCTGCCCCCTTCTCTGCCCGTGTGTTGCCGGGGCCCATACGTGGGAGCAAAAAATAGTAACACTGTTGCCTACCATGCACGTCGTAAGAGGCGACTAAGGAGGCTATGGTTCCGTCGCCCTGCTACTGAGTGAATGCGTGGCGCGACACTGTGAGCTGTGAATTTCGCGTGGAATGCTTTTGCATCTGTCCGCGGTTGTTTTTCGCGTGAACTGCATGTTCGGAACGATGATGGCTGGCTGTTGCTGGATTGACTGGTTTGCCTTTTCGGTTCACGAGTGTATTTTTCAGGAGACTCCTGGTAGTCGTCGCTGTAGCTTCGGAGTTCGTGCTTTGTGCGGCGCTTTCGGTGGGTCGCCCTGCAGAAAGAGACCGAGCCATATGGGATAAAACCCCGGTCAATGAAGTCTTTCTGGTGACTGCCGTTTTAATCGACGATGAACTGTATTTTTCGTGGAGGACTTTTGTGTTGGCAACCTCGCGGCGGCATTATGCACAGTGTACCTGTGCGGGCTGTTGGCTTACCGACACTCCTGTCTATTCCATTGTTCACATGGGGCAGTGAGGAGCATTTTGTGATATTCATTGTCACAGGAACAGAGCAATATGGGGACGACTCGTTGCCGTGAAGTTGGAACCTAGACTAACTAACTGTCCAGCATCTTCCCTCTTGGTCTTCCCCAGCCTCTTCAGCCTTCCTGTTGTGATGACATTTCCAAGGAATGTGAACTATCTTTTTCTGATGTGAGTAATCCGTTCTCTGTGTGAATTAACTTCTGTCCAGATATTTTCATTGCTCTTTCTCCTCGCCCAGTGTGTTCTCACTATTCTTCTATAAACCACATTTCCGCAGCCTACACATAATTCTTCATTTGTCTGCTAATTGTCCTTAATTCTGATAAATATATATGTTAGGGTCTCCGTGGCAAAGTGGTCAAGCCGTTTGACTCGGGCTCCGAAGGTTGTGGGTTCGATTCCGGGCCGCGTCCTTCGGTTCACGAGTTACATTTTTCGGAGACTCCTGTTGGTCGTCGCTAGAGCTACGGAGTTCGTGCTTTGTGCGACGCTTTCCTCGCTGCGGAAAGAGACCGAGCCATATGGAATAAAACCCGGTGCAATGAAGTCGACCCTGTCGACTTTTAAGCGACGTCTAAAATATATATGTTAACATATCTGTTTGTTTTTGCTGTTGTTGTTGTCTTTATCGAATAAGACCTAGATCCCCAGATTGCTCAGCTATGTTGTCGATCAATTGCCTCAAACAGACTAATGAAACTAGAACATTATACCCCCGGGCAGGTTAACCCGGTCAACAAATGCCCGCAGAAGTCGGATGTGTCGGCCTAACGGCGCAAGAACGCAGCTCTGCTGTAAACAGGCACAACGCAGTCATATCCGAAAAAAAAATCCGGATGAACGCAGAAGAAGAAGAAGAAGAAACATTATACATACAACAATCAGAAAGAGACAAACAGCTTTCTTCGGCCATGTGTTGAGAAGAGAGGCATTGGAGAACATCGTGACAACTGGAAAGATCGAGGGGTCAGACCAAGAGAAATGATACTGGAGACGGTGGTATGGAGGAATATCATCGGTAGAGTTGATCCAGAACACCAAAGACTGAGATCTGTGGAGAGCTATGAACGGCTACGCCAGCTGGCAGGGCACTTGATGATGATGATGATGATGATGTTGATTCCCTCCTCCTCCCACCCCAAAAGAAACAAAAACTCCCGCCATCGTAAGTGAACCTGTCGCGACACATTGACCTTGATGGTCACGCGCGTCATGTAAAAATATCACACTGTTCCGAAGCGTTACAGTTGCGAGACAAGAAATATATACCTCGATTCCAAAACATAGCCACGTATACCACATGCCATTGGTACCTAAGGTCCTGTAAAATCTTTTCTTTGGGTAAAGTAATCAATCAGACAATGATATTGAACATATAGGCAACGACCTAAACAGAAGTTGAGGTTGATTTACAAACCACTTTTACATTTTCTAAATGGTCTGTTCATCAGTGAACTAGCTTGTTGGCACCGTTACAGGTTCGAATACTATTGGCTATCAAACACACACCCCCAGAATCCCTACAAATTAGGTCAAGGTATCTGTTTAGCCAATCAGTGTGCGTGTCCAGCGGAACTAGTTAGTGGAGCCTGTCACTGCACATGTGTAACTGTACTACTTGTTGAATTAGTTCTCTCGTCAATTTCTACCGAGGAAGCATCGAGGTCTAAATTCGTACAAGTGTACTTGTAAATAGAATCATTATATCCGGCGTCTGTTATATTTTTACTGAAATTTATTAGCCATGTTGCGAGTTGTGTCGCAGTCATGCCAGAAAGGTGTTCTCAACCAGGTCAGGCCTGCTGTTGTATGGTTTCGCCCCTACAGTTCAGCAGAAGATGTAGCTAATGATGAGCCTAGTTTTTTCGAACAGGTAGAGTTGTTTTTTGATAAGTCGGCGGCGTTGTTGGAGGACCGGCTAATCAAGCAGGTGAGGGGCAAACATCTGACAGATGAGGAGAGGAAGAAAGTGGTTGACGGTCTGCTGTCCGTCATCAAGCCCTGCAACCATGTTATGGCTGTCAACTTCCCCATCAAACGAGACAACGGCAAGTATGAGATGATCGAGGCTTACAGGGCTCAGCATAGTCAACACAGAACCCCATGCAAGGGAGGTGAGTTGCACCAGTTTACACAACTTTAGTTAGTAGCACGCTGGCGCTTACTATACTATATACTATATAGAATAAACTTGTATGACTGGAGGTTATGAAGTGTCACACCCCCAAGCCATGTCCAGCAATGTGCTTCCAGAAGCTGGGGAAACACAAAATAGGTTTGATTGTTCATAAATATCAAATATATTGCAAAAATAGGTTGATTGTTCATAAATATCAAATATATTGCAAAACGGTTAAGTCTAAGTCATAACTAATGCTCCACAATTGAACAGCAGGAAAGTTGAAGGGGAAAATAGGTATGGGAGATCAAGAGAGAAGATGCTGGACAGTCTGACATCATGGCATGGAGGAACATCAGTATCAGAAATAATTGGCAGCACTTGAAGCAGAGGGCAGCGGACAGACATGATCACCAACACCACATGGCATGGACCATGAGAACACACCCCCCCCCCCCAAAATATTTTTTTTATTATGTTTAATATATAGACATTGCAGACATCTTGAGCATGAGAGTGCATGAGGCAGAAATATCCCCAGGTAGGGTTTGATCACTATCACACTAATATGTAACACAGTTAAACACACACATAAAGATTATAAAAGAGTGAATTAACTCTGATTTAAGAAGTGCAAATGATTGTTTTGGATGGTTTAGATTATATGAAATATGTATACTTAATGAACACATAACAATTGATCATATGAGAATGGGTGATAGTGACTGTCTGTCTCTACAACAGCAGCAGTAAGATATTGTGTCTGGCCTAGCAGGATTGGAGGTATATAGTCTGCTGACTATAATATTCTTTCTTTTCTTTTGACTTTGGTTTTTGTGGATAGGTATTTATGGTTAGTTGGTAACGTTTGTAGTACTCAGTGTTTGTTAAGGTAGTTCATGCTGGATCAGTTTGGCTGTTTGTAAACAGTGACTGTTGTAAGTTCTTCACTCTTTGCTGTAGTAGAAAGATATGTCAGCATTCACAGGTGAACTTCAAGTGTAACGTTGGCAAAAACCACCACCAAACTTATCAGAAAATCACTAACCTTCCTCTGATGAATTTAGGGAATAGTTAAAGTCACTAGTTAACTGACGGATGAACATCTAATTCCAAACTTCTCTGGTATTTAAGCTATGAAGACATTAGTCCCCCATCTCTTCTCTCAGAGGTAACAGTATTTGTCATGTCTTATACGGGTGGTCTGGAATCAAGTTACAATTCAGGATTCATTACTAGCTATAATTGTGTACTCTCTTGTCAAGCTAATTTAAGATTCTGATCTTTTTCCATATCCCTCCAATAAATGTATTTATGGACAGAAGAAAAACCATCTGCAAATCTAACCATTAGAGAACTCCTGTTTGCGGAGGACCAAGCACTAATAGCAAAATCAGAAGCTGAATTACAAGACCACATGAATAGTCTAAACTAAATGTGTAGGGAACATAACATGAAAATTAGCACAAGCAAAACAGAGGTAATGACTATAACTAAAGAAGAACAAACAACAACAATTCACCTAAATGAACATCCCTTGAAACAAGTGAAGAGTTTCAAGTACCTGGGAAGTATAATATCATCAAATGGCAGATCAGAAGACGAGATCGAAAATAGGGCAATAAGGCAAATCAACTCATTGGACAAATGGCACCAGTACTAAAGAACAAACATGTATCAGTAACTACTAAGAAAGCACTTTACAACACAATCTTCCTACCAACTCTATGCTGCCAATGCCAAACCTGGACAATGACAGAAAAAGAGAAAAGAAAAATCACAACAACAGAAATGAGGTTCCTGAGAAGAATACTCAACATATCAAGAGGAGATAAGATCAGAAATGAAGAAATCAGGACTTAAGTGGGAGTTAAAGCAGCACTAGATTTTATTAGAAAGCAGCAAGTCAAATGGTTTGGCCATGCAAGTAGATTACCAGTCAACAGCATACCACAACAAGCAATGATGTACAGACCAGATGGAAACAGAGGAAGAGGCCGACCACGTAAACGTTGGACGGAGGGAATAGCAGAGTCCATGGGAATATCGATATATGAAGCCAATAATCGGGCACTCTCACGAAGTTTATGCTTCACCTCGACACCGCAAGGTACAAGAGGAACATGGTGAGATGAGATGGACTGTAGCTACTTTCAGAAACACAGGCAACCAGTGGCTTCTGATACAATAATCTCTTAATGGGCATATTTTGACCATCAAATATTCCTCTGATAAAGTACTAGCTGGTTCGACATTCTCCAGGTAGTTTTTCAGTGTTGTTTTTTGTGTGTGTTGCATATCCTTTGCAGGACAGTGCAGTCAACACCAGCATTTTTCAGCTGATGTTGAATTTGATGAACTAGGCAAATTTTACGTTCAGTAGTTTGCCATTGCTTTCTGAACGACCGGCTCCCATACCAACACGTTATAACACACCGAGACATGGTCTGCTTTTTTTTTCAGTATACAGTAATTAATTCCTAACACTTCAGTTTATTCAGGCTATCAGGTTTCTCATCACAGAGGAGTGGAAAGAGTTACCTGTCTATTGTTCTTGAATAAAGTCACTGCTGGACTATAATGACTACAGAACCTAACAAAGAAAATATGCATTTGTAGAATGCTATGTCACAATGAGGAATCAAATATTGAGATTCTGAGAGTAGTCTGCATCATGTTTTATAACTGCATGCCTAGTGTATTCTGTAAAAGCTATATGTTATAGAACAGATCATTACTAATATACATACAGCTCTTTCATTACTAATGTAGAGCTCGTGTCTAAATGCCTTCTTGTGTATGCTCTCACAATATATACAGATCATTACTATTGTAGATCGAGCTGTTGATTTACACCTGAATTCCTTGTGTGTGCTGTCACAGCCATATGTTACAGTACAATTACTAACATAGAACTCTAGGTACATATTTAAAAGCCTCCTTGTGTATGCCGCCACAGGTATACGTTACAGTATGGATGTCAACCTGGACGAAGTGAAAGCTCTTGCTGCCTTGATGACCTACAAATGTGCTGTAGTGGATGTCCCATTTGGTGGTGCAAAAGCTGGAGTGAGGATAAACCCTGCAGAATACTCAGTAAATGAACTGGAGAAGATCACACGAAGGTTTACTGTGGAACTTGCCAAAAAGGGATTTATAGGTAAGGTTGTTTTATAAGGAAAATATTTTGTGCATACATTAAAGCAGGCAAATACTAGAAGGGTGTTTTATGAGGAAAAATAAACTTGAAACTTAGTGACAACTGGAAAACCTGATGAGAAAAGTGCAAGGAGAAGATAAAAAGATAATGCCTGGATGGGTTTGGCCAACTGGCATAACGTGGACAAGAACACAGACCTGAATAGAGACTATGGTGATCATGTGAGATGGCCAAACATGTTTGCACATGATTATCAGCATGGCACATGTTGATGATAATGAAGTTGTATATGTTTTTCTGCTTGATTAGTTACCATATCTTTACCATATCTTCTTTCCTAAAGGTTGAGAGTTATTACATTTTTGTGTGCGTTATTTTAAAAAGTCAAGGACCATTTTTTCATGCCTTGATTCATCCTAGGGGTTAGCGTCTTTCTCCGTAATCCTGTATACTCTCGTGAGTGACGTGATGCGCGCGAGAATTGGTAGCGGTTCTCGCCGTGTCGGTAACTTACGGGGTATGTGAGCCGGTCGCTCAGAAAGCAATGGCAAACTACTGAGTGTAATCTTGCCTAGTACATCAACAGCAGCTGGAAAATGCTGGTGTTTGACTGCAACTTTCTGTAAGGGATATGCAACATTAAAAAAAAAAAAAGAGGCATCGTGGGTATATAGTGCTAGTACCATATTTTTATAGTCCAATCAGTGCTCGAGGGAGTCATGTGGTCAATATCGTGACAGTCGTTTTTACTTCCCAGGACATTCTCACTTAAGCACTCTGCTTGTTTGTTCATGAAATATGAAATACCATTCATGTTTGAATAATTTGCCAGTCGTGTTAGATTATTTGAACCCAAACAATGTATTTTTAAGTATTTGGTACTTCGACAATAGCCGATAGAAGATGTATTAAAGAAGTTAAATGTACAATGGCCCCCAAAAAAGCAGCATTTCACAAGATGGCAAATATTTTGTGCAAAGTAATCTTTGTAAATAGAGGTGATAAAAAGTTGTTTCAAACAAACTTGTTTATTTTCAATATATTACAAATATGGCGCACAGGCCCAACTACCATTGTGCATCTTCTCAAAGCTAGTGAGCTAATCCTGATGTATGGAAGTGTGTCATGGATAATTAGCAGAGCTGTGAGGAATTATGTGCAACTGCAGGGATGTGGTTTTATAAAATAATATAATGGAAAGGAGGATTGAAATAACCACATTACCCATCGAGTGACAGTTAGTCTAAAAATGGAGATCAAGATATACTCATTCTTAAACATCAGGTGTGCTGATGCCCAGGTAACAGGTTCAACCCCTACACCGGACAGTTGGACTTAAATGTTGACCTATCATCCTTGACTTTGGGACATAAATTACATGTATCTCTGAAGCCAGAGTGGGTTTGCCTGATAGCAAGGGACACTGTTAATAGGGAAAGCTAATCCACATGCAAAATTCAGTCCAACAAATAGTGTGTATGGACTATGCTTGAGTTCAAACTGAGCGAGTGCAATAAACAAAAAACAAGATACACTTAGTAGGTCTCAGAGCACAAAAAGGGGACTTTTATTTTACATCTGCTTTCTGAGAAATATACTGGCCACGATCCTTCCAAGTGGCGCAAATCTGCTTTTATAGAATGTTTTTTCATGGCTGAAGACTTGAATTTTTTAATTAACTGAAATAAAACTAAATTATTTACCTTCTTTTGTTAATTTATTAATCAGTATGAATTGCTATCAGTGTAAAGTATGGTGTTGTAGGATACAAAATAAAAATAAGCAATAACACATCATAATTGTTCCTGGGAGGATTGGTGGAACTTGAGGTGGGTGCAACAACATGTCTTAAGGGGCACCAAACTGCTCCCAACATGCACTGGGCTGCCATTAAAAAATAAAGCAGTTTGTTTATTAGCCTGACTAGTGTTTGCCCAAAATGGCCGACAAGGAGAGATCTTGAGTATGAGCCTCAACCTTGATATATCAGCACCTCTGTTTCCCAGAGTATTTGGTACTAATGTCAGTAAACCTCACTCCAGGAAAACAGTTTCCAAATAGGGTAATACTCACTTGTTCAGAGGTTAATCTGAGAGAATTATACCATATTAGAAAAATCTAAGCCTTTGAAGTAGACATAGGCATAAAAAATATACACTTGGGTAGAGCACAGTAATGTAACAACTGACCATGACTGAAATAGTTACGTTCATCCCCAACTCTGACCTTATACATTCATCTCTAATGATCTCATACATCCATCTCAACTGTGATCCGATATATTCATAATGAAAACATATGTTCTATGACTGGTAGTTACTTAATGTCTGTTTTCATTTAGGTTATTTCAAAAGTTGGCGAAGTAATTGAGCCATATGGATTTAGAAATGGTCTTTAAAATATCACTAAATGATAAAAGTGCATTTCAGGTCCTGGCATAGATGTTCCAGCCCCAGACATGGGGACAGGGGAGCGGGAGATGAGCTGGATTGCTGACACGTACGCCAACTCATTAGGTAACTTTGTGTGATTGTGTGTGTGTGTGAGAGAGAGAGAGAGAGAGAGAGAGAGAGAGAGCATGGAAGCAATCTGTTAAAGTCTGTCCCTATAATGTTCTGATGTTTGGGAACCCCTGGAGCTATCAAAGTGACAAGAGAAATAAATTAACAGCTGTTGATTGACAGACATATAGTCTGTCTGACTAGCTATAAAGTCCATCTGTTGATTGGTCAGTCAGTTAGGTTGGGTGTCTATAAGTCTAGTCTGTATGTCTACCTACCTGCAAGTCCACTCTTCTGTCAATATAAATTCCTTCTGTTCATGCCATGGAGAGACTGCTTCCTAAATATACTGCATTATATGATGGTAGTGTTAATGCTGAAGCTGGGGGGGGGAGGGGGGTCTGAGTGGTCTCGAGGTATGGTGTCCGCCTCAAGTGCTGGAGGTCCCGGGTTCAGGCCCCGGTGAGGACCGGGATTTATTTTAAAAATCTATGTGGACTTCCAGTAATATAATTTCCCCTGGTCTCTGGGTAGTGAGATCAGACGCCCGTGTGTATTGTTGCGCATGTAAAAAATCCTTTGGCAGTTGGAAATCAAAAAAAGATTATCCTAACGGCGCTGCCCGGGTAAAATTTTGAGTTAAAAATCTTCCCAAAGTATTTCAGGATCCTCGCTGATGCAACGGAGTTCGTGCATTGAGCTGAGTTTCTCCAGACTCAGGTTTGAGTTAGGAGGAAAAACGGAGCACTTATGGGTTAAATCCATGTGCCGTGATGTTGATCCGATGACTAAACTAAACTGAACTAATGCTGAAGTGCTTGTGACATACAGGTTTGGATTCCTGCTTCAAACATTGTGGGGCATGTTCTATTCCTCTGTAAAACTTGAGTTGTTAGTCTTAACATAAATGAATAGTTTTCGGAGTTGCATATTTAGTTTCAAATCATCATCTACTGATACGTAAAATTAAGTTAGGGACGTGGAAATCAGTACAATGAGAGATTGATTGATTGATTGATTGATTGATTGATTGATCTTTATTTTAGAAGGGTTACAAATTTGGCACGCAGGCCTGTCTTACATTCGGCCCTTCCAGTCACTCATCTTTCGTTCATCAATAGTGCATGATGCATTTACATAGGGAAAAAAACATTGTCAAATGAATGTTGTAACAATGCATATTTTAACTTGTTATGAGACATATCCCTCACCCACCACACATCCACCACACACCAAGCACACACCTCAGGCATACATATATTCCCCCTCACCCACCCATCCCCACCCACACATCCCCCACCCATCCCCACCCACACATCCCCCACATACACACATCTCCCCCCTACCCCCCCCCCCCACCCCACACACACTCGCCCACCCACACACCCCCAACCACTCAGCCAAACACACATCCCCAGCAACGCATTCCCCAACCCACACAAACATCCCCTGCCAACCCACACCTCATGCACCTACACTTCCCCCAACACAAAATCTCTGCCCACCCACACACACATCCCACACCCACCCCTACACACATCCCCAACCCACACACATCCCTCACCCATATAATCTCCCCACACACACGCCACCCCACACACACACTCACCCACTCACACATCCTCTACACATCCTCCACCCATCCACCTACACACTCCCAATCATCCATCCACTCATCCCTCAACCACACACACATTCTCAGAGAGAGAGAGAGTTGTCAAGGTCGACCTGGAAGCTTAGGTCAGTTTATGAAATCTGCCTTGATGAAAATTCAAACACCTGACCAACGGGCTGGGAGACTAGCCACTGTACTACCTCGGCTTCCAAAGCCATGTCAACATGTGAAACAAAACACCCACCTTAGTTCAAGGCCATTGGACCAGCAGACAAATGCACAAGTCACTGCACTGCTGTAGTCTGTCCCTGCTGACGCAGCTTTCTTAAATCTGTACTGCAAGTTACACATGTACACACTATATCAGGATGTAATATTCAGGTTTTCTGTCATGTAGGTTACATAACAGTCATAAGTGCTATTATTTCACCCTGTTTTAACTTTCACACTGAGAGTATTTGTTTTTCCCTTGAGGGCTGACAAGGATGTCTTCGGCTGTTCGAAATGGGCCAGCTGGGATGGGGGATGACACCACAACAGTGAGAGTCAAAGTCCTAAGAAACCCCCGGGAAGGTTAACCCGGTCAACAAATGCCCGCAGAAGTCGGATGTGTCGGCCTAACGGCGCAAGAACGCAGCTCTGCTGTAAACAGGCACAACACAATCACGTCAGAAAAATGTCTCCTAATGAATGCAGCAGAAGAAGAAGTATTTGTTTATAATGTTCGCTCGCTTTGAACTCGAGTGTATTTCATGTATGTGCTACTTTTTCTAGCGCACTAGTACTTGTAATTTACGTCTAAGTCAAGGACGAGAAGTCAACATTTTAGTCCAACTGACCAGTGTAGAAGTGTAACCCGCTATCTCGGCATCAGCACACCAGAAATTTAAGAGCGAGTGCTCTTATCCAATTGGCCATGCTGTCCTCCAGTGAGAGTGTTTATTTCCTGTTTGTTTCCAAGCTTGTCTTCTCATTTCATTATTTCAATTGGTTAGACATTGTTTTTAGGTTAATATCTTTTAATTGTGATCTTATCATTCATATCTCTCTCCCACTCTGCCCACAGTGTGATTTGTGTCTCAGGATGTGATCTTATCATTCATGTCTCTCTCTCCCACTCTGCCCACAGTGTGATTTGTGCCTGAGGCTGTGATATAATCATTCATATCTCTCTCTCCCATTCTGCCCACAGTGTGATTTGTGCCTGAGGCTGTGATTTATCATTCATATCTCTCTTTCCCACTCTGCCCACAGTGTGATTTGTGTCTGAGGATGTGATCTTATCATTCATATCTCTCTCTCTCACTCTGCCCACAGTGTGATTTGTGTCTCAGGATGTGATCTTATTCATATCTCTCTTTCACACTCTGCCCACAGTGTGATTTGTGTCTGAGGATGTGATCTTATCATTCATATCTCTCTCTCCCACTCTGCCCACAGTGTGATTTGTGTCTGAGTATGTATTCATATCTCTCTCTCCCACTCTGCCCACAGTGTGATTTGTGTCTGAGGATGTGATCTTATCATTCATATCTCTCTCTCCCACTCTGCCCACAGTGTGATTTGTGTCTCAGGATGTGATCTTATTCATATCTCTCTCTCCCACTCTGCCCACAGTGTGATTTGTGTCTGAGGATGTGATCTTATCATTCATATCTCTCTCTCCCACTCTGCCCACAGTGTGATTTGTGTCTGAGTATGTATTCATATCTCTCTCTCCCACTCTGCCCACAGTGTGATTTGTGTCTGAGGATGTGATCTTATCATTCATATCTCTCTCTCCCACTCTGCCCACAGTGTGATTTGTGTCTCAGGATGTGATCTTATTCATATCTCTCTTTCCCACTCTGCCCACAGTGTGATTTGTGTCTGAGGATGTGATCTTATCATTCATATCTCTCTCTCCCACTCTGCCCACAGTGTGATTTGTGTCTGAGTATGTATTCATATCTCTCTCTCTCCCACTCTGCCCACAGTGTGATTTGTGTCTGAGGATGTGATCTTATCATTCATATCTCTCTCTCCCACTCTGCCCACAGTGTGATTTGTGTCTCAGGATGTGATCTTATTCATATCTCTCTCCCACTCTGCCCACAGTGTGATTTGTGTCTGAGGATGTGATCTTATCATTCATATCTCTCTCTCCCACTCTGCCCACAGTGTGATTTGTGTCTGAGTATGTATTCATATCTCTCTCTCCCACTCTGCCCACAGTGTGATTTGTGTCTGAGAATGTATTCAAATCTCTCTCTCCCACTCTGTCCACAGTGTGATTTGTGTCTGAGGATGCATGTTGGTCTAGGTCGATTTCCCTGGTCATATAACCATGAAAACTCCAACAAACTGTCAAATGCCAAAATCAGTGTTCAGTGCGAACAACCAATCCATAGCTTTATTTTAATTAAGGTTAGCTTTCATTGGATATTTTCACAAGTGCTCCAATCTCCTTCCATAGATTATGCAAAGAAAATCTCAGCACAACACACAAATTCTGTAGCATTGCAGTGTCCAACTTTATCTAAACCAGAATCACACATGCTATAAATACTCTTTTTATGGGTTTCCTAATTTTCAGATTTAGCCTGGACAACAACTTATTTAGCCTGGTTTCAATTTTCAGTTGGATTTTTAAGGAGTGTCTTGAGTTTTTTGCCCTTATCTGAGAAGGCCAGATGTCCAATCCACTTCCCCAGGATCATGGGGAAGAATTTTATCCTTTTCTTATTAAAAAAAAAAATTCCTGCTATGAGTCTGTGATGTGATATGACCATCACATTTTGTAGGCCTGGATGCATGGAGAAATGATTGGCCAAGCTTTCCCTCATTTAGCGGGATGAGGTACACAGCCATCGAGCACTCATTAAACCGCGCTCGTAACATTATCAGCGAGACTATCAACTATGTTAACGTGCCCACTCTGGGCGACTGTTAAGTAATGGTATTTAAACTACATAATGAATAAATCTTCTTTAGGTTGGGTGAAAGCGGGGAAGTTGGTGTAACGGTGAGGACAGTACTTCGACAATATAACATGAGCACAATCAAACTAGGGTTAGATGTCAGCAGTCAAGGTCGCTGCAGGAGGGAAAGACTGATCACCTAGCCCCCTGTGCACTTAGGCTTACAAAATATATGTCCAAATTTCTGTTGGTATATTCCCCTATCTACAAGAATGTCCCTGCATCAAGTTTGTCCCCACATCAACAAGAATGTCCCCACATCAACAAGAATGTTGGCGTGTGGGTGGGGAGAAGTGTATGGTGTGTGGGTTTGAGATATGTGTGCGGTGTGTTGGTGGGGGATGTGTGCATGGTGTGTGGGTGGGGGGTGTGGTGGTATGGGTGAGGATATGTGTGTGGGTGGGGGATAGTGTGTGGTGTGGGGGATGTGTGTGATGGGTGCAGGGAATGTGTGTATGGGTGAGGTATATGTGTGGGTGAGTAGGGGATGTGTGTGGGTGGGAGATGTGTGCATGGATGGGGAATGTGGGGGTGTGTGAGTGGCTTAGGGATGTGTAGGTGGGTGAGGGATGTGCATGTGTTGGGGTGGGATGCGTGAGTGGTGGAGGATACGTGTGGGTAGGGGTATTGTGATCGAGAGATGTTTGATTGGGGGTGGGTGCGTAGTGGAGGATGTGTGCGTGAGTGAGTGTGTGTTGGTGGATGGGTAGGGAATGCGTGTGTGGGTGGGGAGAGGTGTGTGGTGTGTTGGTTAGGGATATTGTGTGGATGGGGGATTTTTGTGGTGTGTGGGTGGGGGTATGTGGGGTGGATGGGTAAAGGTATCTGTGTTTGTGTGGGTGGGAATATTGTGTGGTATGTGGGTTGGGGATATGTGTGTGGTGTGTTGGTGAGGGATATGTGTGTGTGTGGTGCGTGGGTTGGGAATATTGCGTGGTAGGGGATGTATGTGATGTGCGGGTGGGGGATTGTGTAGTGGGGGATTGGGTTAAGGCATGTATGGGTGGGTGGAGGATGTATGTGTGGGTGGTGGGGTGTGTGTGAGAGTGGATTGGGGATGTATGGGTGGTTAGGGAGGTGTGTGTGTGGGGGAGGGGGGGATTGTGTGCGTGGGTGGGAAATATGTGGTCAATGGAGATGTGACTGGGAGATGGGTGGTTTGAGATGTGGATGGGGAGAGGATGTGTGGGTTAGGATGTGTATGTGGGTGGGCGTGGGATATGTGGGTTGGTGGGGGATGTTTCTGGGTGGCGAGTGTTTTTTGGTTGGGGGAACAGGTGAGGGGAGTGTGGGTGGGGGATGTATGTGTCCCTTGGTGTGTGGGTAGGTGGGGGTGTGTGTGTCGGTGGGGTGCTGTATGGGTATGTGGGAGATGGGCCTCATAACATGGTAATTTGCCTTGTTTATGTTTACAACATTCATTTCACAATGTTTATCTTTCTTCCTATGTAAATGTGTAATGCTCTTGATGAACGAAAGACGAGTGATTGGAAGGGCCGAATGTAAGACGGGCCTGCGCGCCCAATTTGTGACCCTAATAAAGTTGATTTGATTTGAATGTCCCCACATCAACAAGAATGTCCCCACTTCAACAAGAATGTCCCCACATCAGCAAGAATGTCCTCACATCTATAAGAATGACCCTGCATCAAAGTCTGCACATCTACCATCAGTATAGGCACGCAATACCCAGTGTGGTGATTATCAATGTGTAAGCTCAGGAAGATCAAGATGGGCTGGGCTCAAAGACAGTGACTGGAGTCTCTGAGGAGGTCATTGCTGACAAAAATAGCTTAATGTTTATGCCAGGCCACACAGGTGTAAGAGGGAATGAACATGTTGATAAGCTTACTGTGGAAAATGGATGATCAATAGACAGAGCTAATATCATGAATATCCCCAGAGAGGCAGGACATTTAAATGAATCAGGTGATGCCTGTCAATATACAACCTTGACCAGACAGCAAGAACATTAAGTCAAAAGGGGCAAGTCAGACAAGAACGCTATAAAAGGGACCAAAGAACTAATGTCTTTGGCTGCTACATGCTGAGGGAGATACTGACAATGGGATCTGAGCATTTATGGGCTGAATGTTTCAATGTGCAGTTAGGATAATCTGTGAATTAACTGACTGACTGTGGCGGTTTTCTTGAATCTCAGCCTGTGTTAGAACATTCTCATTACTCTTGCTGGCTGTTGATAATATTTAACACTGTAACATGGCAGCCATAAACATGTCATGGACTAGAACAGTGACTAGGCTTGTGCTGATAGCAGAGATTTATACTCTCATATCTGTAATTTAGTAGTGTGCCTGAAATATAATTGTACAATACAAGTGGATACCTGTTTCATGCACTTGTGCAAACTTGCTAGACATCCATTTTCCAGCAGTTACTTATGAGTTTGATTGGAATGATTCATTGTCTGGCTAAAATGTGTTTATTTGATCTTCTTTTCCTTATTCTTGTTTCTCAGTGTTAGAGAGTTTTGAAATGAACCCAGCTATTTGCCTCATACTTTGTGGTGGCTGTTGTCTTAGTAGTTATGTTTTATCTTTTGTGTGGACAGGCAATTTCTTGTTTACCTATTGTATAACAGCGGTATTGCTTTCTGTGGAGCACTGTCTGGGGGTAGTGATGGTCCATGAACAAACATACTGACTTACAAGGCCAAAATGGTAACCATGATACATGGCCAAATGGTAGTCATGTCAAATAGGCAGAATAGTCATGCCCAGAATGTTAACCATAATACATGGCCAAATGGTAGCCATTCAAATTGCCAGAATGGTAGTCATGTCCAGATTGGTAACAATATGTGGCAAATGGCAGTCGTGTTACATAGCCATATGGTAGTTATACTACATGGTCAAACCAATTTACATAACGCTGTATCTATTTCCAGGTAAAAATACATACTACCGTGGAACTAATGTCTTGTATACAGAAAACATTACATTAGCAAATTAAGAAGTCTTTTAAAAGACTGCACAAATGAAAGAGTGGCTACACATCTTTTGAGGACCCCATATTTTGAAAATAGGAGCTGTAGAAGTGCAAAGGCTAGTGCACTTACTTTGGAGACCAGTTGGTCATGTGTTCACATTCAAATTGAGGCAGATATTTTCATTGACCTTGGTGCCCTTGTTGACCTGACCTAAAATTGGTACCAGGAAATTTCCTGGCATGATATTTGATAACATCACTCAAGTGCTAACTGGCCTAAATACTGGGGTTAGCACCATATACCCATTACACCTCATGGTATGAAAGATGTCCTGTACCTTGTACTCTGACATCTTGAAAGGAACACACACCTTTGGAGGACTACCCGTCTCATCAGAAACACATCTTTTCAACAATGTTACTTGCTGTACGTGAGGTGTTCTTTTGACATTTTGTACGAAAATTTGCTTCAGAGATTTCCAAACTTGTTTTCAGGTCATGGTGATATCAATGCTCGGGCATGCGTGACTGGCAAACCCATACCACAGGGGGGTATTCATGGTCGTGTTTCAGCCACTGGCAGGGTAGGCTATTTATAGATGTAGTGTGCATATGTTCAACAGATTTGTGTGTCAGCAAGATAGGAGTAAAGATGTTTTATGTGGTTTCTGAATAGGCTTGCTGTCAGTATATAATAAGATGGAAACATCAGACAGAAGATATAACACAGCTGGGGACACAATAGGACTAGCAAAATTTGCAAATTTATAGAATGGAAAACATTCACAATGCACTCTCAGCATAGTTATGAATCACAGGGAATTTGTAAATGTTGCACAGAGCAATGTTAGCATGATTTAGTAGACAAAAGGAATGTGTAAATGTTACAGAGAGCAATGTTAGTATGATTTAGTAGACAAAGGGAATGTGCAAATGTTAAGATTTAAAAAAAAAACTGCCCCAAAGTAGTAGCCTGTTATGTGTCTGTAATGTGACAGGGTCATCACATTTTGTAGGTTTGAATGCCCAACGGAATAGTTGTCCAATTTTTCTGTCACTAAAGCAGGTGAGGAACGCGCGTTGAACCCTCATCCAACCATGCTCGTGACATCAGCACAGCTCCTTATCAACCTATGCTATCTGCCCACTGATTTGTAAATGTTACTAGAACAATTTTAGTATGAATAATGAATCACAGGCAGTTTGTAAATGGCATGAAATATAGCTGACATAATAGAACTGTGATTGTACAGAAGATTGTTTGCGATACACAGATGCTGGTGTGAATGTTTGTGATACACAGATGCTGGTGTGAGAGGATCAGTACCTTTAAGATCAAGAGCTTTCTCCACATATCCTGGAAGGAATATCAGGCTAATTAGCTGAAGATTGGCCAAGATGTGATGAAAGCTTGTGAGGACTAAATAAATACTCTGCATGCTGAAAGAATTTAAGAATCATGACAATTTCTCACAGTGGTGGCTGACAGTTAGCACCCACTTTTTGCAGACCTTATATGGACAGCCCAGAATATTCATGAAATGAGTGGGTTACGTGTTTGCTGGGATTTAAACAATTCAGCATTAGTCCTCAAGATCATTAGTTGGTACCAGCCAGAGTGAACAGCTTAATACAGAAGGGTTCAAACAACATGATCACCACCAACAAAAGCATTTTCAAAATATAACATTAGTTCACACACAAAACATAACCAGCATTTTATCAAATCAACAACATTGTGTTCAGTGAATCAAATTAAGGCCAGTCAGATTATGAACATTGAACTCTTTTTAATCCCAGGAAATTTCACAGCAGACGCCGTGAAAAGTAATGAGTACATGACTTTCAAAGTGGCAAAATATATACTGACCAAATGTGAAGAGATAATTACACATGATGTGATGGTTGAAACACATTTCTTGGGGGTAATATTATTAATTGTTATGTGGAACTTATTGTAGCAAGGCAATTGCTTACACATACTAGTCCTGGTTTAGTCGTCATTTGAGAAAGGAATTTTTTTTAGCCCATGTGGGTCTTGTAGAATATGTACTCCTGAGAAGGAAATGGGGTGAGGAAAGAAGTTGAGTGTTCTTCTTCAATAGGGGCACGTTTCTTCTTTCTTTCTCCCTCCCCCCTCCCCACATCACCTCATTGTTAACCTAGTATGTACATATGTAGTATGTACAACATTAATATTGCACTGCTTATGAATGTACCTGTCGTCCCTGCTTGTAGTCACACCTGCTGCTACCACAAGTGATGTCAAATACCTTAGGTTGATGTCAACTAGTGTATTAGCCTGAAGCAGTCTTGTGACATCTTATTTGTCCTTTGGCCATCCTTAGTAGCAGGAAATATTAATTGACCCTGACAGTGCAGCCAAGACTAAATAGAGCTGACCTGTCTCTTACACCGCAGAGTGGATAAGAACAGGCATTCATTCGAGGAGTATACTGTGTAAGTGGGTTGTTAAAGATAGAACCACAAGGGGGACAGGAACCTAATGTTGCTGTGCTAGGAAGGACATCACAACCTATACAATTATTTTGAGGCTTTGAAGGTATGGTCCAGGTGGAGAGGGTTATGGGACATCTCTTGTTGTGGTGGGCCTCTTCTGCAATAAACAACATAAGTACAGCCAGATGCTGCCCACTGTTTTATCATCACTGCCTAACCTCGTGTCTCGTACCTTGTCCAACAAGCAGTAAAGACCAGCTTCCCCTAGACACTCCACACAGGTTTATGACATAATATTCAGACGTGGCTGTAACGAGTTCACCTTAGGTAGTGAGAGTGAACCACACCCGAGGTGTCTCTGGCACTCCCGTGTATTCTAGCCCCAGGGGTTGGACAGGCAGATACACATTTTTACTCTGTGGTTGATCTCCTATTAGTTAATTAAGTCTACAAGCCCCTCCAGATTCTAGACCCCCACTAACTACCTACTCCTGTGGAACAATGAACACTTAGGCATCGTCCGAGACCACACTCAATCATTATACAAAGAGCAAGTCAACGTACATAAAGTTTATTCTACCCTTGAGAATATAGAACTGAAATGAACATCCTGATAGAATAATCTATTTACACAAATAGAGGATAGAGTAGAGACAGAATCAGAGATAATGTTCTCATCATGGAGTTGAGAAGTAGATTGGATGCAGATGTCCCGTCCAGTCGGTCCGCCACTCACCCGGCTTCCTTCCAGTGAGATGACTAGAACCTTGGAGACCACTCCGTCTCCAGAGCGTAGATTCACCACCATAGAGTCACTGCTGGACCTCACTCAACTGGACCAACTGCATCTGTATCACTCCCTCGGAGTCAATGTTAATACACAGTTCTGTAACAAAACTGGTTGGGAGACAATCCTGCTGGACTTGACTCCAAGTATTCGTGACTTAGATGAACCTAAGTAGTCACTGACCAATCAAATGGTCCATCAAGCATAGCACAGTCACACTGCTTAAAGAATATGTCCATGACCAATTCAATGGTCCCTTCTTCACATCCCAGTAACACTGATTGAAGAATATCAATGACCAATTCAATGGTCTCTCACAGTAACCTTGCTTGAAGAATGTCAATGACCAATTCAATGGTCCCTCACAGTAACACTGCTTGAAGCATCAGATCTGGCAACTGAAATGTCACTGAGTCCTACTCGAACACAGTTCATAATCTTCATACTGGGTCAGTACATTATTAGAATCAGACATCTATTTCATGGAAAACAATTCAGGTTGGACTATAATCAATTGTCCCTTCCACCTGTTAACACTTGCCACAAGTTACAATGAATAGCTGGTGTAGTTCTTCTCAAGACCTGCCACCATGGCTGTCATATGAACCATTCAAGTGTCTAAATCTCATTTTTCCACGTTGAGGCGGAACCACCGTAATGCTATACAGTCAGGTGTTTCCTTTCTTTGAGCATGATTACTCAAAATGCTGAAATGTTCCTGGCTGAAATAGAATATCTTCTACCGTAGCAAACCATCACAAACCATCACGTCCCACATGTGCACATTCATGGCACCTGGATTACTTGATGCAAACCTTCACGCATGGTGAATCACATTGGGTACATGGTGTGGTGGAGTCTGGCGTGATAAGTCAAGAATTGAACCCTTCGCTATGTCACACGAAGTGGTTTCCTGCCAACGACAATTATAGTTGACTGGTTCCTCAACAGGCAAACTCCTGAAAAGGAAGAGCGACCGGTGAGAGTATACTGGCCCAAACATTAGTCCACATGCATCCTACCAATGACTACTCAACCCTCAGTCATGCTAGTTAGTTATTCATATAACCAAAGCATTATCTCTATATGGAGAGTAGTAAAGCATGGGTTCAGGAATGTCAGCTGGCCTCACAGAACAGCCCGTCAAACAGAACAAGAAATCAGAATGACGAGTCTGATCCTAGGTCTCACCTATCCCTAATCATCTACCAGTCGTCGCTAACGTCAGTAGTGATAGTAGGCTGTTATCATAGTTCTAATTTAATCGAACTAATCAATAAGGTAAAGAGTCCCTGGACTCGTTCCTAACATCATCAATGTTCATTAAGAAACATAATATTGATCAATATACCATCCCTCGGGATATAGGAATAGTACATGATCACATCCAATATGTACACAAGCCTGTTTGCTGGTGGGACCACCTGCCCACGCTATAGCAAACTCTTCTTATCAGACTCTTCCCTAGAGTCAAGAAGCCTTCTTGAGAATACATGTTCCCCACATGTTCCAAGGGTAATGTTCCAGTTCCGCCCTCTCAAGTGGGTTAGCCTTGGTCGGACCGAACTTCATCGTTGGTCTGGTTTACCAACCTATACTTTCATAACTTGCTTTCACATCCCCCATATCCTATATGTCCCCTGTCTCATACAGCCTCCTTGCATCCTTCCATACTTCCAGCACCTTAGCATTCACTCGCACTAGCGCCAGTATGAAAGAAACAGGATAGCTCAGAAGAGTTCAGAACGCATGTTTATATCGCGACGGCACGCAGTGTTATCACGCGTCGACCTATTCGGCGTTCGGAATTACCCCAGGAAGTATCACATGCCATGACCTAATATATATGTACACAATGTCACATCATATATATATATATCACCAAAGCAGACCTACCTTACCACAGAAATCCGGTGTTCCACACAATGAATTCACTATTAAGTTACTACACAATAGTTACATCATTCCTGGTGGCCCAGAACTACGTTCTTCCTTTACTTAGTAACTAAGCACAATTTTGTCTGAATCTCCACCTAACAACTTACCTGGTGTTCTAACCGTTCTTCTGGCTTCAGCAACTGACTTACATAAATCTAAGTTTCTATCAGGCACAAGTAACTATGTTTTATTCTAACCCAGCAACCTAATAGATGCAACGATTTACAATATATGGTAAATATAATTTACATCCATATAGCCCCATCGCCTTCCTGCGTTCCCAACAGCTGATTCGCGAACACACAGTAAACAAACACACGATTAGCCGTCAACTGCGTTATCGATCGGTTTGCTAATTAGTATGCAAGGACATCCACATAGGTAATGAGGGTAGAACAATGGCGTGTGGTACGCACTTACAAAGTTAAATTATTTAAACAAATATGTACCTGAATGTGGGAAACCAGATTTCCAGTCAGCTTCAGAACTGTTCAAGGGCTTCTCAGCTTCCTTTCCATAACAGTCAGCCGAATCATGGTTGAGGTGAGACGCCACACAAATTTGGCTCACAAGGCTTGCGTCTGCTCTCTCCGAGCACAGTGAAAGTGAATGAAAGGTTAAGCCACTTTCCCCACTCGTGCCAACTCAATGCGCACGAGAAGATAGGGCTTCTTGAGAAAAGACACTTTCTCGGGAAACCGTCATTCCCCGCCTAGAATTTCTAGATCTTTCTGCACGAGAATTTAGTGCGATACCCAGCCTCACGGGTCACTCAAATTCTGGTGTTTCGAGAAGATTCTAGATCGTAATTCCTCTATCGGCTTCCCTCAGTCTATTTTTAGCTGGGGAAGTCCCCCAATGACGCGCCAAAATAGTGCGGGATCTTTACGACCCAAGACAGATAAACGCGTTTCGTCACAGTGGCCAGGAATAAACATTGTGAAACTGAAATGCTAGCAAGTTATAGGCACATATGGAAACAAGGACAACGGAAAGATGGTCGGGCACCTGTGGGACCAGGTGGAGAAAGTGGGGGAACAAACCGATAACCCGTTTGTGGAGAGAATATGGCAGGGGTTCTGGACAAATCTCAGAACTGAGAGAGAAGACCAGAACTTTCAATCAGATGGCATTTTAAACAATTAGCAGTATGTCTTTTCCTCACTGACTGTTGAACAAGAGGATGGAGCACATGGGAAAATGTCCTGAGTGCAGCGATGTCGGTTCTTAACTCATTTCATGGAAAGTAGTCATACAGAATGCAAGCAGTTGTTCGTGCCCCAGTGCGGTGAGAAAAGACAATCATTGGACACTTGTGTAGGGGTGTGTGCCATGAGATTTCTTTCATCTTTGTATGTTGTGAATAATAAATATAACTAGAATTCACAGTCCAATAGAAACATAGATAGAGGAGCTGTGCCACTTCCAGGATTCTGTGATGTGTGAACTTCATTCTGCTGTTTGTTCTCTACATAAATATTATTGTTTGTTGTTTGTTCTTGCAGGGGGTTTACCATGGCCTCCATAACTTTATCATGGAGGCCAGCTACATGAGTATGGTTGGACTGACACCTGGCTTTGGTGACAAGACTTTCATTGTTCAGGTTGGCTGATAATGTCATATTTAAGCATATAGTTGACTTAGTCGTTGTTTTAGAATAGTCAAATTTTAGCTCATGAATACTAAAAAAAAATAAGTTTATTAATAAGAGCTGTTTTAAATTTCAGAACATGTTAAGTGCCAGCAGCAAAATTATACCATTTAAAAAGCAGTAATTCTGTTTACATTTTTATTCTGCCCTTATCTTGACATTCTTTGCAATTATAAGATAAGAAAATCCGGAGATCGTAAGTTCAGAAACAATTTACTTGTCATTCAAGCATATTGAGCATTTTAACTTCTATGTGTTATCTTAAGATTTGTATCATAAATTTGTATAAGTAACATTCAAAACCATGTCTCTTTGATCTGTACTGCTGCTTCAGTAGGGAGAATCGCAAATTTTTTGTGTCCAACTCTGTACATTATCTCAATCGTCTGTGATTTCCTCTAATAAAAGATTCTGATTAAAAGTCTTCATTATCATGTTCTATCAGCTGCAACACTTCTCATGGAGTAAACAGATCAGTCTACTATGTTTTCAATAGCTAGCACTGTTGGCATTTTTTCTTGTCTCATCTATTGTGAAATACATAGAAAAATATCCAACTCAAAGTACGTATTTCATGTTTGTTGCTGGGCACAGACATCTTTTACAGCTTTCCCATTGTTCCATTAAATATTTTAAGTCTTCTATAATTAGTATGAGTGATTAGTATTGCCTTGGGACCCCATGATCCACAAGATATATATATATATATGCCTCTTGGGTAGGACATGCTTTGCAAAATGAAAGAATCTTCATAATTTTCTGGAGAGGAAAGGCAGCCAAAACAAATTGAGCCATTTACCCCACTTTTTTATGTCATGACCTAACACTTCACACCTCAACAGCAGCATCTGCCTCAGGAATCTTGTGTTTAGTGTTCAGATCATTGGTCATACCATAGCTGGAGTCCCGCTGCCAGGATGAAGTCATGTTTTCTCAAGGTCAGCACAGGAGCCTCTAACTTCTACTTCTCAGCATTCTCTGGCAATAAGTTCGTAAGTTACCTTTGAACTGGTGACCTTTACTTTTGACTTCCTGCAGGGTTTTGGAAATGTGGGCCTGCACACTATGAGATACCTGACACGAGCTGGGGCCAAGTGCATTGGGGTCAAGGAGATTGATGGCAGTATATACAACCCTAAAGATGGCATTAGTGCTAGGGAGCTGGAAGACTACAAGATTGTAAGTTTTGTCACTGATTCTTGATTTATGAACTAATAACTTGCAACATTTGGTGATGGGGAAAAGAAAAAGAGAATGCAGTCTTACATAAGCATAAGTTTCGTTTGCACTGAATTCCCCCATTGGAGTATAGACCCTCAGCCAACTCACGTCAAATTGTCCTATCTTTTGCTATCTCCTGCAGCTCCCTCCTTGTCCTCCCCTAATTGTTCACACGTCTCTAATTCTTTTCTCTATTTGTTAAAAACACTCCCTTATAGTTTGTTTGTTCAGAGAAATTACTATTTTTTTTTGGAGACAAATCACATGAAAGCAACAATTTCCATCTAGTGTTCAGAAGAAAGTGTACAGCATGGGTGGTAACTATACATTATATTTGTAATGAATTTCTCAACTGAAGACTTTCTAATGGTTAGTGCATTCATTAACCAACACAGTAGTTCAGCGTTCAGCCCTCAGTTACGGCAGGTTAGATTTCTTGCAGTCAGCAGACCTCTGGGGTAGCTTTTCTAATTTAGAAATTTGGCCAGGGCAGCTGCCTATTCAGCCTGCTAGTTTAATTTCTAACTGCCAGTGGCTTTTTAGTGTGCACAATGTGCACATGGCTTCTCTGAGTGTTTTGCCCTTATCTGAGGCTAGACAGTTGATCCACTAAACCAGGATCAGTGGGGAAGATGCCCTAGTCTGAGGCTAGACAATCGATCCACTACACACACTACCCAAATAATACTAGGGACACAGCGAGAGTGCCAACAGGAAAGTACTGCCATAACTATGATGCTGAAATTGAGGCAGTCAAGATAGCAACAGAGAAATTACTAAATACCAGCCATGGTACACAACCTGTGGTGCTATTGACAGATGCAAAATCAGTACTCGAGACGCTCCTGTCTGGGAAATTGCCAGTACTAAGGACACTACTTTCTGAACTTAGCAGTCAGCATAAGGTCACCATACAGTGGATACTATTCTACTGTGGAATACCCGGAAACGACAGAGCTGATCAATTGGCTAAGGAAGGAGCAAAAACAGAACAGCCTGATGTGCCCGTTACATACCACCAAAAGAAAAGAATGATCAAATCAGTCAGAAAGCCACCAAAACTTGCTCAAGATGACTACAGTATTATGGAAAGACCAGAACAAGTCATTATTCTGCACCCCAGATCAGGACACAATAGATTACGCAACCACATGTATACAAAATTCAAGATTATTATTTTATTGATCTTTATTTTCAAAGGGTAACAAATTGGTCGCAGAGGCACGTCTTACATTCGGACCTTCCAATCACTCATCTTTCATTCATCAACAGTGCATGATGCATTCACATAGGGAAAAAAAACATTGTCAAATGAATGTTTTAAGCATAAACAATGCATATTCTCATGTTATGTGACACATCCCCTCTTCCACACACACATCCCACACCAACCCACACACACATCCCTCGCCTACTCACGTATCACCCACCCATACTCACACATCCCCCACTCACCACACATCCATCACTCATCCCTCCACCCACTCATATCCCGTCACCAACCCAGACATCTCGCACCCACCCACCCACACATCCCTAACCCACCCACACGCATCTTTCCACCCACTCACACATACCCCAATCCACTCAAGCTCACCCACCCACACACCCTCCAACCATACACACATACACAAGATTGATGAATCAGCTATATGCACATGTGGATTGGCGTCGCAGACAGCAGAGCACATACTCATAGACTGCCAAAAATACAACATATCTAGGCAAACCTTCTGGCCTAGAGAGACAACAGTGGAAGATAAACTCTATGGACCACTGAGTGAACTAAAAAAGTTAAATTCATACAAGAGACAACATTGCAGTTATAGACATTTCAAGTGAACAAAAGAAGAAGAAGAATCCACTACACCAGTATCAGTGGGGAGAATGACATAATCTGAGGCTAGACAATTGATCCACTACACCAGGATCAGTGGGGAGAATGACATAGTCTGAGGCTAGACAATTGATCCACTACACCAGGATCAGTGGGGAGAATGACATAGTCTGAGGCTAGACAATTGATCCACTACACCAGGATCCGTGGGGAGAATGACATAGTCTGAGGCTAGACAATTGATCCACTACACCAGGATCCGTGGGGAGAATGACATAGTCTGAGGCTAGACAATTGATCCACTACACCAGGATCCGTGGGGAGAATGACATAGTCTGAGGCTAGACAATTGATCCACTACACCAGGATCTGTGGGGAGAATGACATAGTCTGAGGCTAGACAATTGATCCACTACACCAGGATCAGTGGGGAGAATGACATAGTCTGAGGCTAGACAATTGATCCACTACACCAGGATCCGTGGGGAGAATGACAGTCTGAGGCTAGACAATTGATCCACTACACCAGGATCCGTGGGGAGAATGACATAGTCTGAGGCTAGACAATTGATCCACTACACCAGGATCCGTGGGGAGAATGACATAGTCTGAGGCTAGACAATTGATCCACTACACCAGGATCCGTGGGGAGAATGACATAGTCTGAGGCTAGACAATTGATCCACTACACCAGGATCTGTGGGGAGAATGACATAGTCTGAGGCTAGACAATTGATCCACTACACCAGGATCTGTGGGGAGAATGACATAGTCTGAGGCTAGACAATTGATCCACTACACCAGGATCCGTGGGGAGAATGACATAGTCTGAGGCTAGACAATTGATCCACTACACCAGGATCCGTGGGGAGAATGACATAGTCTGAGGCTAGACAATTGATCCACTACACCAGGATCCGTGGGGAGAATGACATAGTCTGAGGCTAGACAATTGATCCACTACACCAGGATCCGTGGCGAGAATGACATAGTCTGAGGCTAGACAATTGATCCACTACACCAGGATCCGTGGGGAGAATGACATAGTCTGAGGCTAGACAATTGATCCACTACACCAGGATCCGTGGGGAGAATGACATAGTCTGAGGCTAGACAATTGATCCACTACACCAGGATCCGTGGGGAGAATGACATAGTCTGAGGCTAGACAATTGATCCACTACACCAGGATCCGTGGGGAGAATGACATAGTCTGAGGCTAGACAATTGATCCACTACACCAGGATCCGTGGGGAGAATGACATAGTCTGAGGCTAGACAATTGATCCACTACACCAGGATCCGTGGGGAGAATGACATAGTCTGAGGCTAGACAATTGATCCACTACACCAGGATCCGTGGGGAGAATGACATAGTCTGAGGCTAGACAATTGATCCACTACACCAGGATCTGTGGGGAGAATGACATAGTCTGAGGCTAGACAATTGATCCACTACACCAGGATCTGTGGGGAGAATGACATAGTCTGAGGCTAGACAATTGATCCACTACACCAGGATCTGTGGGGAGAATGACATAGTCTGAAGCTAGACAATTGATCCACTACACCAGGATCTGTGGGGAGAATGACATAGTCTGAGGCTAGACAATTGATCCACTACACCAGGATCAGTGGGGAGAATGACATAGTCTGAGGCTAGACAATTGATCCACTACACCAGGATCCGTGGGGAGAATGACATAGTCTGAGGCTAGACAATTGATCCACTACACCAGGATCCGTGGGGAGAATGACATAGTCTGAGGCTACCCCTCTGCCGTGCGTCCACCTTGACGAGGTAGAGGGGCTTGAGCGTTCCAATGACCCCAAGAGCTATGCCGACGGTAGCACAACTACTGGTAGGGTCACCCATGTCGGACAGGTCAAGGGAGAGGGACCAGACGAAGTGACGCACAAACCTGCTGCCTTGTAGGTAGACTGGGGACAGTCAAAGGCTAGGGAAAGCATCCCGAAAAATGCTTGTCGAAATCGGATGTACTGAGCCACAGGCTTGACAAAGAAGTGCAACGTAACTTTATCATTTCATGATGCCACAGATGAAAATTAATCGTTATGGTGCTAATCCCGTGAAGTCCCATCAGGCGGTGATAGTGCCGGGCCCCCTGCCTCGAGGGGGTCCACCCATGACTACTGGTGGTCACCTTCCCCTGTGCTGTGGAGTCAAGGCACAGAGGAGTAGGTTAAGAGCTATTGACCAAACACCCCGGACTCTCAACATACTACAATGGAATGCCGAAGGAGTTTATAACAAGAAAGCCTCCCTAACACAGCGTCTTCATAAAGATAGAATAGATGTGGCATGCATTCAAGAGACACACCTCAACGCCAATCGCACATTTTCAGTCGAGGGATATCAGGCCACACGTTTCGACCGCAAAGGACACAAAGGAGGAGTTGTAATACTTACACAAAATACAATACCTTGCAGCGAAGTATCTGTGATCTCTGACAACCAAACGGAAATTGTAGGTGTTGATATAATGATAAAGGACATGAAAATAAGAATTTACAATCTGTATAGTCCGGCAGATAAGGATCTTACACTCTCAAACATGGAAATAACTGACACAAATTGCATTGTTGTCAGAGACTTTAATAGCCGCTCAGAAAGATGGGGATACCCAGATACTGACAAAAGAGGAGATGAAGTGGAGGACTGGGAAATAGACTCAAATCTCCATCTACTCAACAAAGCGGATGACACACCGAGCTTCTACTCCAGAAGATGGATTACCACTTCTACTCCAGACTTAGCTTTCTGCACAGGAGACATCCTCCACAAAATCGATCGCCATGTGCTTGACCAATTAGCAGGTAGTGACCACAGACCAATCAAGCTTGTAATAAATATGGAGTATGTTCCACAGGAGCAAAAGCCTTTGCCTCGCTGGAATTACAAACGAACAGATTGGGACAGATTTTCCATACTAACAGACAAATATTGTGAAAACATAAATACACGATATGGCAACATGAAGCAAATGGTGGAAAGTCTAAACAGAGCAATAATACAGGCGGCCACTGAGTCTATTCCAAGAGAAGCAAGGAAAAATTACAAACCATACTGGACTGAGGAACTACAAATTTTGGAGGACAAAGTTGAAGATGCTAGGAAGACCGCAGAGAGAGAACAAACAACTGAAGCGAACATCTCTCTCAAAGCCATCTCAGCAAAATATAAAAGAACAGTAAATCAAACAACAAGAGATTGTTGGAGGAAAAAAACAGAAAACCTGAATTTTGACAGGGATGGAAACAAACTATGGAAACTAGTGAAAGCCATGAACAATGAAGGACCTAGAAACAAACAAATAACAATTAAACAAGGAAATGCCTTGCTTACAGGAAAAAAGGCTGCAAATGCACTAATGGAACACTATGCCAGTACAAACCACATTGATATTACAGCCGGACAGAAGAAAGCAATCAAAGATAAACAGATGCATCATAGATATACAGAGACAGCAGCAGAATATATGATGGCAAATCTAACAATGGAAGAAATGGAACAGGCAATGAATACCCTAAAAAAGAAGACATCACCAGGAAAGGATGGAATCACAAATGAAATGCTAATAGGACTAGGCACTAAGGCAAAAAAGAAACTACTAGCAGTCCTAAATTACAGCTGGAAGAGGGGAATAGTCCCACAGGCATGGAAGGAAGCTATACTAATACCAGTCCCAAAGAAAGGAAAAGACCTGGAAGAACCAAATGGCTATCGACCTATCAGTCTTCTTAGCTGTGTAGGAAAATTAATGGAACGCATTATCAATGGCAGGCTAACATGGCATCTGGAAGAAAACCAACTCTTAACACCACACCAAGCAGGATTCAGAAAGTACAGATCCACTGAAGATCAAATAACCTATATAGCTCAGGAAATAGAGGATGCCTTCCAAGAGAAAAAGCACACACTAGCGGTCTGGATAGATTTAGAAAAAGCATTTGATAAAGTATGGAAGGAAGGACTGAAAGTAAAACTGCAAAAAATGCATGTTTGTGGGAAAATGTACAAATGGATCAGCCACTACCTTGAGAACAGAACTGCCAGGACAAAAGTACAAGGACAAACCAGCAAAATGATGCTGTTGGAGCAAGGTGTCCCCCAAGGAGGAGTTCTTTCACCAACATTATTCCTAGCATATATAAACGACATCACGGAAAATTTTCCAGCCAGAGTACACACATCATCCTTTGCAGATGACCTAGCCATATGGACATCTGAAGAATATATTAGTACAGCTAACAGCAGAATACAGCAAGCCCTATTAGCGCTAGAGGACTGGTCAAAATCATGGCTAGTGAAGATAAGTGAGGAGAAAACAACATGCACAGTATTCTCCCTCTCAACTAAAACTCAGCAACCTAAGCTGGTATTGAATGGAAAAATATTGCGCCATGAAGAAAATCCAAACTATCTAGGAGTCACCTTTGATCGTCGCCTGACATGGAAGACACAGGTTGAGAAAAATCGAACAAGAGCAAGGCAAAGAATAGCAATCATGAAAAAGCTTGCTGGTACAACGTGGGGAGCAGATGAGAAAGTTCTCAAGAAGTTATATACTGGACGGGTGAGGCCAGTACTGGAATATGGCATTGCAGCTTGGGCAACAGCAGCTAAGTCAAACTTTAAAAAAATAAGCAGAGTCCAAAATCAAGGAATGCGAATCATAACTGGAAGCCTGAAGACAACGCCTATTAATGAACTAGAAAAGATCACTTGTTTACAACCAATGCAGGATAGAAGAGATAGCAGAGCCCAGCAACAAGCTGAAAAATTTAGAAGATTGACAGACCACCCTATGTATAAAAGGTTTAGTGGTTTTGGAAAGGGAAGACTGAAGCGTAGCAACTTTGTAGAAACTGCAAAACAAAAGATTAGGGCAGATCCCATACTTAACATATCAACAGTCAAACCCATTTACAATGCAGACAAGTTCCCAGCTTGGAGACAGCAGCTACTGCCTGAGATGATAGAAAACATTCCTGGTATTGAGAAAAAGAACACTCAGCATGAAACCGAAAGAAGAGAAATAACCCTAAACTACATAAAAGAACATTACCCAAGCAGCAATTGGACCCATGCATATACAGATGGATCAGCCAAAAATTCAGTAGAGAATGGAGGAGGAGGAATTCTCCTAAATTTAAAAAATGGAGTGAAAAAAACACATTCAGTGGCAACTGGAAAGTTTTCAAGTAACTTCAAAGCGGAGGTAGAGGCTCTGAAAACTGCAGCAGAAATGCTCTTGATGGAGGAAAATAAAGAGACGCAAATAGCTATCTTTACAGATGCAAAGTCAGCTGTCTCAATACTGAAGAGCAATTACAGCACAGAAATAGCTGACCTAAGAGCAGCACTCCATGGTCTATGCCAGAAATCCAAAAAAGTTGTAATACAGTGGATACCATCACATTGCAGTATACCTGGAAATGAAGAGGCTGACAGACTGGCAAAAGAGGGTGGACGACTACCACAGCCTGACATAGACATAACCTATAACGAGGCAAAGAGGTTGATAAAAAGCACTTATAGAACCAAATGGGAATCAGAGCATCCAGGTCACCAGAAGGATGATGCATATTACAAACTCGACCGAAGAGAACAAGTAGCAATCTTCAGACTCCGCACAGGACATAACAGGCTGAAATACCACTTGTTCAATAAACTAAAGATAGGAGATACCGATGAATGCAATTGTGGAACTGGTAAAATGACAGCTAAACATTTGCTGCAGGAGTGCCCAATATATGCAGAACAGAGAAAGATATTTTGGCCCACACCTGCTTCATTTGAGGACAAGCTCTATGGAGATATCAACAAGCTCAAGTTGACTGCAGCTTACTTTAACTACATTCAGGTTGACATTTAAAGGTGCATGAAGAAGTATTTAGACTGCTGCACTTCATACCACAGGTATGTCGGTTACAAAAGCGCCCCAGAGGCATGAAATGGAATATTGCTTGGATAGCAAATCCATTACGTGGAAAGTCCGAATCGAAAGCACACTGTGTGGGCTTCATAAAAGGTGGAAAAAGTGTCCTAGTGGCACGAAATGGAATATCGCTTGGATAGCAAATCCATTATGTGGAAAGTCCGAATCGAAAGCACACTGTGTGGGCTTCATAAAAGGTGGAAAAAGTGTCCTAGTGGCACGAAATGGAATATCGCTTGGATAGCAAATCCATTATGTGGAAAGTCCGAATCGAAAGCTCACTGTGTGGATGTCATCTGCAGACTGCATACTTCTGGTTTCCGGAAGAACAGCCTATGGTGAATGGAAGGCCCAATATACGGAAGTGAGGCTAAGCAGCCATGTGCAGGACGTGACGATTCCTTGGGTGAGCCCAGTACCAGAGCGCTGTGTGTTGGCTCTGCAAGTATGGAAGCCTCCTTGGATGGCGGGGAATGCCCATGGTCTGCCCCTGCCTTCCCTTGAGGGCTGACCAGGATGTCTTTGGCTGTTCTATATGGGCCAGCTGGGATGGGGGATAACACCACAACAGTGAGAGCCAAACGTCCTAAGAAACCCCGGGAAGGTTAACCCGGTCAACAAATGCCCGCAGAAGTCGGATGTGTCGGCCTAACGGCGCAAGAACGCAGCTCTGCTGTGGACAGGCACAACGCAATCACGTCCGAAAAAAAAAACAAAAAAACTCCGGATGAACGAAGAAGAAGTCTGAGGCTAGACAATTGATCCACTACACCAGTATCAGTGGGGAGAATGACATAGTCTGAGGCTAGACAATTGATCCACTACACCAGGATCCGTGGGGAGAATAACATAGTCTGAGGCTTGACAATTGATCCACTACACCAGGATCTGTGGGGAGAATGACATAGTCTGAGGCTAGACAATTGATCCACTACACCAGGATCTGTGGGGAGAATGACATAGTCTGAGGCTAGACAATTGATCCACTGCACCAGGATCTGTGGGGAGAATGACATAGTCTGAGGCTAGACAATTGATCCACTGCACCAGGATCTGTGGGGAGAATGACATAGTCTGAGGCTAGACAATTGATCCACTACACCAGGATCTGTGGGGAGAATGACATAGTCTGAGGCTAGACAATTGATCCACTACACCAGGATCTGTGGGGAGAATGACATAGTCTGAGGCTAGACAATTGATCCACTACACCAGGATCTGTGGGGAGAATGACATAGTCTGAGGCTAGACAATTGATCCACTACACCAGGATCTGTGGGGAGAATGACATAGTCTGAGGCTAGACAATTGATCCACTACACCAGGATCTGTGGGGAGAATGACATAGTCTGAGGCTAGACAATTGATCCACTACACCAGGATCTGTGGGGAGAATGACATAGTCTGAGGCTAGACAATTGATCCACTACACCAGGATCTGTGGGGAGAATGACATAGTCTGAGGCTAGAAAATTGATCCACTACACCAGGATCTGTGGGGAGAATGACATAGTCTGAGGCTAGACAATTGATCCACTACACCTGGATCTGTGGGGAGAATGACATAGTCTGAGGCTAGACAATTGATCCACTACACCTGGATCTGTGTGGAGAATGACATAGTCTGAGGCTAGACAATTGATCCACTACACCTGGATCTGTGGGGAGAATGACATAGTCTGAGGCTAGACAATTGATCCACTACACCAGGATCTGTGGGAAGAATGACATAGTCTGAGGCTAGACAATTGATCCACTACACCAGGATCCGTGGGGAGAATGACATAGTCTGAGGCTAGACAATTGATCCACTACACCAGGATCTGTGGGGAGAATGACATAGTCTGAGGCTAGAAAATTGATCCACTACACCAGGATCTGTGGGGAGAATGACATAGTCTGAGGCTAGAAAATTGATCCACTACACCAGGATCTGTGGGGAGAATGACATAGTCTGAGGCTAGACAATTGATCCACTACACCAGGATCTGTGGGGAGAATGACATAGTCTGAGGCTAGACAATTGATCCACTACACCTGGATCTGTGTGGAGAATGACATAGTCTGAGGCTAGACAATTGATCCACTACACCTGGATCTGTGGGGAGAATGACATAGTCTGAGGCTAGACAATTGATCCACTACACCAGGATCTGTGGGGAGAATGACATAGTCTGAGGCTAGACAATTGATCCACTACACTAGGATCCGTGGGGAGAATGACATAGTCTGAGGCTAGACAATTGATCCACTACACCAGGATCTGTGGGGAGAATGACATAGTCTGAGGCTAGACAATTGATCCACTACACCAGGATCCGTGGGGAGAATGACATAGTCTGAGGCTAGACAATTGATCCACTACACCAGGATCCGTGGGGAGAATGCCATTCTTTTTCTTATTTTAGAAGCTCCCGGTCTCTCCTAGCAGAAGTGGAAAGATGTTCTTTCTGAGTCATCCATGATTGGATCTGGTTAGCTACACATCAGATTGTCCTCACAAGTGGCCATTGTCATCAGTTCCATACTCAGTTTTCCACTCTAACAGCCATAATTGAGAACATGGAGTATATCATAGGTCGATGAATACAGGACATTCTGGTTCTTGACTATTACTGTTTTAATTTCTCAGTTATTTATTGAGTCTTGAGGTAGGGATTTTTTTAAAACCCAGCCCAAAATGGATATCTAGAAATGTTCTGGGAAGTAAAGGCGGCCAGCAGAATACTGACCACATCATGCATTGAGTGCCAGTTGGTCTATACAAATATGGATCTTGGGTCATATGTCCAATACGCCTTAGGGTGTTTGAAAAAGGGAACCTTTAAATTTACCATTACTTATCATCTATTTTTATTCTTTGGGTATATTATTGGTCAAGGCATTCTGGGAATTCTGGCTTTTTTAATATCTTTAACAGAAGAATTGGTTTTATCTTGTTCAATTTTGACATCTCAATATTAAAAAAGGGGGTTAACAACAAGGGATTGACTTCATTGCCCTGGGTTCTTTCTTATATGGCTCGGTCTTCATTCTGCAGTGGTCTCCAAAAATATTGCACCTGTGAATGGAAAAAGAGTCCGAAAACAACAATGACCCTTGTAGTGCCAAGGCAGGCAACTTGACCACCTCAACATGAGGAACCCCCTCTCAGTATAAACGATAAATGTTTTGTCTTTTAAAAAAAGAATGTGTTAGTATATTGTTATAAAAGTTACATATGTGTGTGGAGGAGTTACACTTAACAGTAGAGATGGATATTGTGGTGGGATTAGATGAGAGGGAGAGAGAATACATTTTGTTGTTGTCTGTGAATCCACTGGAAGAGAGTTTTGACATGAGTTTTTGTTTCAGGAACATGGAACCATTGTGGGTTTCCCCAATGCTGAGCCATATTATGATGACCTGTTGTTTGAGAAGTGTGATATATTAGTACCAGCTGCCAGTGAGAAACAGATCCACAAGGAGAATGCTGACAGGATCCAGGCTAAGGTATCTCTTGATCTGTCTGTGTTATGAAGTTATCGCTTGATGTTTGTGATTCCTAAAGTCAGCACTACTAACCCCATAGAAGCTGTGGATAGTGTTGATTTTATAGTGAACTTAATGCCACATAAAAAAGGTTATTCCATGGCAGATACAGCCATTGAGGTGTGAAGTGATAAGTCTTCACATATTCTATTTCAGCTGGAAATATATTACTGTAAGTGTGTGATGTAATAGCATACACAATGGATACCATAAAGATGCACCCAATATGTCTAATCATAACACACTGTAGAGCTCTGTATATGATATGAGACTGTTGGCCATGACATAATAGGATGGAGAGTTCCTTCACCTGTATTTCCAGACAATTCACAGGAAAGTAAGAACCAAGACAGTGATGTGTTTAGTTTTAGTTTTAGTCGATGGATCAACATCACAGCACACAGGTGTAACCCATAAGTGCTCCGTTCTCCTAACTCAAACCTGAGTCTGGAGAAACTCAGCTCAGTGCACGAACTCTTTAGCACCGGCGAGGATCCTTAAATACTTTGGGTAGATTTTTAACTCAACATTTGTGATGTGTATTTGTATGTAATGAGTTTGCTAGGCATGTGGACTAAGAATCTTGGGTTGGCATTCCAGAAATGATTGGCACCCACAGCTTTACATTAATAGATGTCTGGGTCAGAAAATTAAAGCTCTGATGTGTTCAAGAAGTTCGTAGGAAGCAGCTATTGTCATGTCTCCACCTTACAGTGGTAGAGGAGCATGTGTTCCAGTGACCCCAAGAGCTATGCCGATGTTAGCCCAGCTACTGATAAGGTCTCCCATGTCGGACAGATCAAGGTATTGTGACTAGTTGAAGAGAGACACAAACCTACTGCCATGTAGGTAGACTGGGGACAGTCAAAGGCTAGGGAATGAAGACCTAAAAAAATGCTTGTTTAAGTCAGATGTACTGAACCAAGAGCTTGACGAAGCAGTGCAATACAACTCACTTGATGATGTAAGAAACCTCTACAGTAATGTCAGAAGTGGATATGATGCTTAAACAGAAGTAAGCAAGAAGTAATCTTCAGACTCCTTTCTGGACATAAGTCTGTGTTACCTTCTTGTCAACTAGCTCAAGGTGGGAGCTACTAGTGAATGTAACTTGTGAAATTGATGCCATGGCCGCTAATAATTTCCTGTAGGAGTAGCCAACTGTATCAGGCCCAGATAAAGCACTTTTAGCCTATGCCGTCTCCATTACAAGACAACTATATAGGAATATCAATGACCTCAAGTTAAAGTCTCCTTCGTTAACCTCTTCCCCATGGTTTTTGTTAATACTGAAATGTCATATTTTGAGATTTCAGGCAGTAGTTACAATAACTGTAAAATAATATGATAGTGTCTCTGTGCTAAAAGAATTAGTCTCATCGAAATGTGGGTACACATAGAGTAAATATGGACAGAAAAAAATGACAAATAAAGAATTCTTGAACCATTGAACCAGCTAGAAGTGAAAAGAGAATTATTCAGGAAGATCAAACATGGGTAAGTAACATAATTTGGACGCATTAAAAAATACATTATACTCCACCATATATGGTACTTAAATGTTCTTCACAGATTATTGCTGAAGGTGCAAATGGGCCCACAACTATGGCTGCTGATCAAATTTTGCTCAAGAAGAATGTTCTTATTATTCCAGTAAGTTAATAATTAGTGGTAGTAGTATTAATTTCTTCTTCTTCTGCCTTCATCCGGAGTGTTTTTTCAGAGTAATTGCAGTGTGTCTCGTTAATTGGTCCCTTGGGCCAAAACCCTTAGGCCAACACATCCGACTTTAGCGTGCGTTTTTTAACCAGGTTAGCACTCCTGAGGTAGTATTGATATTATGTATTGTAAATAATGTCCCATGTCTTACCTCTTCATGTTTGAGACGTTTGTGTATATTTATGACTTCATGCTATACTGGTGTTCGTGTACACACTGGCAGGATCTCTCTGATAAAGATAATCGGAATAAATCAAACAAATAACTTTATCTAATTTCAAGAGGCAGAATGATGTATAAAAAAAAAGTTAAATGTCGAGAGGATCGACTTCATTGCAGCGGGTTTTATCCCATATGGCTCGGCCTCTTTCCGCAGGGCGGCCTGCTGAAAGGTAGCAATACAGACAAAGATGGAGGAACATATAAAGATATTAAAATAAAAATACCCCCGGGAAGGTTAACCCGGTCAACAAATGCCTGCAGAAGTTGGATGTGTCGGCCTAACGGCGCAAGAACGCAGCTCTGCTGTAAACAGGCACAACGCAATCATGTCCGAAAAAAAACTCCGGATGAACGCAGAAGAAGAAGAAGAAAATAAAAATACAAAAAGCAAGAGGAACTTTTATAGCACTAGAAGATTTGTGGAAGTCAAAAGAAATTAAACGTAGCACCAAATTTAGAATATTCAATTCCTAATGTTAAATCTGTACTACTGTAGGGATCAGAAACATTGACGATGACTAAACTGATTAGTAATACACTACAAAGATTCATTAATCAGTGTCTGCACTCTCACACACACACACACAAAAGAACTAAAATGGTATAACAAAATCACCAGTGTGGAGGTCATGGATAAGTAATCAAATATCAGTGAATCAAGAGGTGAGGAAAAGACACTGCACTAGATAGAGAAAACCTGATAACTAGAAAAACCATCTGGAATCCACAGGACAAAAGAATTAGAGGAAAACCTGAAAACACATGAACAAAAGTAGTATAGACAGAAATGAATACTGTAGGAGGACATGGATGGAAAATCATGGGATAGCTATTGACAGGACAGCTTTTGTGTGAGCTGATTGAGGACCTAATGGGAGATCAAGAGCGACAGAAGAAAACTTAATCTAATATCACTCATCCAATAAATAAAAATAATTATTACAGTAACAGCTACTTGACTATCATCCTAGAAAATCTGTTACCAGTTTTGTAACATAACTTTCCCCTACAATTATGGGACATCTGACTGAAATGTGTTCCACTGAACAAGTAAGTCCAGGCCCTATTTGATGTATGACTTCTGCTGATGGTGTCATGTCCTACTTCTTTAATCAAGGCTCTGGTTTGGCAAACAGCAATGTCTCTCAAGAGATCTTCATTATGGATTGTGCATTAATCCATCTATCCTTTGCGTTCTTCTCTCTGTCTTGTTACTTTACTGGTCTCATCATAAAATAATTTGTTACAAATTAAGTTCCATTAGAAAGTGGCATCTTGCACAGTTAATCATGTTGCTTATTATTTTCTTACAGGATTTGTTTGTCAATGCTGGTGGTGTGACGGTTTCATACTTCGAGTGGTTGAAAAACCTCAACCACGTCAGTTATGGTCGCCTCACATTCAAATATGAAAGAGATTCAAACTACCACCTGTTAGGTATGTGTGACTTGATTTTTTCCAACTAGTGCAGCTCGGGGGTAAACCCAACTTCATAAAATGGATAAGTAGACAATTTTCAGAATATTCTTTGTTTGGGAAGGCAGGTAGTGAGGAAGAGAACTGGCCGCATGGTCGAATGGGTAAGAATGAGTGTTCTTAAACATCCGGTGTTGTTGATGCCGAGGTAAGCGGTTCAACCAATACACCAGACAGCTGGACTAAAATGTTGACCTGTCGTCCTTGACTTGGGGATATACATTACAAGTACCTCTGAAGTTGGAGTGGGGTTTGCCTGATGGCGAGGGGCACTGTTAACCCTTAGACCCCGGCGAGGCCGATTTACTGGCCCTTCAGCGGCCATCTTGCTCTTTTGAAAAAGACGGAGTGTCCAGAAATCGGCCCTGTTTGTAAGAACTGCTATGATTGGTGTGCTTTTAATAGTACTGACCAATCAAATGCTTCCTTGCAATCGTCAGCCATTTTAGCCCGCCACATTGCCGTTCTAGCGTGATTCAGACAAGTGGACATTATTTTGTGCTGTTTTTTCAGAAGTAACCCATTTTTTCGTGGATTTTTGAGTTCTAAAATGGCCAGCTTTGAACCCGAAGACGTACTAGCATTGACTAGCTCTGATAGTAGCGATTTTGTCAGTTCAGGACTGTCAGATAATGACTTTAGTGATACAGAAAGTGCCCATGAGAATTTCAACCTCGTGTTCCCGTAGTTCTGTGTGTTGGGAATAAAAAAGATTGTTTTATCTATACCCTTTCATGGCAATGGCCGGACCAAAAAACATGTCACCAGTTGATAGCCAACCTATTACAAATGTCAATAGGGACTTAATAGTTGTTGTTTATTTAACCACAAGTGTTTAAAATTATTCTAAAGTGGTGTAGGTATTCAATGAGGAAATTTTAGGTGAGTACCATTTTTAAAAAATATTTAGTACCAATTCATACATAGTGGTACGAAATATTTTATTTTTCACAAAATACAAATGAGATCATCAAATTTGCATAAACATGAACAAAACAACTTCAGTCATACACAGAAATAAACTTTACTATATCCTCTTTAAGAATATATATACTTGTATATATCTATATAGGGTTCTAATATTTTTTTTTGAATTTATAAAATTGTCACTTCAGTCATTTCTGTACTCCCAAAAAATGGCTCCGTCTTCTTCAGAGGGAAACCTAAATTTGGCCCAATGTTGTTCCGTCCTAAAAGGGTTAATAGGGAAAGCTAATTCGCACGCAAAATTCAGTCCATCGCTGCTGTAAATAGTGTGTATGGACTGTGCTTGAGTTCAAAGCGAGCGAGCGTTAATAAAATATTATTCTGAGATAAAGAATATGTGAAGGCCAAATGCTTTATACCTCAGTAGCAGTATCTGTCATGAGAATATCTTTTCCTTTGATAGCAGTGTCAGTTATCACAGTAGTTCCCAGACATAGTCAACATTTCCACTGTAGTGTGACTGGCGGGAGGACACGAAGGCGTGAAAGGAAATGAACAAGTTGATAGCCTTGTAGTTGAACAAGTTGATAGCCTTGTAGGTATGGTTAATGTGGGAAGCAGACAAGAAATGGATCAGGTTGATATACTGAATGACTTGAGAGAGGCAGGGCTATTAAAGAAATCAAGTGACAAATGTGAACTGCAACCTCGACCAGACTGCAAGAACATCAAGTCAGATGGAGTGAAGCCAAACAAGAGCGATGTGCTGGGGGACAGAAGAATTGTCAGTCAACACAGAACTGGTGTCATCAGTTGCTGCACCAAGTGGATACAGAGGAGGGGATCCGACCACTTATTGACTGAATTGTTCAGTGTGAATTGAGATGATCTGTGTTCCATAATGGGACAAAACAAAAATAACAGTTATATTGTCCTTATATGGGTAATCATGTCTCTTTGTAAATTTGCCTCTTTCAGTATTTGAATATTTGTCTTCATTAGCATTCTGTAAAGAAACCACAGCTCAGTGGCCTCTAAGTTTCTGTCTGATCTAGGTGTTTTAGTCTTTTCAAACTTCTCAAAAGTATGAGACCTGCATAGTTGGCATGATCTTGAGAACTAATCCAGTAGTACATAATTCAAGTTCCTCATACATTACGTTTTAATGATATATTGGCAAGTAAACTCAGTTACTAAAACAGAATCAATTGATCAGGTGCCATCTCTACAATGAAGGTTGGCTGCAATGGTCCCCCAACACTGTCTGTCTCTCGCTTTGATTTTACATTCTGTTAGACAGCTGTTTGTCCTTATCTTCCCACCTGTATCATTGACTACTTCTGATTGCTTTTCTACACTCCAGTAGACTAAAAGAAAATGGAACTTCCCAATTTGTAATTCCAATCAAATAATTTCAGTGTTGGAAATAATATACTAGCTGAATTCTTATTCCTTAAAACTACAGAATGATCATATTTACAGTTTATCACTACTTGCTGAATGATGCTAGAAAAATCAAACTTGTTACTTTCCAGATATTATGTCATCTGTCCTAATTAGAAAGGGAATATGCCCATATATTATGCACTTATTATATGTAATTTTACATTTAAACACAGTTAGTTGCATATCCTTTACAGGACATCGCAGTCAACACCAGCATTTTTTGTTGCTGTGTGTGATCTCTTGGCAAGTTTATGTTCAGTAGTTTGCCATTTCTTTTAGCAGCAGCTGTGGCAGAATTATTGAGTGATAGCAGTTTCTAAAAGTGAAAAGTATTGAAAGTAACTGTGGCTTATTTGATTTTCAGAGAGCGTGGAGAGATCTTTAGAGCGTAAATTTGGGAGAAATGGTGGCAAAATTCCCATTGTTCCAAGTGAAGAATTTGAGAAAAGAATTGCTGTAAGTATTTTTATATAGGTATTACGTTTTCATTCTAAATTATCTGCACTTATACCGTTGTGATGGTTTATCAGTGTATGATCTTACCATTTTGGTAGTTGAGAGTTCAGTCTATAGTAGTTCCAGGATTGTATTTTTTATCTGTTGGGTGGCTTTTTGTAGGAGCTGCAGTAGTGTGGTGGCTAGTATACTTAGCTGCTGGTCCATGCAGTAGTGTGGTGGCTAGTATACTTGGCTGCTGGTCCATGCAGTAGTGTGGTGGCTAGTATACTTAGCTGCTGGTCCATGCAGTAGTGTGGTGGCTAGTATACTTAGCTGCTGGTCCATGCAGTAGTGTGGTGGCTAGTATACTTGGCTGCTGGTCCATGCAGTAGTGTGGTGGCTAGTATACTTAGCTGCTGGTCCATGCAGTAGTGTGGTGGCTAGTATACTTAGCTGCTGGTCCATGCAGTAGTGTGGTGGCTAGTATACTTAGCTGCTGGTCCAGTCATCAAGGATTTGGATAACAGGAAATGTCTTGGGAAGTAAAGATAGCTGTTGTTATATTGATCTTTACTTTTTGTTTGCTTAATCATCTTTGTGTGAACCACACCTCATAGAATTAGGTGCTAAATAACAATTTAAAGACAATTTTTATGAAAGGGACGTGGAAAGAAAGGCTGGGTGTCCCAGATTATTATACTGTGACCTAATTTATCAAAGGTCTATTACAGAACATTAATGAAGCAGTATCTGCAATGAAACTACCTATACCTATATATATAGCTCAGATTCACAGTCAACTTCGTGCACTTCAATGTAACTTAAATTGAACCTAGCAAAATCTCCGCTATTGCTTGAAGAATCATCAAAATTACATTTTGAACAATAAAGCATAAAAACCCTGAAAACTATAAAAACAAAATCCGATCACATTTAAAGAAAACACTTGCAAATGGTGCCCACGCTATCAAGCTATCAGCTAAACCGGAAGTAAACAATGGGAAGTCTCGCAAAGTCTCAACCCTTAGTTGTTGCAGACGCTTTCAGACATTTTGCCCGTTCAGTAGTAAAGACGTTTTTGGCCGCTGTGCCCTGTAAAGGGTTAAGTCGTATAAATTGGTTTACATTACTTTACATGGTATTATTTGAATTTTACTTAGAAGCAAAATTTCCGCCACCATTAGATGTTTCTTGGCGTGTTTCACGGGCATATGATGGTAAAGAGAATCTAAGTAAATCTGACACAAATATATGCTGAAGTACAGGAAGCAATGGCTGACAGGTCTCAAGCTCAGAAGGTACTGGGTTCAATCTCAGCAAAGGGCTGGGAATTTTCCCAAGGTACTGGGTTCTTCTTCTTCTTCTCCTCCTGTGTTCATCCGGAGTTTTTTTTTCGAACGTCATTGCGTTGTGCCTGTTTACAGCAGAGCTGCGTTCTTGCGCCGTTAGGCCGACACATCCGACTTCTGCGGGCATTTGTTGACCGGGTTAACCTTCCCGGGACTGGGTTCAATCTCAGCAAAGGACTGGGAATTTTCCCAAGAACTCTGGTATCTAATGTTATCACATGTCCTTCTGACCTCCTAGGTATTGATATAAGATACCTAGCCATGTTGAATAATGGGAATAACAGGATATCCCCTGTGTACAGCAGCTTTACCATATTATTTTTTTTTATTTTTGCATAGTGAAAATTCTATGGTAGTAGTAAATCGTAAAGAGCAGGCCAAAGCAGCTGCTGGACAAAATTGTTAGAAAAGAACCAATCTCTAGGTAAACAGAGCCCTTTACCTTAGATGAAATCTGTCTAGAGAAAGCAAATGTTACACAAATACAAGCCAAAGTCAGACATGCTGACTTTTGAGGTGTGTAACTAGACACACACACACCCCTTGAGAGAGGAATGAAGAAGAGGTGCATAATTTAGTATTTACACACTCCTCTGGGAGGGGGGGGGGGGGAGAGGTGAATAAAATAAAGAAGAAAAAGGTGATGAGACAGTGTGTGGTGATATATTTTTTCTAATTTTGCCCTTTTCTTCTTAGGGTGCTTCAGAGAAAGACATTGTGCATTCTGGCCTCGAACAGACAATGGAGAGGTCTGCCCGCGTAAGTCTGGCTTTATAGCTTTGTGTGTTGTGGTGTAAAATTCATAGAAAGAATAAATATGTAGGCTATAAAATACCATTGTAATTGACCACGTAACATTAATTTCTCTTCTCAGATAATTGATCATGTAACATTCATTTCTCCTGAAGTAACTGAACACAAATCTATTTCTCCTCTCAAGTAATTGATATGTAATATTAATTTCTCCTCTCAAGTAATTGAACATATAATGTTTGTTTCTCCTCTCAAGTAATTGAACATAAATGTATTCTCTTCTTAAGTAACTCATGTTAACATTTGTTTCTCCTCTCAAGTAATAGAACAAGTAACATTTCTTTCTTATCTCAAGTAACTGAACTTGTAACATTAATTTCTTCTCTCAAGTAATTGAACACATATTTGTTTCTCCTAAGAATTTTGTCAACGTGTCGTAAACAGGGATAGAAAACTCAGGTTCAGACAGGTAGAACCGTGCGAGCATAAATAAGACAGAACTCTGAGTTCAATTATCGTCGATACTATTTTATTACGATGTCTGTCCTTTGGCGAATAATCTTCTCGCACGTTATTTACAATGTTACATACATTTTCATCACACAAAGCATACAAGTATCTATACACAACATCTTAACTATGACTATCGCTAATATCTTAAGGATCTAAGTAATGTCCATCCATGTGTCTCCCTCTAGAAGCTACACCCTCTTCCGCCAATGTCCAGTTGCCATCTGACCTCTATTCTGTCGTGAGGTGGACACTGTGTGCTCGCCCCTCCATGCACCTCGTGGGGTTTCACCTTTCACGCTTATGCCGGGTTGTGGCTGGGCATACTGCGTAGTTAATGTACCGTTTGGCATCTGACTCGTCTTTCTAGACTGTTCGAGTCTCTTCTATTCTCTCCCCTATTCATCCCCTGTTCCTATGTCTATATAGTCCCTTGTCTAGTCAAGTGGGACCTTGACAAATTTGAACACACATTTGTTTCTCCTCTCAAGTAATTGAACACACATTTGCTTCTCCTCTCAAGTAACTGAACTTGTGACATTCATTTCTCCTCTCAAGTAATTGAACTTGTAACATTCATTTCTCCTCTCAAGTAATTGAACACACATTTCTTTCTCCTCTCAAGTAATTGAACACACATTTCTTTCTCCTCTCAAGTAATTGAACTTGTAACATTCATTTCTCCTCTCAAGTAATTGAACACACATTTCTTTCTCCTCTCAAGTAATTGAACACACATTCATTTCTCCTCTCAAGTAATTGAACTTGTAACATTCATTTCTCCTCTCAAGTAATTGAACACACATTTCTTTCTCCTCTCAAGTAATTGAACACACATTCATTTCTCCTCTCAAGTAATTGAACACACATTCATTTCTCCTCTCAAGTAATTGAACACACATTCATTTCTCCTCTCAAGTAATTGAACACACATTTCTTTCTCCTCTCAAGTAATTGATCATGTACCATTTGTTTCTGCTCCCTAGTTGATCATGAAGACTGCCATGGAACACAATCTAGGACTGGATATTCGTACAGCAGCTTACATGACAGCCATTGAGAAGATCTTCGGTGTATACCAGGAGGCTGGATTAACTTTCACATAAACAATCATATGTTGATGACATCATACACTGAACTCAAAAACCCGGTTTTATTCATTAAAAAATATGTATAATTGTTAATGGCCGATATATTCAACTAAAATGAAGGCATACATGTTTATTGTAAATTTTTACAGCAGGAACATGATGTTGATTTTAAGATGAGTGATTGCAATTTAGTCTGGCCCATGATTTTGTGATCCTGTTTTATATTTTCTTTTGGTAGTTACGTCATTATACTAGTCCTGTCATGCTTCGTGCTCCATTTAGTTGATGAAAAATAATGGGCCTAATACCATAAATCAATCAGATATGCTTAAACAGTATGTAAATGGAGCAGCAAATACAAATTTGCATTTGAGTTGTAGGGAAACGCAAAGTGGTTTGGACATCTTGTGGAAAGAAAGCACAATAAGCTACCACTTGTTGCCTCCATCTGAAACGGTTCCAGCTATAGCACTAAAGAAATAACCAGAAATGGATATATTCTGTGTCTTGACTACATTATGCAGACTCCAGGTTGTATATTTCATTGGTGATCAAAGATATCGGCAGCTAACACCATTGCTTAAAGGAAAATGTCGTCTATCAAGATCCAAATTATAGGGATGAGATAAAATATGATATTTGCTTATTCACCTTTTTTTTGTGGTTATAGTCATGCAGTTTAATGGTACACAAGGAGATAGTTATGAGGGGTAGAAATGGGGGGCATCTGGATATTACTTTGCCAAAACATGTTGTTACCTAAATGATTGTAAGAAATTTGTACTTCACTCTTTTAATTAACTGTTGAGCCAAAAAAGCATTGCAAAATTGGTCTTTCAGATCTTGAAGTTGTTTCAAACAGCAATTGTGTGTTTGTATCTATGACATATACTAGTAGTAATTGTGTTGAGAGCATTTATTGTAGAGATACCAGTATAACATTTTTACAGATTAAGTACCTTTTTACAGCTAATCAAATACAACTATCAAGTGGCATCCTCCACCTTTTAGGACCAGGAACAATGGCTGCCATTGCCATTAACAGATTGACTTATAGAATAATAACTATTGAAAAACATGCATGAAGACACTAGTGCATGACAATAAAGCATGTCTGGCCAACAGACATGTTTTATCCAAGTTATATGTATCACAAGTATTGCTCTTACTGCCTCAGTAGGCTAAAGGGCTTTTGATAGCTTAAGATCTGAAACTTGTAAACTCAGACCTAGTCTAAGGAGCTAGGAACACCCACTTGTGTGGGCTGTTGATGTTGTAATAAAGTTATGCAGGAAGAGGCCAGGTTTGTAGTCTTTTCATCATGTCATTTGACTTAATGCACCCATCATTGTAAGAAGCTTCACACATCTGTTGGACCAGACATCATCTAATGTGCATAATAAGAGTGATTGAAGTCAGATCACAAATATCATCATCATCACAGTCCTGTCAACTGGTCAAGGTGTTCTGAATCAGTTCTGTTGATGACATTCCTCCATCACAGCCCATGCAGCATACTTTCTTGTTCCTACCAATGGCTCTTATTTGTCCAGTCATTACAATGTTTTCCGCTGCCTCTCATTAATTGCATGACCAAGGACCACTGTATGAAAACAAACATCCATGAATGTAATAGAAAAGATTAAGAACAGGACACATGACATTATCAGTGTTGGGACAGATGATAGACAAAATGGTTATGTAAATGGGATTGCAGTACATTTAAAGTGGTTATGAGTGGCCGCTTTTATTTTCTGTTTTTGTTCCATTGTTGCATGTTTTATTGAGGATTCTTATATTGACATTGATGGTTCAGTTTCTTCTGTTTGCAATGCATATCTGTTATTTGATGATCTTCTTATGATGTAACCATTCTCAGCATTTGCATCTGTGTACCATAAATCTTATTTGATTGTATTACCCTATTTTCTATATTTAAAATTGAGATCTGCTGTATTGTTACTTATTACAACAAGTATACATTAATATAAAATGATGTTTTTGGGGGTTAAGATCTGCTTCAACATGTACTGCTATTACATATCTGATAAAATGTTGTTGAATATTGCCATTTTAGGGTTGAAACATTTATAAACACAATAAATGTGCATTCTGCTCTGCTTCTGTCATCTTTTCACTGTTCCTGCTATGCCTATGTCAAGTTTAAAGAGCTCAATGGACACAGACTTTGTGTTGGCTGCGTATGAGGTGAGGTGTCTACCTCTTGCTCTTGTTTCCACTATATCAACATGTCAGTTCTATCTGGTGGATGTCTGTTAAATGAACATTGAGTTTACTGTTTTAAAAATATCACATGTAAACAGTATTATAAATATTGACACTACAGCTACAAATGTACTGGCTTCATATTGTAAAATGTGAGTTTTGGTGAAGAAAACATTTGTCTTCCAGATTTCCAATGGCAAATCTACTACTGCCAATTTCAGACTCACTAACCATTAGTGAAGATTGTTGTTGAAGCCGCATCTCAAGCCAATGATCATATAATGCTTTTACAGAATACTTTTATGATTTTTAAAACTAATGTACAAGGCAACTGGTACTCTAAAATAAATTACTGTAATGTTCGTATGGTTAACAAAAATAGTTGGACCATTATGGGTGAAAGTAACTAGAAAGAGGTGAAGGTTTAACAGTGATTCAGTGAAAATATAAGTACATTGAAAGGGACAGAATGAGTTCAGAAAAAAAAGAAAACGTTCGTTAGCGCATGCTGTTTTGCTTGGGAAAGAAATAAAGTGATGTTTCCTTCAGTGAGCCTGAATAATGGAGCTGTTTTGTTTGAAATGGTTCATTTCCGCCTCTTGTTAAACTTATTTTCCACAGGAAAGATCTGTTTTCAGAAGTGGATAACAAAACATGAAGGCTATATTCTATACCAACAGGCCAGACATGCCACCAAGAAAATGATAAAACAATCAAAGGAACTAAATGGACTAAATAAGGAAATATTCTAACTGAACAGATGAGTGAAAAATCTATAGAATACAGCAAAGAACTAAGTGTGGATTTTAAAGATCATCATCATTCATCCAAAATTTTAGTTTTGGACCTAATTGCAATAAAGTTGCAGTGTTTGCGCTTTCCAGCTGACGACATGCTTCTTCTTTGGGTGCTTGTTGACAGGATTAGCCTTCCCAGGTGTTTTGCAGAATTTTCCACACTTTTCACTGTTGTAGTGTCATCTTATCCCTCCATCTACTGGAGATTCCCCCACTGTCCCGCATGCTGGCTGACCCTCAATTGAAGGCAAGGACATTCCCCGCCATTCAAGGAAGCTTCCATAATTGCAGAGCTAACACATAGTGCTCTGGTATTGAGCTCCTCAAGGAATTGTCACATCTTGTACATGGCTGCTTAGTCTCACTTACGTATATTGGACCTTCTGTTTACTACAGGTTGCTTCTCCAAATACCAGAAGAACGCAGCCTGTAGATTTTGGTCTTTGATGACATCCACACTGAGCTTTTGATTAAGACTTTCCAAGTAATGAATTTGCTAGCCAAGCAATATTCTATTTGGTAGCCACTGGGACGCTTTTGCCACCCTTGAAGACGCCCACACAATGAGTATTAAATTAAGACTTTCCACATAATGGATTAACAAGCCAAACAATATTTCATTTCATAGCCACTGGGACACTGTTAATGTACTGACTGGCAACTTGCCACCATGGCAGACAATAGTTTGTTATAAGGGGCGTTCATTTGAAATCCATTCATGCCGTACCGCGCGTAATTGCGTACGTTGAACATGATCATGTCATAGTCATGTGATAAGTACTGACCAATGAATAAAAGAGCACATGCTTATCGTCCCATGATGCATAGGTTCTGTTTCTGACCGTTGAGAAAATGGCCGGGTTGATCCAAAATCCATCCAAAGAAGCTGAAAGAGCGGTGATTTAGTTTCTTTCATTTGAAGGATGTCGACCAGTGGACATTCATCGAAGAATGCAGGCAGCGTACAGTAACAAATGTGTGTCGAAGATAACAATGATAGACTGGGCGCGAATGTTTCGGAAAGGACATCAGTTCATGACAGATCTTTGACAGCCGGGTCAAGCGCATATTGTTGCAACAGAAACAACAGAAAAGAACCATCGCCAAAATTGATGCAGCAGTACAGATGAACTGTTGTCGAAGCATACGTTTACTTTTTTTTTTTAAATTCGCATATCCTTTACAGGACATCGCTGTCAACAGCAGCATCTTTCAGCTGTCTATTGATTTCTTGACAAGATTACGCTCAGTAGTTTGCCATTGCTTTCTGAGCAGCCGGCTCAATGATCCCGCAAGTAGAACCGCTCCCAGCTCTCGCCCGCTACGAGACTCTGCATGATAAACGGGATTACTGTCAGGGTCTTAAACTTGGCTCGCTAACCTAACACATGTGAGACAGTACAAGTACAACGTGATTTGACTCAAGACTCAACGACACAACGTTCAATGGATTTATTTACAGATCATATACAGTACGATGATCACAACAAGATATACTTGATACTTCAATACACTTACATCCACAATACAGCACACAGTCTATCTCTCAAGATGTCCAGACACTCGACTTTCAGGCACAGAAAACCACACAACGCCTTTCTCTCATCATGCGTCCGGTCCAGTCGACGTCCCAGAGCTGTCTGCCTATAGCTCGCAACTTGCCTCCCCACCTGAGGTGGCTTCACGAGACATGCGTGCGTCCTTGCCTGACCGCTGGCCGTCTCGTCAGCCAGCAACCTTGCAGGCAGGTGACTACTACTTGCCTGGTGGCGTAACGAAGTTACGGCATCCCTGCTGGGGACTAAGTCACCTGGCGGGCGTAACGATGTCACTGCATCACTGCACTATGGTAGACTCTGACACGCTCCCCCGGCAACTTCATGAAAGATGTCATCTTTCATGTATAATATATGTACATACTGGGTTAATATTTTAACCTTGTCAGAGTCAACCCTTTGTTGTTATATACATTGGTATCATAATACATAGCCATACACATCTGCCATAGAAACATATAAGACATGGAAGTTGCATTCAACGACATGTGGTGTTCAACCTTTAACACTTGTCAGGTTTCATCATCTCGATGGCTGATTACCTCAATTGCATTATTGACCCAGTCAGATCGGTAGTACCAGCTTCACGCATCTACCTCGCAGCCTCCAAAAAAAACGTAATAATATGGTTCTTGAAACAAAAACCATCTGGCTAGACCGAAATGCGGCTTTTACATAAGTCGCATTAAACGTTCAAACCCTGACCTCATTTGGCCAGGAGCTCTTGTGTTGGTCTGCAATGTCGGCAACACTCTGCCATGCCCAGTAGATGCCTACCTGGTGTGTTAACAATCTGGCAACAGCATGGCTATTTTTATACAACACATTACAGTATACATTTCAAATTATGGCCCTTTGTGTACTGATGTAATAGCAAATAAATGAAAGGGGAATAATTTCAACATTTATGACATATAATATTTTACAATAATTATTCTATTTCTTAGCGTCATCGCTTGACGTTTCTTCATCCTAACGAGAAAAAGTCGGTAGTATGAATACATTAATCAAGATATGATTCTAAGATTACACTACATAAATATATAAACACACCATTCGTGTATTCAACTTTGTTGATTCCTAAAGATTTTAGAATCGTCATAGCTTTTTAAACTTTTAATTGTCGTCTGCTAATTTTGCTCTAAATTTCTAACTAATCCGGAAGTACACACGAACACTAAACAGTTGATGTTACAACTTGTAGAACACACTTGTTCCGGTCTGATGTAGTTACGGAAAGTACAATGTTCTAATAGTTCATGTGTTGGATGTTTCACTGTGAAAACCTTCTGGATTTCGATTGACTGCAGTGGTGTAGTTGTCAATGTTTAGGTCACACTTTCACACACGGATTTAAAATGTCACTGGAAAGTTCCACACGGAGATGCCACTGTCACATTGGATAGTTCGCTTACGGTAAGTTTTGAGCGAATGTGGCACTGTTCTTGTTACGCAATATATACAATTAATAAAGTTCGCTTTCTACCACACACTACACAATTATACACGACAATCACTACATTAAGTAATAAAATAAGAACATTATATACTTTGGGAGTAACCCCTATCACATTGTAGACATTACACAGCTTTTGTGAATGGAAAAAATTATTCACTGATAGATGGCTGTGTTAATCTGAGTGTATTTTACACACTGCACTCAGACTTTGCTTACTGGGTCGGTCGGACAACGGGACAACAGATCGGCAATCGTGTTGGTTCTGCCTGGGATATGTCGAACCTCGAAGCTGTAATCTTGGAGCTTAAGAGACCAGCGCGCTACCATCTGGTTTGAAGGTACACCAGAATTTATAAATCGCAATGGACTGCTGTCAGATTCCACGATGAAATGGCGTCCTAGAAGGAATCTGGACAACTTTGTAATACCCACCACTAAAGCTAGGGCTTCCAACTGAGGTATTGACCAAGCCCGTTCTCTGGGTTTCAGTTTCCTGGATACGAAGTACACGGGGTGAAGGATGTTATTGTACTCTTGCAACAAGACTGCCCCAATCGCCACGGAGCTCGCATCTGTTCGCAATCTGAAAGGTAAATGGAGATTGGGCAATTTTAGGATGGGATTGTGTAAGCTATTATCAGAAAAACAAGATAATACTTTACGGAATGCAAATTTTAGGCATTCATTGCTTACAATTTTCTCCGGTTTATCTTTTGTTAGTAAGTTAGTAAATACTTCGGTTAGTTCGGGAAAATCAGGAATGAACTGCCGGTAATAATTTATCAGTCCTAACAAACTTCTGACTTGCTTTTTCGTAGTCGGAAGTGAGAGTTTTAGTATCTTGGACACAATGTTATCGTCTGTCGTGACAAAGCCATTGGATATTTTGTATCCCAAGAAGGATATTTCATGGTAGGCTATGTCTACTTTTGCAGGCTTTACCGTCAGTCCGTGCTGTCTAATGCGTTCAAATGTCTTTATGTGCTCTGTCATCGTCTCTGTGTGAACACAGATGTCGTCAATATAGCAAATTATGTTAGGTATATCTACTAGAAGAAGTCGTGTCATACGTACGAATGTGGCTGGGGCATTGACTAGCCCAAATGGAAGTTTGCACCATTCGTACAGTCCCCAAGGTGTGGCAAATGCTGTCAGATGTCTGCTCTGTTCGTCTACTGCTATTTGCCAGTAACCTTTAGTCATGTCTACCTTCGTAAAGAACCTAGCGTCTGTCAGTTCTGTCAGTAGATCGTCAGAGTTTGCCATCGGCTCCAGATCTAGAAGAGTTATCTTATTGAGTTTTCGATAGTCGACACAGAGTCTTATTGTGTTGTCCTTTTTGCGTACAATGACCATTGGAGATGAGAAGTCTGATTGGGATCGTCTTATGATGTTGTTTTTCTCTAAGTTAATGATCTCCTGATGTAAATGTTCTTTGTAATGTAATGGAATGGTGTATGGTCTGCATCTTATGGGTGTGTTTGACGTGAGTGTGATGTGATGCTGTACTAGTTCTGTTTGTCCTGGGTTGTTGGAGAAGATGGTGTTGTACTGTTGTATTAGGTGTTTGCAACTGTCTGTTTCTGCTTGAGTTAACTTTGGGTTGATTTTGATCTCCTTCAAGCAGTTTGTCGTGTCTAATGCAGGTGTTGGAATTTCGTCACTACCCTCGTCATCTTCATGATCTATTATCACTGTACAAGCTGTCGTATCGTCTTGTTCGTTGTCTCTGTTGTAGTATGGTCTTACCATATTTATGTGGAATATTTTGTGTTTGTCTTTTATTTGGATCTCGTAGTCTACAGGTGAAATCTGTCTCGTCACTTTAAAAGGTCCCTGCCAAGAATCAGTCAATAAGTGTCGGTCACTAGGTAATAGAAGAAGAACGTCCTGTCCAGGTGTCAACGTTATTGTTCTGTTTCCTTTGTCAGCATACTGTCTATAAGTAGCACCAGATAATTTTAGTGCATTCTTTGCAATTATACAAGATTTTATGATTCTTTCACGCAATGATGTAACGTATACGTATGATGATATGGGTTTAAGTACTGGAGTAGAGTCAGTTAACATTTGATGATAAATAGTCAATGGGCCACGTGGTTTGGCACCATAGATAAGTTCAAAAGGAGAGAAACCGGTACTAGAATGTGGTGCCTCGCGATAAGCAAAAAGAATAGCTGGTAGATATACATCCCAGTTATTAGGGTGTTCTTGCGTGACTTTTGCAAGCATGTGCTTTAAATCGCCGTTAAACTTTTCTATAATTCCACCAGAGTGAGGATGGTACGGGGAATTAAAACATTGCTTCACTCCCAACATTTTGGTGAAAGCTTGGGTAGATGCGGCGATAAACTGAGTGCCCCTATCTGATTGGATAGAGTCTGGAAATCCTATCCGAGAGAAAATATGGAAGAAGACTTCCATTATATCATTGGCAGTTATGTTCTTTAGCGGAATAGCTTCCGGCCAGCGACTACATTGATCAATGATAGTTAGAATATATTTATTCCCTCTAGTTGTTGTATGATTGAGAGGGCCCACTATGTCGACAGATAGTTTTTCAAAAGGTCGACTGGCTAAGTCAGTGACTTGTAACTTTGCCTGTGGGTGTTTACCTTTTTTCACCAGTTTCTGGCAGATGTCACAACTTCTGCAATATTCTTTAATGTCATTGCAAAATTTGGGCCAATGAAACTGTGTTAATAATCATGATCTGGTCTTAGCGTATGCCATATGCCCTGCAAGAGGTATATCATGGGCAAGATGTAAGGCTTGCCTACGATTAGTTGGCAAAACAGTTTGCTCTGTGGTGTTGTCACCTCTGGTATAATAGTCCATTTGGTAAATATATCTCGGACTAAGCAGAGGTAATCAGAGAACGTTTGAGTCGGTTTTGGGCTCAATTTGCTGAATTGTTCTCTGTAACCTGCTTCATCTAACATAAAATGTGCCATAATCTTTGATTTAAGATAATGGTAGTCTTTTCTGAGGTCTTTGGGGATGGTCTCAATGACTTTAAGAGGCTCCCCTGATAAACTCCTCATATAAACAATATTCCATACAGACAGTGGAACCTGGTAATGTTCCATTAAAGTTTCAAAATTTTGGGTAAAGGCTGCGATGCAGTCACCCGAGGTATAATTACGTACAATACCTTGATATTTCTTGTACTGGTTTTCTTTCTCCAGTCTCTCAGATTTCTTATACTCTTTGTTAATGGCAGTCTCAGTATCAAGTTGTTTCATCTTTAACTGTAACTCCAGTTCTTCTCTCTTACTCTGAGCTGCTATTTCTGCTTTCTTGAGTTCACTATCTATCTCAGCTTGCTTTGTCTTTGCCGCCAGTTCTAATTCGGCTTGCTTTAAGGCTGTTTCTAATTCGGCTTGTTTTGTTTTAGCAGACAATTCTGCTTGTTTTGCTGCGGCTTCTGCCTCTGCTTGCTTTGCAGCTTTTTCAGTCTCTGCCTGCTTGAGTGCTCTTTCAGCTGCTCTTTCATCGCGTTCATTAGCTTTCTCCTGTACTAGTAGGTATTCAGAGTATTTATTCTCACTCCATTTCATTAACTCATCACCTGTTAATTTCAATTTTAACCCCATATCGATGAAATCATTTAATGAAGACATGATGGACAATGTCAATGAAATACCAGCCACACAAATAGTTATAAGTGGTTAGTACAATAAACAATTTACAATTTGTGTTCTATTGACAATACGTGCCTAAAATTGCATCCTTAAAGTAAATGAAAAGAAAAATATACTCAAGTGCCCTGGATGCGGTGAAGAACGGTTGGAAATCGGGCTAGGAACTGTAGGGTCGCTACTTCGAAACACAAATGACCTCTACGCGCACGGTTTCAGATGGTACGGAAAACCTGCTTTGTTTTTGGAGGAAATAAATTAGCGTCTATTTGATGGTGTGTGCCTGCTTGTCACTAAATATTGAGTAGGTTTGTATGGCGTTGAGTGTCATTGTATGTCGTAATTTTGTCAGTCAAAAAATTTTTTTTTTTCAAAACACAAGTCACTTTCTTTCCCAGAACTTTCTGCTTTCCACAAATTACTTTCCAAAGACAATCTACATATATCTCAACACTCTACAACATTGATGACACATCACTTACATCAAGATGACATTCAGTAAGGACATAGACATCAAGTTTACAAGATGGCGACAAGGCCACAATGGCGACAAGATCACAATGTCGACAAGGTCAAAACGGTGACAAGTTCAACAATCACGAATGTTTCACACGTTTACAAGATCAAACAATATGTATGCACTGTACGTTCACAACTAGTCTCCATGTTTAAACAATGTAATACTATATCAAAATGAGCCTTCCACGATCACATTTACATGTACAATCAAGTTTGACAAAAATTATAAGTTCACAAACTCTAGTTTTAACCGTTAATCACATAAACACGTTCATTTCAAAGCCGGATGAATGCCACCACGTCCACACATGTCAGGGTCTTAAACTTGGCTCGCTAACCTAACACATGTGAGACAGTACAAGTACAACGTGATTTGACTCAAGACTCAACGACAAAACGTTCAATGGATTTATTTACAGATCATATACAGTACGATGATCACAACAAGATATACTTGATACTTCAATACACTTACATCCACAATACATCACACAGTCTATCTCTCAGATGTCCAGACACTCGACTTTCAGGCACAAAAAACCACACAACGCCTTTCTCTCATCATGCGTCCGGTCCAGTCGACGTCCCAGAGCTGTCTGCCTATAGCTCGCAACTTGCCTCCCCACCTGAGGTGGCTTCACGAGACATGCGTGCGTCCTTGCCTGACCGCTGGCCGTCTCGTCAGCCAGCAACCTTGCAGGCAGGTGACTACTACTCGCCTGGCGGCGTAACGAAGTTACGGCATCCCTGCTGGGGACTAAGTCACCTGGCGGGCGTAACGATGTCACTGCATCACTGCACTACGGTAGACTCTGACAATTACGAAGAAAGTGTTGTAACCCCTCGGCCAGAGAGACCGGCATACGTTCACTGGTGAAAGAATTTTATGTGTCAATTGGGACAATTCAAAAGGTCGTTCGTAAGAAACTGCAATATCGGAAGGTGTGTTCACAGTGGGTACCACGGATGTTGTCCGGCCACCAAAAAGAGGAACGCATGGGATGGTGTTTGAACCACTAGCTGCGTTACAGAGTGGAGGGTGATGAATTTCCCTTCCGCATAGTGGCAGGCGATGAATTATGGTGTCACCACTTTGAGCCGAGCAGCAAAAGAGAGAGCATGCAATGGAAGCAGGCTGGATCACCAAAAGTCACAAAATTCAAGTTACAGGTTTCCATTGGTAAGGTTATGCTGAGTGCATTTTTTTTTTTTTTACAATGAAGGGCTATTGTTGGCCGACTTTAAAGAACCTGGTGTCAACGTCAACTCTACCCACTACTTGCAAACATTTCTCACGGGTGTGATTTTGTTGCATGATAATACTCATCCGCATGTCGCAAAGATTGTGCAGGAAGCATTAGCAAGGAAGAAATGGGAAATTCTGCAACATCCAGCCTATAGAACTGATTTGTCACCATGTGATTTTCATTTGTTCGGACCTCTAAAAAAGCTCTCAAGAGGCAACAATTTCAAACACATGCAGACGTAATGACCTCGGTAAACACATGGTTCAGTGAGCAACCACAATCATTTTTTGCAGACGGCATTCGCCGCCTACCTAAGCAATGGGATGCTTGCCTGAATGCCTACGGCGACTTCTTCTGACCAACCCATGGTGCATAATTCATTCAAAGTGAATGCATTTTTTAATTCTACCACACCTGTTGTTTCTTTCATGCTTTTGTAATAAAGCCATTGGAACGGATTTCAAATGAATGTCCCTAATACATACACACTACACAAATACATCTATCTATCTATCCATTCATTCTCTCTCTCTCTCTCTCTCTCTCTCTCTCTCTCTCTCTCTCTCTCTCTCTCTCTCTCTCTCTCACACACACACACACACACACACACACACGAGACTCAGAAAGTGTTGGCTTGATGGAGTAAAGGAGAATGAAGAAATGAAATATGTTAGTAAAAGGAACAAGACAAGGGAAACACAGAAAATTGCATCTGCCTCCTCACTGTGAGACTTCATGACAAAAGCAGTAGTAGAAAAGAAGATTCTGTGCACGTGTCTGACATTTTACCTGGTAACTCTTCATGCAGGTCATGATATAATGGTGTTCAGAGACATTGGGGGGGGGGGGGGGGCAGGAACCATTGTGACTAGTGAACTCGCCTGCATGGATATATGTGTCTGTGTGTGTCAGGTCTTAGTCAGATATGACTGAGCTACCGTATGACAGTAGGCGGTACGACCTGCTTTCTGTTAGCGCTGAATGTTGGGCGGCGCTTACCAAACCCAACACCCCACATTGTGCCAATGGTTACAGGTGGAGGAGTGCAACTGTGAGGGCACAAGCCTTATCTTGGTGCAAGGAAATGCAACCTAAAGACAAAATGTCATGGCAGGGCAGACCAAGCCCTAAGTGGCAGCTGGTCTAGGATCGAAGCTCCGACAGGCGGACAGTTAGAGCATTGCCTTGCTGATCCGGCAGCTTCTGCAGCTTGTCTTGTTCCAGATGTATAGGCGTTACTTTTCCTCTGGAGTGAACTAGGCAGGCCGAGAGAGGGTTCGTGCTTTATGGGCAACACATGGTCTCTATATTTTAGCCCAGGCTCTGTGCTATGGAGAGGCAATAACTCCATCCCTGGTCTTAACCGGTCTCGGAATCAAAGCGAGAGTTAACATCTACAGGTTATAAGTCCTTGTCAATTGGCGTGGACATGGGGCGCCACGGGTTGCCTCTAACGGTGGGAGACACCTACAGGTGTCACTGATCAGCTACCGCCCGCCTCAAGCTGTGCAGTCCCCGGCCAATTGGTTGCTGATCCGCCACAGCCTTCCTGCTTCAATGGGTGCTTGGGGCTAGGACAAAATCTGAATTGCAGGCTATAAAACCAATGCACCAGGTACTAATAAACAGAAAAATAGAAACCTCAAGCTACGGCTTGCAACCTGGAACGTGAGAACCATGTGTCCAGGATTTTCCACTGACTTGGCGAATATTGACGATGTGAGAAAAACGGCTGTGATTAATGCCGAACTCAATCGTCTTAACATTGATATTGCTGGCCTGCAGGAGACTCGCCTCGCTGAGGAAGGGTCACTCAGGGAAAACAATAACACCATTTTGTGTTAAGGGTAGAGGGCAGGCAGAAAAAAGGCAACATGGTGTGGGCTTTGCAGTGAAGAATTCGCTACTGGGAAGATTCGCTACTTGAAGATTCAAGCATCATAACAGTGTACAAGAACAAGGGCGATCGAAGCGACTGTAACAACTATAGGGGTATTTCACTTCTGTGTACTGTTGGGAAAGTATTTGCCAGAATTGTTCTGCGCAGACTTCAAGTCCTAGGAGATGAAGTCTACCCCGAATCACAGAGCGGTTTCCGACAGAACCGGTCTACCATTGATATGATATTCTCATTGCGACAAATGCAAGAAAAATGTCGGGAACAAAATCAACCACTGTCTATTGCCTTCATCGACCTCACAACAGCATTTGATTTGGTCAGTCGTGAGGGTCTGTTCAAGGCACTAATGAAGATTGGCTGCCTACCAATTCTTCTGTCCATTGTGGAATCAAGTTTGATGGTGCAACTTCAGAAGAGTTTGAAAATAAGAGTGGAGTTACGCAAAATTGTGTACTATCTCCCACCCTCTTTGGAATATACTTTTCACTTCTACTGAAATATGCCTTTCGTGATCAGGATGATGGTATATACATTCACTCACCCTCAGATGGCTGCCTCTATAATGCTCAGAGATTGAAGGCCAAGACCAAAATTAGGAGGGTACTAATCAGAGAGTTGCTTTTGGCGGATGATGTTGTAATTACGACCCACTCTGAGGAAGAATTACATCTACTATCTGCATTCTCCTATGCTTGTTCTGAATTTGGTTTAACAATTAACAAAAAGAAGACACAGATTATGTCACAAGGTGCACATGAGGTACCATTAACCTTCATTGATGACGCCGAACAGGAAATAGTAGACCATTTTGCATATCTAGGATCAGAGGTAAATAGCAAATAATCCCTAGATCAGGAAATCAACATAAGGATTGGCAATGCAGCAACAACAATGAACATGTTAGCAAAACGTGTCTGAGAGAACAGGACATGGGGCGCCACTGCCAAAACAAAAGTCCTTGTCTACCAAGCCTATGTCCTTAGTACTCTTCTTTATGGCAGTGAAACCTGGTCAACTTACACCAAGAGAAATGTTTAAACAGCTTTCATATGCGGTGTCTGCGAAGAATACTTAGTATTAAGTGGCAAGACAAAATCACAAATACTGAAGTATTGGAAAGATCAGGTTGTCTGACGGTGTGTTCCATGCTCAGTCTTCGTAGACTTAGATGGATAGATAGGACTGCCATATGGTTAGTAACGATATAACAATCAACCTCAGTAAAATGGCTCATCGTCCAAGATAAATAAACCATTCTAACAGAAATCCGGAAGCCTGTGCCAACATTGATGAATAAGTCAAAGCCGTTAGACAATGGCAGTTATGGCGACATTTATTGTCTGTGTTCAAGTTTGTGCTCACAAAACAATGGTAGTAATAATAATATATTAATAATTCTCAAAATACCGTGCCTGTTCAGCCAGGCGGGACAGTATTTGTTAGCACAAATGAACTTACTATCTAACTGCTAATGTAATTGTCTTGGCGCTTATAGTCAGCTATTGCTCCTTACCAAGTGGCCTCTATGTCACCTTGCTATAATTTCAAAGTCCCACTTGAAGCATTTGCATCCATCGGTCATTTTCTAGCAAATATGAATCATGTCTTAACAATCTAGCTCTTCCATCCCATATCATTTGCCATCAATGCGGTGTCCTGCCAGTTCGAAACACAATCTTCTTTCCGTGAAAAGAATCGTGCTGCCTTCTTCACTATCAGCCCAAGGTCTCTCTGTTGTTGTTGTTGACTACTCCTGTGAAGTTTCTTGCCTTCTCACATCACTTCTCTAGATTCTCCTATCATTTGGTTGGAGGTTTTCTTACAATTCCTTTTTTTACCACATTTCGTCCGACCTGCTACTTGGCAAGGACTCGTTAGGGGGATGGATGATGGTAGAATACCAAAGGACATCTTTTTTGGGTGAATTACAGATGGGTAGGAGATCTCAGGGTCGACCTCTACTACGATACAAAGATGTGTGTAAGCGGGACATGATTGATACAGGCATTGATAATGCACATTGGGAGCAAGTCGCCGCTGAAGTGTTGCATGGAGGGCAACTACCAGAAATGGAATAAAAACAAAGGAGAAAATGATTGCAGATAAAACACATACAGAGCGTGAGAGACATAAGTTGGTGCATGATGATGGAAATGACCATGTTTTCACATGCATCCACTGTGGACGGACCTTTACAGCACGAAATGGCCTTATCAGCCACATTCGCCACCGCCATTGGTTGCAGTTATTAAGCCTTTCTGAAGCACAATGTACCAAACTATCGTCTGTCAAGACGGAAAGGTCCCTATCTATGTATGCGTGTGTGTATGTGTATGTATGTATGTATGTATGTATGTATGTATGTATGTATGTATGTATGTATGTATGTATGTATGTATGTATGTATGTATGTATGTATGTATGTATGTGCGTGCGTGCGTGCGTGCATGCATGCATGTATAATGTCTCGGCGTGTTAACCACGCATAGAAAGAACAGATGGTTCAATCAAAAATGTGAAGAAGCAGTCATTAGGAAAAAGAATGCCAGACAGTTGTTGTTAAATGACATCAACATCCAAAATGAAGAGCAATACAGAACATGTAAAGCCCCGGGAAGGTTAACCCGGTAAACAAATGCCCGCAAAGTCGGATGTATCGGCCTAACTGCGCAAGAACGCAGCTCTGCTGTAAACAGGCACAACGCAGTCACGCCCGGAAAAGAAAAAAAAATCCGGATGAACGCAGAAGAAGAAGAAGAAGAAGAAGAACATGTAAAGAGGCTACAAAAATAGTTCGACAGCAGAAGCGAGAATATATGAGCAATATAATCAAAGATATGGAAACTTATTACCAGAAAAACGAATGCAGAAATTTTTTTCAAAGAACTGAAGTCAATGAAACGAGGGCACCAACACAAAGCATATGGTTTAAATGACAAAAATGGGAATATGATAAATACCAATGAGGAAATGTGTAACACATGGAAAGAATACTTTGTTGAATTACTAAATTGTGAAGCTCCAAGTAACACTTTCCCACAGGAAGAGGTTCTAACGTGTGAACCACAAATTGAAGAACCTGCTTTCGCAGAAATCCTGTATGTAATATTGTGTTGCGTATCCCTTACGGGACGTTGCAGTCAACACCAGAATTTTTCAGCTGCTGTTGATGTACTAGGCAAGTGTTACGTTCAGTAGTTTGCCATTGCTTTCTGAACGACCGACCCCTATACCTTTTTCGAAAAAACCAGCACCGCCGTGTTTCGAACCCGGGTATACGGGCTCACAAACCGCGTTCGCAAGCCCTTAGCCACAGAGACCGATTATATGTAATAACACGACTTAAAAACAATAAGGCAACTGGGGCCGATGGAATTGCTGCTGAATTTATAAAGGCAGGTGGCCATGCATTACATCTAAAGCTATACGAACTAATAATAAACATCTGGAGGACAGAAGAATTACGCCATGACTGGAAAGAGTCATTATTGATACCTATCTATAAGAAAGGAGACAAGTTCCAATGTGAAAATTATAGAGGAATATCACTCCTGTCCATAAGCTATAATATACTATCCGAGGTATTACTAAATAGACTAAAACCATATTCAGAAGACATATTAGGTGACAACCAAGCGGGTTTTAGACAAAACAGATCAACAATAGATCAGATATTTATCTTACGACAAATAGCCGAGAAAAGTTGGGAATATAAAAGAGATCTCCATAACATTTTTGTGGATTTTAAAAAGGCTTATGATAGTGTCCATAGGAATAGTCTATGGAATGCTATGCAGGAATTTGGAATACCAAGGAAGTTAATCAACATGACCAGACAATGCGTGGAAGATGCTTGTAATATAGTAACATATAAAGGCAGGAAATCAGACCCTTTCCAAATAACATCTGGCTTTAAACAGGGTGATGCACTATTGCCGCTCCTTTTCAATCTGGCTCTAGAGAAAGTTGTAAGGAAGGTAAAGGAGGAATGTGCTATTGGAGGAACATCCAGACTGCTTGGTTATTCAGATGATATAGATATTACAGGGGGAAATGAACAAAAGACATTGGAAATATTGACTCACTTAAAGGAAAAAGCTCAACAAATGGGGCTGGTTATCAACCAAGATAAGACAGAATGTATAGTAATTTCAAGAGAAGAAACGGCTAAATACTCTGGCCACATACAAATACTTCAAATAGATAATATGACCATTAAAAGAACGGAAACATACAAATACCTGGGTACAATCTTCAACTGCTCCAACATAATAAGGGAGGAAATACAAGTTAGAAATAAGATATACTTTGCACTACAACATCTGCTAAAATCAAATGCGCTATCTCGTAACACCAAGATCACAATATACAAAACACTGATCAGACCAGTTGTGCTGTATGGCTCTGAAACCTGGAGTACAACTAAAGGAGACGAAGCCTTGTTACAAACCTTTGGGCCCATTAGGGATACACAAAGTGGAGAGTGGAAAAGAAGAAGCAACAAAGAGATTTGTGATCTGATATATATATATATATATATATATATATGACTGGCCGTTTGCCGTGTTGAAAGACTAGTTTGTAAACTGAAGTTATACCTCTCCATAGCACAACGTCAGGGCTGGATTTAGAGACCATGTGTTGCCCATGCAGCATGATCCCTCTCTCGGTCTGCCTAGCTTACTCCAGATGAAAGATAACACCAATATGTCTGGAACAAGACAAGCTGCAGAAGCTGCCGGATCAGTAAAGCAATGCTGTAACTATTCGCCCGTTGAAGCTTCAGTCACAGACCAGTTGACAACCAAGGCTTAGGGCCTAGTCTGCCCTGTCATGACATTTAGTCTTTAGGTTACATTTTGTCGCACCAGGGTAAGGCTTGTGCCCTCACGGTTGCACTCCTCGACCTGTAGCCATTGACACAATGTGGGATGTCGGGTTTGACGACAACCGCCAAACATTTGGTGCCAACAGAAAGCAGGTAGTACCATCTACTGTCATGCGGTAGCTCAGTCATATCTGACTAAGACCTATAAATACATCTTTGATCTTCTGGATCCTTAATAATGTATTCATTATCATCATCTTCTGCCGTCAAGCGTCGTGGGGAGGAATAATTTGCGCTCCAGCGCCCGATGGACGGCACTGGATAGTGTCATTCCGAGTGATTGTACGTCTTTGATGTCGTCAATCCATTTTCTTCTTGGACGTCCTCTTGGTCTCGTCGCACATGATCTTTGATGTAAGGTCAGTGATGGTAGTTGGTGTTGCATTCTAAGGACATGGCCAAACCACTTGATCTTCTGTCTTTCAATAAATGAGGCACAAGGTGTTGATCTGTCTGTCTGACAACAGTATTTCTTACTCGGTCTCGGATTGTTAAGTTTAGTTGGCAACCCTCCTCAGGCATCTCATCACGCAGGTGTTGATTTTGCGAAAGTGTGATTTGGATAAAGTCAAAGTCTGAGACTGGTAGCATAGGGTTTGTGTGAATATGCTGTTTATTATCTGTCGTTTTACGGACTGGGTATATTTGAATGTTTCAGTATGGGTGATAGTTGATATGTAAGTGCACTAGCTTTTTGACATCTGATTTCGATTTGTCTGTTCAATCTGCCATCTTCTGTGATCATACTTCAAAGATAATTGAATTCTTTACCTTGTTTCAGAGTTGTGCTATTTATCTGTACTTAGTGGGCCCGGCGATCTGCTAACTTGCGTTACTTCGGGTTTGGCTGTGTTTATAGTAGTTTATACTCATATTGTATCTGCTACAGGTTGAACTCAGATTAGTAATATGATTTTGTAGTCTGCCCTCATCGCTGTAAAACGCACTGATCTTCTGCAAATAGAAGTTCATTTATTTCCTGTGGGTTAGTTGTTTCATCTGGAGTAAAGAGTTCAAAATTATCTGAATCTGATAATGTATTGATGGTCCAAAATTAGTTTATTTTCCACAGTCTTTCCATCTTCTCTACATTCAACATGACCAACTCAGTTAAAGTCTGTTGGATATGATGTTGACAATAATGTTGACAAACGGGCACATTTCCTGCTACCATCTTTACTTCCTGGAACATTTCCAAATTTCCTGCTACCATCTTTACTTCCTAGAACATTTCCAAATTTCCTGCTACCATCTTTACTTCCTGGAACATTTCCAAATTTCCTGCTACCATCTTTACTTCCTGGAACATTTCCAAATTTCCTGCTACCATCTTTACTTCCTGGAACATTTCCAAATTTCCTGCTACCATCTTTACTTCCTAGAACATTTCCTAATTTCCTGTTACCATCTTTACTTCCTAGAACATTTCCTAATTTCCTGCTACCATCTTTACTTCCTAGAACATTTCCAAATTTCCTGCTACCATCTTTACTTCCTGGAACATTTCCAAATTTCCTGCAACCATCTTTACTTCCTAGAACATTTCCTGCTACCATCTTTACTTCCTAGAACATTTCCTAATTTCCTGCTACCATCTTTAATTCCTAGGACACTTCCTAATGTCCTGCCACCATCTTTACTCCCTAGAACATTTCCTAATTTCCTGCTACCATCTTTACTTCCTAGAACATTTCCTAATTTCCTGCTACCATCTTTAGATTGGGTTGAGCTGGGGATCCATGTCAATGAAAAAGCAAATCCTGCCTTTAATGGGATTCAATCTCATGACCACTGGGCTGGCAGGCAAGCAAGCATGCTAGGCACTGACGTATCGCAGCACCCATACTGCTTGTGGTGGGTACTTATAACCAGTCCATTATGTACTGTACAATTGTGAAATCACATATTTAATACTCACACTATAGTAGTAGTAGTAGTAGTAGTAGTAGTAGTAGTAGTAGTAGTAGTAGTAGTAGTAGTAGTAGTAGTAGTAGTAGTAGTAGTAGTAGACCATCAAGAATCAAGTAAGACTTATCTTCTATAGTCTGTCCAGAAATGAATGCCTTCATTCACGATCAATTATTTTGAAAACTGTCTGTTGCATCCTCATGAAATGTTTCCTGCCGTCTTATATTTACTCTCACCCAAGGAATATGTCTTTGATAGGTCCAAAAGCAACTTAAATCATGGAAAGCGGCGATATTTCTTTGATGTTTTGGTGAAAAACTAGTGTTTTCTCGCTAACAAACCTGTTTTACAGTAATGCCCCATTCCACTACTCGAGGTTCTTGTCATAAGGCCAATCCCATGTCCCACGAGAAAATTAACTATTCAACGCTAATGTTTCCGTGTGAAGATGTAATACATTTAATAATGTGCACTTCATCTCTGACCCGTAAATTATATACCGCATATAGCTGAGATGTGGGCGGCATCACGACAATAAGTCTAACGTGCCTCGAAACCAGAGGAAGGCTAACCTCATTTAAAATGCCCGCAGAAGCTGGAAGTGCCATCCTATGGGTGGCAAAATAAAAATTGGCACTACGCATTTATGTCCGAGTGAATTGTCTCGTCCGAATGTCTCTCGTGCTAGGAACAGCTCTGACTACCTAATTTCCAAATGCCGCTCTTGTTCGGAACAGCTCTGACTAGGTAGTTTTCCAAATGTCCATCGTGCCTGAAACAGCTCTGATGGGCACAACGACAAGCACATGTCCGAGTCGAAAACTCGCTGAGTGGATACCATCTGCAGACCTGTCTGGTTTGTGCGGGAACGGCCCGGGGCGAACGAAATGCCCAATATATTGAAGTGAGGAATTAAAGCAGCCATGAGCAGGACGTGACCATTCCCTAGGTGAGCCCAGCACCAGAGCGCTATGTGTCGGCTCTGCAATTATGGAAGCCACCCAGGATGGCGGAAAATGCTATGGACTGTCCCTGCTTTCCTTTGAGGGATGTCCACGAAGTCTTTGACTGTTCCAACTTGACCAGCTGGGAGGTGGACGGTACCACAAAAGTGAGAGTCTCCCAGGAATGCTAACCTGGTCAAAAATGCACGCTAAAAGCAGAATGTGTTGACCTAAGGGTTTCGACCCAAGGGTGCCTAACGAGACACACCGCAATCACATCTGAAAAAACACTCTGGATGAATGCAAAGAAGATATACTGCATATAAACAAACTTTGAAATCTGCTGTATAATGTCCAGAAAAAAATTTTTTTTTGTTGGGTGGACATAATGATAAGGCTACATCTCATCATTTTCCCTCAGTTGGTTACTATATCATCAAATGGTAGATCAGAAGACAAGATCAAAAATAGATGCAACTCATTGGACAAATGGCACCAATACTAAAGAACAAACATGTATCAGTAACTACTAAGAAAGCACTTTACAACACAATCTTCCTACCAACTCTATGCTACCAATGCTAAACCTGGACAATGACAAAAAAAAGAGAAAAGAAAAATCACAACAACAGAAATGAGATTCCTGAGAAGAATACTCAACATATCAAGAAGAGATAAGATCAGAAATGAAGAAATCAGGACTAACGTGGGGGTTATAGCAGCACTAGATTTTATTAGAAAGCAGCAAGTCAAATGGTTTGGCCATGGAAGTCGGTTACCAGTCAACAGCATACCACAACAAGCAATGATGTACAGACGAGATGGAAACAGAGGAAGAGGCCGACCATGTAAACGTTGGACGGAGGGAATAGCAGAGTCCATGGGAATATCGATACATGAAGCCCATAATTGGGCACTCTCACGATGTTTATACTTCACCTCGACACCGCAAGGTACAAGAGGAACATGAGATGAGAGGTTACTGAGATATGGATTTTTATATTGGGGCAGACAAAAATAACAGATTATAGGATATTTCTGCTCTTCATCAATAAACATAATATATTAATACCTTAACATACAGAGTTAATATATACTTTTGTATTGTTGTTTCACCAAAAAACAGCAAAGTAGTGGGCAGGCCAGAAAAAAATTATGCTCAATGGTCTAAGATGATGGCATGGACAAATATCAGTAGAATTGATTCACAACCCCAAGGACCGAGAGTTGTGGAGAGACATGAATGCATGGTATATGACGATGATAAATGTTTCATCAAAACGTGTGTGGACAAAAATTTGTAAAGCACAGGATCTCATATTTTTGACCCATTTCTGAGAACGCTAAACATTCGATCTGGTACCCAGAGGTAAGAGTGGAGGATAATATCAATAGCTTCCCTCGAAAATTCCAATCTGATCCAATATAAATGGAAAGGGGAAAAGGGGGGGGGGGGAACAATTTGGTCTCGTTCAACCAGCTTCTGCAGCGTTGGTTATAATTGAATTGAGGTCTGCTTTTTGTGAGATTTAATATTCTTTCCTTTCTTTGTTCTCTTTAGAGTTAGTCCTAAACAGGCCTGATTTTCTTGTATCTGCTCTTCAGGTTTGGTTGGGTCTTATGTGGCTCATGCTGACTGTTATTTTCATTATTGCGTTGAATTGATCCTGATAAGGATCGATCCTTAGAAGGAACTGCCAGATTCAGTAGCCTCCTAGTTGTTTGTTGTTTACTCTAAAACTAAAAGGGCTGATGTTGAGCTCCCTCAAAAATATTGTCCTGAGAATATTGTTGTTGACCGGATCCTAGTCCAGAATGTTTCCAGTTAGACACATGCTCTCCCTCTTGATCTGAATTTTACCTGTACAGGGTTCAATGCCTGATTATGTGTCCTTCTGGCCTTTCCTTGGAGTACTTAGGTGTTAACCACATCCTATAGTTAACCTGTCTTCACTGTGATGTATCTTTGGGTCAGCCCTACAATAAAGTGAATTTTTACTCAAAGTCAACCAAGACTACAGTAGACAGAGTAAGTACACATTTGCCGTACTAACTTATTGCACTGATCATCATCATCATGTGCCATGATGGTAAGTGTGGACAATCATGGCTTACCATCACACGACCCTCAGAGTCATGAATGAGGTCAGTGTTATTGTCTCAAGTATGCCATGTGGCCAAGTCATCCAGATATTGATCTCTTTGACTTCCCCTTCCTCTGTTCTCATCAGCAGAATATAAACTGAGCGTAAGCTACATATCAACTGATGAGACAATAATGAGTGGGAGACAATAATGAGTAGGAGACAATAATGAGTGGGAGACAATAATGAGTGGAAGGCAAAGAGATAAGTGTCTGGATGGCCTGTTCATATGGCATAACCAGAACAAGAATACAGACCGAATCCGTGACTGGTGATCATGTTAGATTGTGAACCATGACCGCCCACGTTTATTGGGATTGCATAAGCTGGATCTTATATATAAAATGGGTCGCTTAAAAGTCGACGGAGTGGGAGTGTCCATGGTGAAGTGGTCAAATGTCTGACTCAGGCTCCAAAGGTTGTGGGTTCGATTCTGGGCCGTTTGGTTCATGAGTGATTTTTTAAAGATACTCCTGGGGGTCATTGCTGGAGCTACGGAGTTCATGCTTTGTGTGACACTTTTGGTAGCTTGCGCTGCGGAAAGAGACCGAGCCATATGGGATAAAATCCCTGTGCAATGAAGTCGACCCTGTCGACTTTTAAGCGACTTCTTTTTATTAAATGGGTACCAGGAAATGATGTTGGAAGTAAAAGTGCATACTGATCGCATCATCAATCAAGTGCCAATTATGGTATAAATAGGGTCTGGCATAAATTTCCCATTGTGCCTTAAAGCATGTAAAAGTGCCCTTTAATAAGGAGACCTCGTTATTTGGATATATAAGGGGAAAGAAAAGTTTTATTCATTCAGTAGCATGTCCTTTTCAGAACCTCACTGTCATAACAACCTTCCGGAAAACTTCTCGATCGCAAGCAAGTGTGGAAGATGTCCAGCGTCCGATACACCCATCTGGAGATCATCCACCACATCCTGCACCCATCTTCTCTTTGGCCCTCCTCTCTTCCTGGGCATATACCCCTCCATTATTGTTCTCTCCAAATTTTCGTGAAATTTCAAGTGACCAAAATATTTCAATTTTCTTTGTTTTATCGCCTTTAATAGCCAACCCTCTTCGATATTCAGCTCTGAAGGCGAAGGAAAGATTATGAATGCTACAAAATTTAAATTATCACTTTCCTTTTGGGGAGAAAAAATTAATCATATGGACACATATTTCTAACATATTTGACATCAATGGTTTATTAATGGTAGTTTGTTGTGTAATAAATGTTGCTATTTTAATCTCTATACAAGACAGACAGCGATTTGTCTTTTATCTGATCAATTCTGTGCAAGCGAACTGTTCCCCATCAGTCTTCGTGTGGACGCCGCCATGTTAATTTAAGCAATCCCGAAGATAAAATAAATATTTTGTCTTGGGCTCAACTTTAAAATTTAGAAGTATTTTTTGAAAATGTTACTGCAGAAAACATCAGAAGGACGCCGCCATGTTAATTTAAGCAATCCCGAAGATAAAATAAATATTGCAAATAATTCAAGAATTAACTTTCATCTTTAATTTTGAAACAGACTACATTTAGAAGTCTATGACAACAATATAAAGAATATTTTATATGGTAATTGTGAGTTATATAATTCTATACAGCAGGGAATGTTATTTTTGACCATTGGCAGCGCAGCAGCCATTTTTGTTTCTGCAAGTAAAAAGAATGAAGAGCTACAAGAGCTGACAGCTGACCGGTGACACTTGTAAACATTGCTTAGAAAACGTCAACTTTTATGCTCGCAGTGTATAAATGACGGTCAGTTTATATCAGGGTATATACTAGGGTTGTTGCTTTACGTTGCCATGTGTCATTGTTTGTAGGTTTTGCACAAATACCCCACTAATAATAATATTGCCACCGTAGGACTCGAGTTCAGTTCAGTGTGAGTGAGTGCAGGGAAAGTCACTTTATTTACTCTTAAGTTGTAGTACTTGCAACGTAGCAGTAGTCGTGTAGTCATTTAAGGAGACCTGCGCTGAAACTAGTGGGTTTTCTTCATATCTCTGCAGAATCACACCTTGTTTTGGTTTAACCACATTGCATTACCAAATCCTTCTGATGTTTTCTGCAGTAACATTTTCAAAAAATACTTCTAAATTTTAAAGTTGAGCCCAAGACAAAATGAAATAGTAATACTAATAGCGTCACGCTTCACAAATGTAATCCAATGGTACTTCGAATAAGTATCTGTATCAGTTATAATGGGAGATATGTTTATTAATCTTTATGTTGCAGCCACCCACTTTGAACTTGAGCGTGGTCCATACATGCTACTCTTACTAGGTATACACAGATAGATAGATAGATAGGCCTTGAAACACCAAATCAAACGGTACCATAATGATGCCTGTACGTCAGTTAGAAGCGAAGATATTCAAATTTCAGTGTTGAGATCTTGAACAAAAATTTCTCAGGATTCCCTCTCTGTGCAGCTCTCCTTTGTGTCCCCAATCGGAGTGTCTCCAACAATATGTTTCCAACAGACGTTACCATTGACAAACAATAATCAGAGATGCAAACACACAAGACAATGCTGCAAATTAAAAGAAAATACTCATCTAACAGTATTTTCTCATTACAGTTAATTCTAAAATAATAAATTGTACTGCCAGTCCGTGCGAGATTGTCTCAGATGGATCATAGATGGATATGAAAACTGACTTCAAAAATATGTTCCATCATGTTAAATGATAAAAAAATAGTAAAAGTATACAGATAAATTATAATAATCTTTAACCTTGTATTCGCATTAACTTTAGTTGTTCAAATTGCACGTTTTGAGTGTTAAAAAGTGTACTTGCTGGTGTGATCGATAATGCGGAGCCGCCATTTAAGATTTCCATTCACAAAGATGAAACATGTCCGCAGAAATATTTTTGTTCTACCACCAATCATTGACGATCATTGATGAAACTTTCCACATATATGTAAAAATAGATGCCGAATTTGAATATACATCTCAAAATATTTGAGGCCTTATGAGAACAGCATAGAAAATAAAATCAGTTACTGTATGCCAAAATATTTTAATTATATAAATGACAAATGTAATTTCAACCAATCGCTATGCATGGAATGTTAGATGACCTATTCTGTAGAAACTAAGATGGCGTTTGTTATTGTCACGTGATATTTGAATGAATTAATGATGTTGGAAACATGCAGGATTGTTTCAAAGCCATATTTGGGGACTCAATGGATCCTTCTGTGCAGGCGTGGTTTCCGGCTTCAGATCGGGTTGTGGATGAAAATGCAGTCGCTACTATTACTAGTAGTTACCACTAATGGGGAGTGCACTGGGCTGATTTTTGCATGTGAATAAGCTTTCCCTATTACCAGTGTCCCTCGCCATAAAGTGAACCCGCTCCGACTTCTGAAGTACTTATAATTTACATCCCCATGTCAAGGACGAGAAGTCAAAATTTTAGTCCAATTGATCAGTAAAGGGGTTGAACCCGCTACCTTGGCATCAGCACACTGGAATTTTCAGATTGAGTGTTGTTGTCCATTCAGCTGTGCTGACCTCTAGATATGTTTATATTCTTCTTCTTCCTTGTTTGCGCTTAGACCTCCACGTGAATGTTTCTAATAAGAGTGGTAGTTAGTTTCAAGTCCGTGACATTTCCATTTTAATGGAATGAAGTTATTTAAAACAATGTATTCCATTAGAGAATTTAAACTCAGAAGCCACATATCGTAGCTTGCACAATATATTGTGCAACCTATGCATAATATATTGTGCAACCTATGATTTTTTGTGGTTTCTGGCCAGGTGCATGCTGCTGAGTTTTACTTCATTTGAAGTGAATAAATGAATCATATTGTGGCTGAATTTCGTAACATACATATAGTCATTGATGCCTCAAATGTGGAGCATGTGTTATCCCCATAGTAACTGCAGTTACTCTGAAATCTTTCTGTCAGCATAACCAGGGTTTTAGACACCTAATTGGTGAGGTCTCAGCATATTTGAATTGTCATTTATTTGAATAACGAAGACACAAACAATAGATTGCACGATTTATTGCCTGGCATATTTCGCTACATCTCGTCAGGTACATACTGCAGAAATCACACAACATAAAGTGAATAGATAAATCCTTCCGCTGAAATATACACATATTCACACTGTAATTTCAGTTGTATTATACAGATGTATTTCTTAATTATTGTTTGTCAAATACAGTGTACAAAATGCCTTTTCTTTGTTAACTTTATGCTGATAATTTAGCAGGGATTGTGACATGGCCGTAGTTGGACTTTTATAATGAGGGAGTTTCCTGCAGACTGATTAACTCTCTTTTCTACCTAAACTGGTATATGTGTAGTTACTCAGTTTGCTAATTATCGTTCCATCTACCTATGTAAGTTGCTTGGCACTTTCACAGATGAAGTAGGATCAGGGTGGTTTTATGTCTAATAAGTGGTTCAGCAGCAAAGAATGTTTAGTTTACTGCTGTTAATAATTTATTACTTAAATACATCTAAGCATCAGAACTAATGTACCTAAAACCTGGGTTATGCAGACAGAAAGACTTCATAATGACTCTGCGATTATTGTGGGAATGAAGTTAGTTGACATCATATTTATTTACATTCATTACTGTAAGTTGGGCATGACTGTAAAATGTAGCTGGTCATCGTGTGGCAATTGCTGCAGAAACAAATCTAATGAACCTATCTTTAACTGTGATATAGATAATATTGTAGCCTGTCATGCCCTGTTTGCAATCTAATAAAGTTGACTTGATTTTGCCTTGAAAGTTGACGATAAGCATCAATTTTACATGGTGGTAGGTTCACATTCATGAATATTTCTTAAGCATTTCAGTAAAAGACATAGAGCAATAAAACACTTTTTGTAATAGTGGTCGTTTGGACACTTAAGAAAAAAAACACTCTTAGGCTAGAATATTTTGTAACCTTGTAACATAAGGTTTTTAGTATTGTTACAAATTCACGCTTAACACATAATACTTGCGAATTTTACTTTTATCTCAAATTGTTCAAATGAGTACCAGAAATTGTTTTGGAAAGTAAAGGTGGCCGCCGTGCTATTGATCACATCATCCATCGCCTGCCGATTGGTCTATACAATCATGGAACTAAGACCATATGCTCAGCATGCCCCAAACCATGTAAAACATGTCCTTTGCGTTTAGACAGTTATGAAGTGGAGCAAGTTGTGTTTGACGAGGCTGTTTTTAAAGTAGCTTATGTAGCAATTTCTGCGTAAATAAAATGATGAAACTTTTTCTAAGTATTGCACAAAAATGGCAGCCATTCTTATATAGTGCTTCCTGAATGCCTACTAATTTTTTTTTTGCGCTCGCTCACTTAGAACTTAAGTTTAGTCCATACACCTACTTCTAGTAGTGATGGGCTGGATTTTGCATGTGGATTAGCTTTCCCCATTAACAGTGTCCCTCGCCAACAGGCAAACCCACTCCGACTTCAGAGGTACTTGTAATTTACACCCCCAAGTCAAGGATGATAGGTCAACATTTTAGTCCAACAGTCAATGCCCACTATTAAATACACATTAGTTCTGGTTTTGGGGTTGTCTAATGCTTCAGTTGTCTGGTATAGAGACGTTTAGCTGAGTCACATTATGCAGTGTAGGCCAGGATAAGTTTGAAACACTCAAATATATGCACCTTTAATGTTTCCACTAAGTTATTCCAATGTCTATTAACATTGTAAACACAGAAACCACTAACAATATGTTGCACGATTTATTGCCTGGCATATTTCACTGCATCTCGTCATGGAAGCAATTTCATTCAGAGATCTCTGGGTGTAATTGTTGGAGCTACGGAGTTCGTGCACAGTGTGACAATTTTGGCAGGCCGCTCTATAAAAAGAAGACAGAGCCATATGGAAAGGAATAGAAAGGAATCATGGGTGGGCCAGATAGGCCAGTGTATACATTTTTTTTGGGGGGGGGGGCATATCCTTTATAGGACATTGCTATCAACACCAGCATCTTTCAGCTGTATGTTGATTTCTTGGCAAGATTACGCTCAGTAGTTTGCCATTGCTTTCTGAGCGGCCGGCTCACATACCCCGTAAGTTACCGATGCGATTCGAACCACTGCTGATTCTCACCGTCATCACGTTACCAACGAGAGTATACGAGATTACGGAGAAAAGTCATAACCTCTAAGCCACAAAGCCGGCAGTGTATACATACCTAGTGATATTTAAAAATTTGTATTTATAGCTTTGCTCAAGACATCAGAAGCAATGGAATGTGAAGAATTTCATACAATAAACCAAATGTCACCAAACTTCTACTCATAAATATGAGATGAACAAGAAGCAAAATAGGGATGGAAATTAGTGAAGAGCGCTTTTGATTTGTGGAAGGGAAAGGAAAAAATAAAGCAATATACATAGTCTGAACACTAACAGAGAGATAGGTTGAGGCACAGAAAGGCCTAAGAAAGGGCGGGAGTAGGAGTATAAATTCCAGTTTAAGAAAGAATTGTCTCATTATTGCAATGTTTATACAGTTGCTAAATTGTGGAAGCTGGTCTCCCTGGCCAAGGAGTTAACGGCATTGTTCATAATCCCATATATCCACATGGGGAAAACAGCAGCTGCGAGAATCGGCAGTGGTCCGCGCCGCGCTGATAACTTAGGGGGGTATTGAGCCTAATATATCAACAGCAGCTGAAAGATGCTGGTGTTGACTGCAACGTCCTGCAAGGGATATGCAACATTAAAAAAAAAAATTGTGGAAAGATATAGTATTCAGTTCTCGCCGCGTTGGTAGCTTATGGGGTATGTGAGCAGGTCGCTCAGAAAGCAATGACAAACTACTGATCGTAATCTTGCCTAGTACATCAACAGCAGCTAATGTTGACTGCAACGTCCTGTAAGGGATATGCAACAAAAAAAAATAGTATTCAGCAAGAAGACTGGCTATTATTATTGTCATTCTTATATAAGTGCCAAGTTATGTGTAGTAAGTTACATACAAAAAATGTGTTATATTATATTATCTTATTTTGAATCTTCTAGATCTGTATATCACAATGCCAAAAGACAAATATGAACCACCAAATGAAAGACGGCAGCACAGGATTATGCAAAGGCATGAGTTAGCAGAAGGCAAGCAGTCTAGGTGGTCGGAGTTAGAAATTTCAGGTGATTATCACATATATACTTCATCATCATCATCATCATTGTGTGCCTTACTGACTGGCCTGGGTGATCATGCTTCTCCACAGCTTGTATCAGTTCACCTATCTGTGCCATGACAAAAGGCTGTTAAGAACCTTCTCTCACTGTCTTTCTCTGTCATGCTTTCTACAGATCTTTCCAGTTTTAAAAACATGTTCCAGTGTTTTCTCTTATTGTGGTGTGGCCAAAAAAAATGAGCAAATTTCTCATAAGTGTCTAAGCCTCTTTCAAAACATGTAGATTACTCTCCAAGGCATAATCAATGTAAACCTCATCTCTGAGGTTCACTGGATATTTTTGCCTCTTTACTATTTATTTGTTCAGGATTGACAGCCATATGATTGGGAACCCATATGTGGAAAGAATGAGATTGCGGGGGATTGGCAGGGGTTCTGGAAGAATCTCAAAACTGAGAGGGAAGACGAGGAGAACTTTTAATCAGATAGCGGTGGGAACGATTAGTAGTATGACTCTTCGCTGGCTTTTGAACGAGGGGACTGGGCACATATGGGAATGTCCTGAGTGCAGTGATGTCGGTTCTTAACTCAACTGACAGCCATATGTTAAAGCTGGTTCTGTGTAACATGCAAGCATTCTTTTTTAATCTCCAATGAGAGGAATGTATTGCTTATAAAAGCTGTTTTGCTGGTATACTCTTTCATTATTAATCTCATTATAACTCCTTATATCTCCTTATATCTATTTATAACCTTAGCCTTCCGAGGTGCTGTTTCAGAGGGCCAAGATGGTGAAAATCACTCATAGCCAAGTCAGGACTGTAAGGCGGGTATGGCAGTACCTCCCAGTGCAGTTGATCGATAATTGCCATCGTTTTGGTTGCTGTGTGGGGTCTTGCGCTGCTGTGTTGAAAAGTGACACCTTTACTGGTCAGTCCTGTACGTTTATGGTGAATGGCCTTCCAGACTTTGTTAGAAAGTAGTGAGGAGTAGTACTCAGCATTCAGTTAGTTCAGTTATCAGTCGGGGTATCTTCATTGCACTCCGGTCCATAGGTGCTCAGATCCTCCCCCCAGCATATGCATCAGCGTCTAGTGGCTAATAGTGCCAGTTCTGTGTTGGTTGATGAGGTACCTTGCTTTCCCGATGTACCTCTCGTGTCTGGCTATGCCAATTCTTACTCCCAAGTCTTTCATCCTGGACAGCGATGTGGATTCACTGACGTTATAAAGTCCTCTGTTCTCGACATATCTTTAAGGACATTAATAACATCGGCGCGATCCATGGGCTGGCCATCTGCAGGGGGTGCAGAGCCAGCCAGTTTATCAGCTCATTCATTTCCCTCAACTCCCGCATGTCCTGGGACGAAGATGAAGGTGACTTTGCGGACAACAGACTTCCGCAGCGAATCAGTCCACTGGCGACGTACATATCCAGCTTCGACCTTCCGAATCATGCACATCGAATCACTTAATACACACACGTTGGTATAATGCTGTGATTCTAGCCAAATGAACGCCTGTGTTACTGCCATCACCTCCATCGTCATGCTCGTGGTCATAGAGTGGGCACCACTTGATTCTTGAACGGTTCGGTCTGCTGAACGGGCTGTAAATGCCCATGCACTTCTCTGCTGCTTTACAACAGATCCATCTGTATAGATGAGCACTTTGGGGCTATCTGAGTGTTCATAGATGAGCGCGTTGACCTCTGCATTGACAGCGGTAGGGTTCTGCTCTCTGCACCGTCTGTCGAGCGTGATAATGAAGGAGAAGGTGTGCTTAAAAGCTGGAGGCTCCGGCACCCATTCCTTGCCGGGGTTGATACTGGTAAGACTGCAGACCTGTCTGATAACGTCTTCGGCCCGACCCATCCATGATTTGCCCCTCTTTAGCCTGTCACCCTTTTCTCTGAATATAACTTCATGCAGAGGGTGCCGCTCATCTGCACTTATTTTTAAATATGCACGAGCTCTCCAGATCTTGATCCTGTGGATCATTGTCGGGAAGTCAAGGAGGTATCTCATTGCTACACAGCTGGTGTCTCTCGTGCAGCCCAAAATGATGCGCATGGCTTCATTTTGTACCTTTTCAAGTCTTGCAATCTGTGTAGGGCTGACAGTAAGGATGGCCAGGGCATACTCGATGGATGAAAGCGCCAGTCCTTGGAACAGAAGTATTAGCAGGTACTTAGCATTTGTAGCTTCTACCCTTTAGAAAAAAAACTCACATACACAATACCCTTGCAGTCCTAAAACACTTTTTCGACACTGTGAATGACAAAATCAAGATACTTACTGGATGACCCTCATACATATATAGTCATATACTCCATGAATACACACACTTGTATATCTACACTATCATTATGCAGTTGTGCTATAATATTGTTTATTACACTAACTACCAACACAGTAGATCTGGGACTTAGTCTCTCATACAGGCAGGATTTGTTCTGACCAGCATGGCTGAGGCTGACTTATAAAATGAATTGGGGAACCCTTTGAGGCCACTGAGACAGTTCATAAATAAACACACATAGTATTGTTTGGCGCTCATAGAAGGAGAAGAAGGATGTAGAGATTAGAGGACACACTAGGCAACATAACATTTGAAAGCTTTAGTTACCGACCGGTCGGTTTCCTGGTCAGTTACTATAGCTTTCAAATTTTGTGTTGTCTAGTGCGTCCTCTAATCTCTACTCCCTTCTTCTCCTTTTATGAACACCAAACAATACTATGTGTGTTTATTTATGAACCGACTTATAAAATGGATGCTAGAACTATTTCTGGAAATTGTGTCATTACCTAGTATATGTCAAAACTCAGTGCTTCACACCTGTAAGACAGTGTCTCTCATTTGATTGTCTTTACTGTATTGTCTGTGTGGTTGCATTTTGGTTAGTGCAGTGGTCTCAGTTTAATCCTTTGTAGAGGCAGGATTCTTTTTTCTGCCACTCCTGCTCTGGAGTCAACCCAGCCTCATAAAAAGAGGTTACAGTTATTTTTTAGAATTGTCTGGTAGTGATAAAGAAAACTGACCACCCCACCTCATTAAACTGTTACCTAGTACATATGAAATCCTAACACCTCACAGCTCTATTGCAGTATCTATAATGAGTTTTCCTTTCCTTATTTTCATAGAACTCAGATGTGATTTGATGGTACTTTAAATTAGAAGCTGGTCTACAACTGATTTTACCATTGGTAGTGGACAGAAAAACCAATGACCAAGTACTACAGGAGACAAATGAAAATCGTAAATTGATTAGATAAATTAGACGTAGACAGTCAACATTTTTTGGGCATGTTATGAGAAGAAATGGATTGAAGAACTTAGTGACAACTGGCAAGATCGAAGGGAACAGACCAAGAGGAAGACCGAGAGGAAAATACCTGGATGGCTTGGCCACATGGCATGGACGAGACAGGAACACTGAGCTGATCCACGACGCTGGTGATCGAGTGAAATGGCGAGTCATGACCACCCACGCTTTCCGGCATGGCACATGATTGATTGATTGAGTGGACAGTCTTATTCCAGAACTGGTCTTTGTTCATGCTACATCCATTGACCAATCATTTGTTATTGCCCATACAGATTCCATCAGTGCAGTGCCAAGGAACAAGTGCGACATAATGACGTAAATTAGATAGAGTAAAGAATCCCAGAACAAAAACGCTAGGAAAAGACGTGACAACACAGAATCGTCACACGGCAATGTCAATAGAAACAACAGACTACTTGGGAGTTTTCAACAAGGCGGCAGTTCATGTTAATTCTGCAACCATAGGTCGGCTAATTATTGGCTTAATGGCGCTTCAGTGGCTGAAGGAATGCTTGGAAATGGAAGAGACAAGCTATAGAAGCAACGCTTATTGTGGCCACGAATGAATAAGCAGGCAGACGCAGAAAACTAGATGCCTGCAAAGCGGCACGAAGGACATTGGGCGGATTGACAGAAGGTTTCCGCGAGGACGAACAAAGACATTGTGGATCTTCAAACAGGATGGCTTTGCAACAATTAGGAATCTTAAATATGTTATTCTTACGGCCCAACCTAGATAGAATAGGTTACGTAAGCAGCATTTAATTATTGTTTAATATTGAAGCAAGCCTTGTACACTTATATTAAACAGCGTCATAACTGAAAAGGTAATTGTCTGGATTTCGTCAATTTTGTTGGTTCGGCTTCTCACCTGCTGTTGCGTTCGAGCCGAGTTGATTTATTTACACAGTTCTTTTGGAATTTACTCTACACCCCGAGATACAGCTTGGCATGCAGGCTTGTCACATGAATTGCTATGTTCACAAAACCGCATTCCATTTATTTCCTTAAATTTCTTCACACTTACCCATGTCCAGCATCATGCCCATTAAAAGATGCATTGAATGCCAATAAACATTAGCAGGCTTCTGCAGGCTTGCTATTTATCATGACCTTGTTCAGAATAAGGCAACAATCTGGTAAATTCCATCTCAGAACCTCAGGCCAGATATGGCAAGTCAACTGCTGTACATGAAGAGCATACATGAACTGGTATTAATTATTTATAATTCATACTTTTGAATGTAAGAAAGAGAGTGCTGGAGTGATACATAGAACCAGTTTTGCTGTATGGCAGTGAATCTTGGAATGTAAATGAACAAATTAGGAAGAACTTGGAAGCAACAGAGATATGGTTCCTAAGATGAATTTTGCGAATTCCTTGGACTGCCAGAGTAATTAATGACAATTGCCTGAAAGAGGCTAATGAAACTAGAGCATTATACACAACAATAAAAGAGACAACAGCTTTCTTTGGTAATGTGATGAGAAGAGAGGCATTGGAGAACATCGTGATGACTGGAAAGATCGAGGGGAAGAGAGGCAGAGGCCGACCAAGAGAAATGATGCTGGATGGATTGAGACAGTGGCATGAAGGAATATCAGCAGCAGAGTTGATCCACAACAACAAAGACTGAGAGATCTGTGGAGAGACTTGAATGTCTACACCAGCTGGCATGGCACTTGATGATGATGATAATTCATACTTACCTTTACCTTGTCTTTTATCTTTACATTGTGAATAGTTTCATGTTGTGTAATGTATATATTATATAATCATATCATATTAGAGTACATTGAAAATAGTTTGTATAATTTTAGGCTGTATCATTTTAGAGTGCATTGGGTATTGTTTCGGGTTGTTTAATAAAATTATTAAAGTGCATTCAGTACAGTTTTAGAAGGTAAACTCTCGGAGTAATTGAGAATAGTTTTCAGTTTTATATCAAAATATATTGGGCATACTTCTGAACAGATTGTAACATTTCAGGGTATTTTGGGAATAATTTCCATTTATATAATGTCAGAATTAATTGGGAGTACATTAATTTTAATAACATTAGGGTGCTTTGGGAATAGATTTACATGAATAATTTTAATATAACATTATCTAGTGTGAAACAGGAGTTAATAAATACTACAAGAATACTTTTAGCTGTTGGAAAAATAGAAATAGACAGTACTACCATATACAAAATAAAAATAAGTTTTGGATTAATATATTTCTCTCTGAAATCTTTGTCTGGCTGAGTATATCTAGCCTCACAACTGCTACTTACAACATTACACTCATAGTTGTCAATGAGTAAGTTAACAAATCAATGGAAAATAGAACTGGTCAGCTTTACATGAACACAATCACTAGTCAACGAATGGACATTGTGGCTAGAAAGCCTTCATCAGCATGCAAAAATAAAAAGACATTGACACAACTACATTAAACAACCATTAAAAATCACTTAGCTTTTAAAGTGTGGCACTTTGAGACATCTAAATCTTAGGGCACATAAAGAAAAGGTAAGCGACATTTTGTAAGAATGTTTAGAGTTTTGATAAAAACAGTTTGTTAAAATTAATGACAACCAATTCCTGCCCAATCCAGGTTTTGTTCAAAATCTGAGCCTCAGCTTGTGGAAAGTGGAATGGCTAACAGTGTTGTATTTAGACAACAATCACCTGTCCCACTTACCCTCACAGATTGGGACACTGGTCAATCTTGAACACCTGGATGCCTCGCACAACTTTATTCATCAGCTGCCACCAGAAATTGGAGATCTGGTCAACCTACGGGAGCTGAAGTTAAGCTCAAACAGGATACAGGATTTGCCATATGAGCTTGGAAAGTGCTTTCAGTTGCAGACACTGGGTAAGCTGCAGTTTTATGTATTTACGGTATTCTTAACAAAATATAGTTGTAATCACTAATATTTGATGCTTTTGTTGTAACAAGAATTCTAATTTGAGAGTTGTTGAAAGAAGAGGTTTAAACGGTCTTATTTTTATTATTATTATTTACCTTATTGACTAATCGACAGACACATTAGAAAGACAGCCACAACACTTTCCAGGCTAGCTAAGGGAGTTTGGGAGAACAATAGACTAACAGAGCATACAAAAGTTCAAGTATATAAAGCATGTGTTGTTATCACAATACTCTATGGGTCTGTGAATCCTGGACCTTGTACTCACGACAGGAAAAAAAGTTGAACTCCTTCGACATGAGATGTTTGAGACGTTTCCTAGGCATATCGTGGAAAGACCATATAACAAACAAACATGTGCTTGAAAGAGTGGATATTACCACAGTGCACTCACTCCTCAAGCAGCGACGCCTCCGGTGGCTGGGCCACGTATCTCAAATGGAGGATGAATGTATTCCCAAAGATCTCCTATACAAAGAACTAGCCACAGGGAAGAAGCCAACCTGAAGACCCCAAATGCGATATAAGGATGTGTGTAAACAAGATATGAAAACTCTCTGCATAGATCCAGACACATGGGGGAGAGTTGCAACAGACAGATGTTCCTGGAGAAGAATTGTGCGAAACGGACTGGTGCTCTTTGGGCGCAATCTGATCCATCAAACTGAGGATAGGAGGCACAGGCTTAAAATGCAGTCACTTACTGCCGGACCTGCCTCGTCTTACAGATGCGAAAACTGTGACAGAGATTGTCACTCTCACATTGGACTATACAGTCACCAGCGGCGTTGTCCGGTGCCTCCCCAGCGGCACAACTCTATAGTCCTACAGGACTAAAAGAGGCCCACTGCTACTATTACCTTGATGAAATAGCAATTAATGCACTTGCTTGCTCAGCAATGGTCTATTTTAATCCCCAGTAGAGACAGAATATTGTTTTTCTGACCAGTAAAGTTCTGGCTTAGTTTAGTTTAGTTTAGTTTAGTCGATAGATCAACATCACGGCACACGGGTGTAACCCATAAGTGCTCCGTTCTCCTCCTAACTCAAGCCTGAGTTCAGAGAAACGCAGCTCAGTGCACGAACTCCGTAGCACCGGCGAGGATCCTGAAATACTTTGGGTAGATTTTAAACTCGAAATTTTGCCCGGGCAGCGCCGTTAGGCTACTCTTTCTCGATTTCCAACTGCCAAGTGATTTTTTACGTGCGCAACAATACACACGGGCGTCCGATCTCACTACCCAGAGACCAGGGGAAATTTTATTACTAGAAGTCCACGTGAAAAAATCCCGTCCTCACCGAGGCTTGAACACAGGACCTCCAGCACTCGAGGCGGACACCATACCTCGAGACCACTCAACCCCCAAAGTTCTGGCATTGACCCAGACAGTGTCCTGGTACCCATTTTAAACTGGGTTGACCTGAGAGCCAGGTTAGTAAAGAAAATATCCCTGCCTCAAAAAGGATTAGAACACATAACCATTGCACTGGCAGACAAGCAATAAAAACATGCTGTTGCGTAATTAATTCATGTTCACATTTTTCAACTCAAGGTAGTATGTTGAAAATATGAGCTGCAGTTTTACACACTTTTAAACATATTTTAATGTATTATATACACTTTTAATCCGGCTCCGTGGCTGAGGGGTTAGCAGCTTTCTCCGCTAACCCCGAATACTCTCGTCACGTGACGCGACGAGAATTAGCAGTGGTTTGAATCGCAAAAGTGACTTATGAGAGTATGGAGCCGGTCGCTCAGAAAGTCGTGGCGTGCTGATGAGCGTAATCTAGCCTAGGAATCAACATACAGCTGAAAGATGCTGGTGTTGACCGCAATATCCTGAAACAGGATGGAAACGCGGAAAAAAAAAAAAAAAAATATACACTTTTAATATTAAAAATCCTAGCCACATGACACCGTATTTCCCTGAATTCCTGAGCTGAATATGCACACAAAGTATGCGTAATAAACATGAGTCACATTGTGAGTTCAATCAAGTCCAATCAATCTGAGGTACTGGTCTCAGAGTGAGAAAACAAAAACTTTACAGAGAGGCATGGTTTCTTCTCCACACAAAATGGTTAATTTCAATCCCCAGGTTCAGTCCCCAGGTTCAGTTCCCAGGTTCAGTTCCCAGGCTCAGTCCCCGGGTTCAGTCCCCAAGTTCAGTCCCCAGGCTCAGTCCCCAGGTTCAGTCCACAGGCTCAGTCCCCAGGCTCAGTCCCCAGGTTCAGTCTCCAGGTTTAGTCCCCAGGTTCTGTCCCTAGGCTGAGTCCTCAGGTTCAGCCACGTCACCTTCACAAAATGTGTAAACTATTTCACCAAGAAGAAAAGTGACCTGGTGTCCAAGTTAAGTTTTTTTTTTTTCAGAGGTCAGATTCACATATATCTAGTGTTGACTGACAGCTTTATAAACTGAGTACCAGATATTTATTTCTGGGGTCAGATACACATATATCTAGTGTTGACTGACAGCTTTATAAACTGAGTACAAGATATTTTTTCAGAGGTCAGATTCACATATATCTAGTGTTGACTGACAGCTTTATAAACTGAGTACCAGATATTTTTTTTCAGAGGTCAGATTCACATATATCTAGTGTTGACTGACAGCTTTATAAACTGAGTACCAGATATTTATTTCTGGGGTCAGATTCACATATATCTAGTGTTGACTGACAGCTTTATAAACTGAGTACAAGATATTTATTTCTGAGGTCAGATTCACACATATCTAGTGTTGACTGACAACCTTATGAAATGAGTACCAGATAGTATTGTAAAGAAGAAAGGTGACCAGGAGAAAAGATGTGCACCTGTCATTTACTGTCACTGTCATTTACTGCCAATATAGTACCTTGCGGTGTATGGCAGGAAAGGAGGGGTGGGTGTCTTTGAGCGTGTGCCTTTGAGCCTGTGCACCACCACATCATAATCAGAACCATTATATGTAAGGTCCTGTCGCTTCAACAATAAACATAGTTGTCTGCTATGGTATCTTGATGTTAAAAATGTACAACCATATTTTTATATCATAAGACATGTTACCCAGACAATGTTCTTCTTTATAACATTAATCAGTGAGAATTTTATTTTTCAGATCTCTCAAATAATCCCTTGAATTTTGACATCAATAAGTACTACACAGAAAGCATTTCCAAATTGTTATCTGTACTCCTGGATTCTATGAACTGTGAGTACAGTGTGTTGTTGTGATCTCTTCTGTATGTGAAATTATTCAGCTGTTTTATGTGTTGAGTTTGGTCTCAGCTATCTTTACACTTATTTCTGTCATCCTGTTTGCACGTGCCAAATTGCTGTATTCCATAAATATAAATTTTTGTGACATGATTCAGAGTGCTCTCCTCTTTAACATTAACAAAAAAAAATCTTCTTTCTATATGCAAAAAGGTGGGAAAGGGAGGTGGAGGCCGGAATGCATCTTTTGATGTGTTAAGAGCTTCTTTAATTACTTCTGGTAATGGAATTGTTCAGTTTGTCAAGTGAAATAAGCTGCCACAGAAACGGCTGCTGCACATCTCGTCATGTGTAGATGTGCAGCCTGATGTATATGAAGTACTGTTACTTCACAACCCTGTTATTTCTGTATCATTATTTCAACATGTTTTCTTATTTATATCATGATTTACAACAGGTGGCCCAATGCTTATTAAGATCTTACAACACTAAGTACAGAATCTTTATTTCCACAAGACACACAGATTTGGTACACATGAAGAATAGCCAATCACACAATACATGTAGATTTGGTACACATGAAGGATAGCCAATCACACATGACTTGTAGATTTGGTACATATGAAGGATAGCCAGTAACACATGACATGTAGATTTGGTACACATGAAGGATAGCCAGTCACACATGACTTGTATATTTGGTACACATGAAGGATAGCCAATCACACATGACACAAAGATTTGGTACACATGAAGGATAGCCAATCACACATGACATGTAGATTTGGTACACATGAAGGATAGCCAATCACACATGACACGTAGATTTGGTACACATGAAGAATAGCCATTCACACATGACACAAAGATTTGATACACATGAAGAATAGCCACTCACACATGACACGAAGATTTGGTACACATGAAGGATAGCTATATACAGACATATCTGCCGAGTATGCCTTTTATAATTTTTGACTGCCTCCGCTCTAACTCGGAGGTAGCAGTTTTGTTTCTGCCTTGATCTGGTCCCTCTACTCTTTGACCTTTCTGATGTACATGACCCTACTAGTAGCTATGCTACCGACAGCATAGCTCGTAGGGTCATAGAATCAGAATAGTTCACTGAAGTAGTTTTTCTGGTAATGAGAACAAATTAGTTCTCCTACAGCAGTTTTTATGGGGAGATTTTGGAGCTGAGAAATTCAAGATTCACTTCATGCCATCCAGCAGTTTCCTGACAACATCCTTCGATCATGGATGATCCTCTGCAGGTAGGTTGTGTGTTGTTATTTTCAATTACATTAGAGTTGTTTATTATAATTTATTGTTATGAAAACTTGTGCTCAGAACTGTAATGTGATGCCTTGTTGATCTCATGATATGCCTGACAGTCAAAAGCCGCAGCATGAATCAGCCAATTTTGTCAGTACAGAATATCAGTGTATCAGGTTAGCGACATTTAGTAAACTGACAAAAGTTGTAACTTGCGTATGTCTCGCCAAACACACTTTTTCTTAATTGGTTTATCTGCGTACTAGTTTATTGAGATGCAGGTTGTATAATGGCTCGTGAAATTGCCTGTTGGACCAATGAGCCTGGGTTGAAATCCCACATAAGATAGGATTATATTTACAATGACATTGCTCTCGGATGAACCTCAGCTTATGTTTGTAGCATATTTATCATCATCATGTGCCATGCTGATGAGCATGGGAGGCCATTGTTCACCATCTCATGCAATCACACGATCAGCCGTCTTGGATCAGCTCTGTGTTCTTTTCCCTATTATGCTGTGAAGCCAAGGTATCCAGGTATTTATCTGTTTGCCTTCCCAACAATTTGCCAGTTGTCACAAAGTTTTCAAGTTTATTTAGCTTTGACTGTCTACAACTAATTCCAGGGGATAAATGGATATCTCACCTTGCCCAAAGTCCATATCAATGAGGAGGTGCTTGTTTCTGCTCTGATAGAAGATACTCTTATCCCGCCTCCAAAGTGTATTTAAAGCTTGTGATATTCTAGTATACAATCCATGCTGGTGCTAGGGGTTCAAGCACTGTACTGAAATTCTCCTAAAGGGATCCCTGGGAGGAAACTGGAACACTTGTGTGGCTATCCATGTGCAGTGAAAGTGGTCCTTTACAAACCAGATCAAATCCAGGCTCATAAGATTGATGCCAGAAAATTGTATGAAAGCTACTGAGGCCATGATGATACTGACCACCTTACCTGTGGCATGCCATTTAGTGAAGAAGATAAAAGATACAACCCCAGCATCACAGCCAACAAAAGAAGAAGAAGAAGCACCAGCACCGTATTCCTAACATGTCACAGTGACAGGGAAACAGGGTTCTTTACCATTTTGCCAGTGCAACTGTGACATGCAATGAAGTAACTATTTGCTTGGGCATCTGTTTTGCTGCGATGTGTTTTGAACTGGAATGTTGTATTGTTGGGTACATTGTTTCAGCAGTTCCCAATTGTTGATCATAGTTTAAGCTTGCCATATATTTATATAATGGGGGTATGATTTTCGTTATCTTTACAGGATATGATGATTGGTAAAATGTCTGACTATCTCGATATATGTTAGGGATCTCAAAATATTTTTGGGTGCATTACCGAAGTTGCAGACATGCAAAGTGTTCAAGCTGTTTGCCTCACATTCGGAATGGTGTGGGATCTTTGTGTTGGGGAAATGTTTGACTTGAGGGATGAAATGATAAATTGGCTGGGTCAGTCATGGTACTAACAAGGCCTGTAGGTTGTGTTGATATATTTAGTGTCCTGAGAGAACTAACTCGATTGGACAAGTTTAGTGGCTCTTTATTTTAAGAATTGCCATCATAGCCCTCCAGGCAAAACCCATAGATGCTTCATCTCCTTCAGCAAATACTATAAGGTGTATATACTGATCGTTCCAGTAACATGCCAGTTGTAACCTTGTTGGATTCACACTTGTTGGAACTACATTTAAATCAGAATTTAAGCATCCTTAAGTGTGCAGTTTAATTTGTAACGGTGTATTCATCCCATTGTATGGAGGGCAAAGATCAGAAATGGAATAAAGACAAAGGAGAAAATGATTGCACATAAGTCAGACACTGAATGTGTGAGACATCAGATGGTGCATATTGTTGGAAATTAACCTGTGTTCACATGCATCTATTGTGGATGAACATTTACTGCATGACTTGGTCTGATCAGTCACATTCGCTACCACCATGGGTTGCAATTATTATGCCTTATTTTGATACACGGTGTAACAAACTATCATCTGTCAAGACGACAAGGTGCCAGTGTATTCATCCTTGTAAGAACACCACATAGAATAACACAAAGATAAACAACAGTCAGTTAACACAGAACTAACACAATTAACTGCTCTACATTGATGAATTTGTTGAAGTTGAAACTGGAGCTCTTATGGACTTGTCCAGAGTGTTGTGATGATAATGGACCTATACTTGACACCTCGTACAAAAACTGTATGATGGCTTTTCTGGCCATGAGACGTATGGTGGTAACCCAATATTTTAGTATGATGGCTTTTCTGGCCATGAGGTGTATGGTGGTAACCCAATATTTTAGTATGATGGATTTTCTGGCCATGAGACGTATGGTGGTAACCCAATATTTTAGTATGATGGCTTTTCTGGCCATGAGGTGTATGGTGGTAACCCAATATTTTAGTATGATGGCTTTTCTGGCCACGAGACGTATGGTGGTAACCCAGTATTTTAGTATGATGGCTTTTCTGGCCATGAGACATATGGTGGTAACCCAATATTTTAGTATGATGGCTTTTCTGGCCATGAGGCACATGGTGGTAACCCAAAATATTAGTATGATGGCTTTTCTGGCCATGAGGCGTATGGTGATAACGCAAAATTTTAGTATGATGGCTTTTCTGGCCATGAGGCTTATGGTGGTAACCCACAATTTTAGTATGATGGCTTTTCTGGCCATGAGGCATATGGTGGTAACCCAAAATTTTAGTATGATGGCTTTTCTGGCCATGAGGCGTATGGTAGTAACCCAATATTTTAGTATGATGGCTTTTCTGGCCATGAGGCGTATGGTGGTAACCCAATATGTTAGACCAATCAGCACTTGGGGGATGATGTAGTCAGTATCATGCTAGCCACTTTACTTCACAGGGGCTTTACTGGCAACCATTTTAGATTGTGTTATCCTGGGTGACCTGGTTCATTAAAAACATATCCCTTCTCGAATGGGATGTGTTCGACTAAAATGTTGACTTCTGGTCCTTGACTTGGGGATGTAAATTACAAGTGTCTCGGAAGTTGGAGTGGGTTCGCCTGATAGTGAGTGTCACTGGTAATAGGGAATGCTAATCCACACGCAAAAAATCAGTCCAGTGCAATATAAGTAGTTGCACTAATGGACTACGCTTGAGCTCAAAGCGAGCAAGTGCTAAAACAAAACAACACTGACCAGTGGACTGGCAGGTGAGCATGCAAGTCACTGATCTACTACAGCTCCTGACACTTGTTACACATTATCATTAGAAATCATTCAATTTTCACATTTCTATATTAAAAACTCTACGGAGATGTCAAATTCTAGTTTATTGCTGCTGGCTTTATATATATTATAACTAATACAGTATTATTAGTCATTAGTAAAGATTGAATGTTATAACCAAACAAAAGCAAACAGGCACTACATATGCCATGGTGCCTATAGACAGAAGGTTGGGAATCATTGGTCTAATATATAGTTTCTTCTTCTCATCCAACTTTGCACAATATATTTTATCCCGCAAGATACATTTTCTCACGTTGTACACTTACCTCACTATATATAGTTTATCCACGCTCTTAACTCACTTTGACAAGGACTCTAAGAAGAAAATTGTCGAAAACGCTACGTGGGTTCTATTATCTACTCGACATGGGCTGTAACTCAAGTCTGTGAATTGTATATAGATAGATTACATCCCTTAGTTGTATATCTCAATCTGTCAAGTGATTGAAGATTGATTGGCTTTATTTATTTCAAACATCCTGTGTACGTGTCTTTGTAGTGTGTTCATATACAATTCTTTCAGTGTGTCTGTTGATATTGTCCACCCACATGCACGTGACGAAAGACAGACAGACAGACAGAAAGACAGTCAGACAGAAAGAAAGGGCAGAGTGAGCACCTCCGGTGAAGCGTCCTGTTCACGACCCGTCTATTCCATCACTTATCGGCCTTTTGGCTAAGATCGGAGTGTAGTATCTTGTGGATGAAATGAATGGTCATCATCATTCTTGACAACAACAACAAGAGTATCTACACTTGATCTAGCCAGGGCCATCAGCAGAGGCGGTCATCCGAATGACACACAGAGTCGGGGGGGGGGGGCGGCTCTGGCTCCTGGGGAACCGCGGGGCGGGGGGGGGGGGAATTCGGAATAGACGCATAGGAAACTTTGATCTCAGAAGAAAAGAAATTGTTAACAACCCAAACGTGTTTTGGTTTTCTGCCGTTGAGTGCTGGGCGCCAGTGGTGATATTGTCTGCTGGTATGCTAATGACGTGTGCTTCCCAATAACAAAGTTCTCAGTAGGCCTGGCGTGAGAATAATGTTCCTATTATCGGATAGCTTATCTTCTCTGTAAACTCTTTCTTTCTTTCTTTCTTTCTTTCTGTCTGAAACATTTTTTTGAGTTCAACTCTTAGTGTACCGTGTGCCACTTGGCGTATGTCTAAATAAAAGCACATCATGTGATTCAGAAGATAGAAGGATGGAAAAACACACGCAGGCGAATGTGTCGACCGAAGTCTTTATCAATGGGGAAACAAAAACAAAATACTTCAAACGTATTTTTAAAAAAAACACGCACGAACAGCACAAATGAATACTTAACCTGAACAATCTCCAATGGGGAAACTTCATGTGCCACGTGAAGTGGCGGGGAAATGTCCAGACTCCATTAAACGTGACTCCAGCAGTTGAGACTTAAACATGTCCAGATTACGTAAAATACATTGCAGATATGTGGTTGTACAGAAGAATGATAAGACGGCCACGGAAACAAGTGTAACGAGGATATCTTGATAGAAGTTAACTCACAAAGAGAACGTGGCGTCAGAAGCAGACAATCCACATTCTTTAAGCATGTTGTGAGAAGAGGGAAGCTAGAGTACGTTGTAACAAGGGAAAGTTAGAGGTGAGAAGAGGTAAGGGAAGACCGAGCGAGATGATGTTTGGCAGGTTGACATCATGGCTTGGAGAAATGATTGGCACTGCACGAGGCAGAAGGCCGTGGCCAAACATGATCACTAATTCCACACAGCACGGACTATAACACACAGTGGACTTATAAAGAAGAATCCAACTCTTGTATCCCTAGGAGTCACTTCTAGTAATCTGTGTGTTCATATGCGGTGAAACTTTCTGTTAGTGCCGACCTGAAGCAGTAAACTTCGAATGGCTATTACTAACCATAGCTCCAACTTTACTCCAAATAATGAGCTTGTGAAATGGGTTTGATGCGCGTACACTATGAATTAGTTAGTTAGTTAGTTAGTTAGTTAAGTAGTAAGTCGCGGTTTCAACGGGTCGTCCCCACAATGCTCCGTTCCTGCGCCAGTGAATATCACACAATATGCTCCTCACTGCCCCATGTGAATAGATACTTGCTCTCGTTCCCTGTGCGAGGGGTGGTGTAGTGCATTACTGGGAGTCTGAAAAACAATATAAAATAAAATAATAGTGTCTTTTCCGTGATTATATGTTATGTATTTGTTAGCTGATGAAGGCTCGTCGCCGCAACGACCTGTGTTTTCCATAATTATGTTCTGTAAAGTAATGCAGCTTTACAGAACATAATTATGGAAAACACAGGTCGTTGCGGCGACGAGCCTTCATCAGCTAACAAATACATGCACAAAACACAACATATAATCACGGAAAATACACTCCAATGACTACATTAAGGCATAAGAACGGGATGAGATGAATGAAAAGATGAAAAAACAATGAGAACAATGAAAAGAAAATTAAATTTGGAGAAAAAATACATGTGCTACTCATGTCAGAATCCCAGGCTTTCGTACTGAGGAGTCGAACAGCCGCCGATCATGACAGAGGGTGGTGGGTGTTGTGTCACTCTAGCATGGTTATATGGAATGGAGGGGGGGGGGGCGTTGACGATGTTTGCAATTAGAAGTACCGGTAAGGTCTTTTTCTTTAACAATGTGTGCGTTTGTGTGAGTGTGTGTGTGGAAGAGAGAGGTGAGGGAGAGATAGAGAGGAGGGGGGGGGGGGGTTGGTGTGGATGGAGAGAGAGAACGAACGAACGAACGAACGAACAAACTTTATTTTCAAAGGGTTAAGAATTGGGCACGCAGGCCCGTCTAAAAGAGAAATAGAGAGAGAGAGAGAGAGAGAGAGAGAGAGAGAGAGAGAGAGAAAGAGAGAGAGAGAGAGAGAGAGAGAGAGAGAGAGAGAGAGAGAACAAAGAGTACGGTGCAATTCACAAATATTAAGAATCAAAGAGCCATGTATTGAGCATGCTTGCCGCGGGCGATAATGAAAACGTGTGTAGTATTTCGGAAAATGTGTACAAGAATGATCAGAGGTTAGAAAAAAAAAGGGCAGGTTAAAAACAAAAAAACACCAATGTGGAGTCGTGTTGACATGGTGGATGTGTCGCAGAGAGTATTGCCAGAGAGGTGTACACACATGGTGTCGTCTGCTACAGCCCTCATGACATTTCCTCTGTGTGTGTGGGTGGGTGTGATGTGTGTGTGGGTGTGATGTGTGTGTGATGGTGGTGAAGTAAGGGTAACAAGATATACGATATTGCAGTAGGGTGTGACATCATATCATATATCATATCACATATCATGTCGTGTATCATATATATCATATCATATGGGGATATGCCTTGCACTGTTTCGTCAAGCCTGTGGCACCGTACATACGACTTCAATTAGCATTTGTTTGGGTATGCTTTCCGTAGCCTTTAACCCCCACTCTACCCACACGGAGTAGGTGTATCACTTTGTCTGGTCCCCACCCTTTGACCTGCCCGGCATGGGAGACCCTACCAGTAGCTGCGCTACCGTCGACGTGGCTCTTGGAATGATCGAAACACGCCAGCCCCTCCATCGCCACCAGGTGGATATCAAGCAGGGGGTCAGTAGAACGTGACCCTGTACTAACACACACATCAGCACTAGGTCAGGTTCCTATAAGAGCAGTGATTTGCTGCTTTGCCAGCTGCAAGTTTCCTACTCCAGCTCATCAAAGTCTGATGGCTGTTCTGTGAGCCGCAGGCAATTTGGAAGCAGATCACTTAGCGTTGATTTCGATGGCATGAGTGTCGGGCGTTCAGAAAGCAATGGTAAACTAAAAACGTTGCATGTCCTTTACAGGACATCGTAACCAACCCTAACATTTTTGGGTTGTTTGTGATTTACGAGGCAAGTTTTAAGGTCAGAGTTTGATGTTGCTTTCTAAACGACCGGCGCATCGAAATCAAGCGCAATGCGACCTGCTTCCAAATCGCCCGTAGCTGATTTCTAACCCTCGATTCGGTATGAGGGGGAATTGTGACACGCATTCACTGCCACTCAGCCCTGGCAATGGCAAACTAAAAAAAGTTAGTTGCATATCCTTCACAGGACGTCGCAGTCAACACCAACATTTTGTGCTGTTGTGATCTCCTGGCAGCCGTCTCCCTGGCCTAGGTGTTAAACGACTTTCTCCGTAATCCCGTTTATCCACGTAGGGTAACGCAGCGCGCGAGAATTGGAAGCGGTTCTCGCCGCGTCGGTAACTTACGGGATAAATGAGCCGGCCGCTCAGAAAGCAATGGCAAACTACCGAGCGTAATCTTGCCAAGAAATCAACAATCAGCTGAAAGATGCTGACGTTAATAGCGATGTCCTGTAAAGGATGTGCGGGGGAAAAAATCTCTTGGCAAGTTTCCATTCAGTAGTTTGCCATAGCTTTCTGAACGACCAGCACCCATACCAGTTCGTAAAATAACTAACGCAACGCAGTCTGCTGTCAAATCACGCGCGGCTGCGTTTCGAACGCGTGTATGCGGGATTACGAACCGCGTCCGTAACCCCTTCAATGGCAAACTACTCAGCATAAAATAGTCACAAACAGCCAATACATGTTGGGGTTGACTGCAGCGCCCTGTAATACGACACGCAGTTAACGTGTTAACGTTTAATACTCTGTGTGATGTTTCTTTATATTTTAGGTTAGACCAAAAGCATGGTGTGTCGTTGAGTCTTCTATATTCTATTTCCAACATTGTTCATTTGTAAATGGTTAGACCAAGCCATGGGACGCAGAGGTGTTTCCAAGGCACCAGGGCCGGGTTATATACTGGCCAAGACCTATTGACGCGTCCTCGCCGAGCGTCCTGGGCAACAGGTCCCTTCGGGGTCCTCGCTGAAGTCAATAGGATCGCCGATTCCTCCGAAGTCGGAGAGTGTCTGCCTGTATGGCGAGGAACCACCAGTCTGCACACCAATAAGCCAGACATGGGACAACGGATACTCACGCAAACCTCAGGTCCTGTATGACATCACACTGATGTTGGACAACAGGATACCTTCATCCGACATACGGGACTTTGCGCTGGAGCTCAAGCCAACGAACGCAAGCAAGCAATCAAGCAAGCAAGCATCATTTTCCTTTCATTGTTCTCATTGTTTTCATCTTCACATTCTTTTTGTTCGGTTAATCTGCCATAATCGAGTCACTGTAGTGTCTTCCCCGCGTTTATGTGTTGTGTTTTGTGCATTTTTTTCGCGGTTTTCTTTTAAAGTTTCCTTTGTGCTGTTCGATAGTCGGTCTCCGTGGCGAAGTGAAGTGGTCACGGACGCAATTCGTAATCCCGTATACCTGGGTTCGAAACACAGCGGTGCTGATTTTTTAGAAAAAGATATAGGTGCCTGTCGTTCAGAAAGCAAGGGCAATCTACTGAACGTAAAGCTTGCCCGGGAATCAAGAACAGCCAAAATGCTGGGGTTGCCTGCTACGTCCTGTGAAGGACATGCAGCTAATTGTATTTTATTATTAATATTATTATTATTTTTTGGTTCTGTTACTTTGCCAAATCTTGTTCATTTGTAAATATTTCGGTACTGTTGGATCGTGCCATTTGTCAGTGGGACTACATCTCAGAAGCCGGTGTTTGTTTTTCAGCATTCTTATCCGTTGGTAATTTATTCGGTAACCGTCTGGGGTATGTGGCCAAGGTGTTATATACGCAGTTTTACAATACGGACATGCGGGGTTCGAATTCGACTGCAGATAATTTGTAGCAGACCGCTTACATTTGAATTTCAGAGGTTTGAGCGTTAGCCGTCCTGGCAGCAGTGGCAAACTACTAAATGTAAAATTGCCCAGGTAATCACAGTCACAAAAAATATCATAGTTGATTGCGACGTCATGTAAAAGGGCATGTCATCATCATCATCATCATTATGTGCCATGCCGATAAGTATAGACGGTCATGTTTCGCCATCTCACACGATCATCAGAGTCGTGGATCAGCTCAGTGTTCTTGTCTCGATCATGCCACGTGGCTGAGCCATCCAAGTATTTACTTCTTTGCCTACCCATTGTTCGTTTCCCATGAATATTGCCAGTTGTCAAAAAGTTATCCAATTTATTTCTTCTCATAACGTGTCCAAAAAAAAAAAAAAAAAAACTTTTGACTGTCAATGTCTAATTTCTCTAATCAGTTTACAGTTTTCATTTTTTTTTTTTTTTTTTTTTTTGTGGGACATGTAATTAACTCAATTAGCGATTTTTCAACACCATGCAACTCGACTGGCTAAATTTACACACTTATGATTCTTGTTCGTTTGTCGAAGTAGTCTATTGTTATTGACAGCTTTTGCTTTCTGTGTAAACCCTTATTTGCTGTCGCATATCTCATTCAAGTATCCCTTGCTTTGTAACAGTACATTAATTTCCTCATGATCCCCCTTGCCTCCTTAGTCCACTTTCACCTGTTCAGTCGTAAGAAGTATCATCATCATTCATTTCTGCCCCCGTTCTTTGATCTCACAGCCCTCCTCTTCTGTTGACAACAACAACACACATTTAGAACCTACACAACCCAGGAATATAGTAATATGTGTTTTTTAACTTCCCCTCTTCCCCATCCTCTTCACCCGTCTTATTATCTCAACTTGTCATTAACTGCCACATGACTTATAGATCGTTACAAATCACAGTGTCCATAGAAACGCTCGGGCTTTCCAAATGTCAGCTAAGTTGCTGAAAAAAAGAGGATCACTGGATAAGTAGGGGAAATGAAAACATCTCTGCTTATTGTATCCGGAACTGCTGACTCAAACCCGCGTGGGCTGATACACGTGGCAGAGAGCATTTAGCCATTCAGCGTCATGTGACTGTAATTAACCTGATCGGGTTGTCTGTCTGTCGGTAAATATCGAGTGGAGGACGCCTGATATAGAATTGCTGTAGAACAGTGTTTCCCAACCTTTTTTATGCTATGCCCCACCTAAGCCTTTCTAAAATTATTATGCCTCCCTTGCCCGCCCCGCCCGCGCCGCGGCCTCCCCCAACATATACATAATTTTTAATATTCAAAAATTGAAATGTTCACTAAAGAAGCTTGATTGATAGGTTTCAGGAAGAAATCACTAGGAAATTATTGAGCAAACACAGTAAGTAAATTTTCAAAACACATAATAGAGAACTGAAATTCAAGTACAAAATAATTTTTAATGAAAGATTTTTCAATATTATTTTAATTACCAGTAATTATTTATTATTTAAATTTAGTGAGATTCTTGCGCTTGATGCTTGCTGCAAAGAGATCTTATGTCAGGTTCCAATTTAGTTAACTTCAGTCTTAAGTCTCCCTGTTTTGTTACATCCAGCCGATTTCTTCCATTTTCGAATTGCCCCCCCCCCCCCCTTAACAATCGAATCGCCCCCCTGTGGGGCGTGGGCCCCACGTTGGGAAACACTGCTGTAGAATGTTGTGGGGTTGTTCATAATAGGCCAGTCGGTGTGGCACCGGGAGGGTGGCTCCCAGCGACGGTGGAGCATCGGCGGTGGTAGTTGGCTGGTGGCAGGGTGTCCCTAAAAGTGGTATATTGCTTCTGGTCCAGGAACGGCCAGCAGAAGCGGGAAGTTACAATATTTTTGAACATTGCTTGTTGTTTGTCCCAGTGCTGGTGTCTGCTCTTGACAGACGCATGTTTTTCTCATGAAGGACAAATACACCTGGGTTAACGGCGGAAATCCTTGTAAAAATGCAGTGAAAATTAGAAAGTAATGGTAAAGGGCCAGTTTTCACGCTTTGAGATATATTCGGTGCATCGTAAATAAAGGACCATCATTGAGTTTATGGTAATTAAATACAAATGTAATGTCTGGCGCTCAGAGAAGCAGAAGAAAGAAGTAAAGACTAGAGGACACGCTAGACAACATACACATTGAAAGCTGTAGTTACCGACCGGGATTCGAACCTGTCACCCCGAAATGACGACAACTCGTCGCTGCAGGAACAAGTGTACTTCGCTGCATGACCCAGGAAGGCTGTTGGCTTCTTTGACGCATGACCAACTAGATACCATGGAAGGTATCTTCGTTGGCCAGGTCTGTCATCCACACGAACCCACAACCATGGAATAAAGAGTTCACCAATTGATATGTATGTGTAATACTTGTTCAACATTGGAACCGACCAATCATTTCTCTTCTTTAAATGTTCGTTAATATACAGGACACAGCATTGCGGTCTGATGTGTTTGTTATTTGATCTATGCTGGTTTAATATAAAATTCTGAGACACATAGTGCTATTTCAATGATTAGATGAGAATTATGTCCATATTCCATAGCTGTGGGTTCATGCATATGATAGGCCTGGCCAACGAAGACACTGTCCAGGTTTTTAGTTGGTCATATGTCGAAGTACACTTGTTCCTGCAGCGAGGCGCTGTTGTCAATTGGAGGTGACAGGTTCGAATCCCGGTCGGTAACTATAGCTTTCAATTGTTATGTTGTCTAGTGCGTCCTCTAGTCTCTACTTCTTTCTTCTGCTTCTGTGAACGTCCAACAATACATGTGTGTTTATTTATGAACTGTACTATTAGCCTCACAGGGTGCCCCAAATGATATTAATGGGTTTATCGTAAGTAAAGTAAAGGACTAGTTTTCACGCCTTGACGCTTTAAACATGAAGCCGCAAACAGTATGTTACACGATTTATTGCCCGGCATATTTGGCTGCATCTCGTCACGTGCATACTGCAGAGTTATATATCATGTGAAGTAAATAAATGAATAATACGCTGAAAGTTGTTGCATATCCATTACATGGCGTATCAGTCAACCCCAGCATTTTTTGGCTTTACGTGATTCCTAGGCAAGTTTACGTTCAGTAGTTTGCTTTTGCTTTCTGAACGACCGGCACCCTACCATTTCATAGAAAACCAACACAGCTGTGTTTCGAACGTGGGTATGCGGCATTATGAACAGCGTCCTCAACACCTTCGTCATGAAGCCGGCAATACGCTTAAGCTGAAACAATGAAAGCGCTTCTAATACTGCATTAGACGAACAATAAGCAAACGATTGTTCAAATATAGTAAGGCGTTAGCAATTGGGTGATTCCAGCTGGGTTTGTGCAAACAGGAAGAGTTCGTAGTAAATTTGAAATTACCGTGGGGATAACAGATGTTCCACATTCGAAAATTACCTATGACTATGAGTTTTAAATCTTTCAGCTAAAGTATTATTCATGTATTCACTTCATATGATATATAACTCTGCAGTATACACCTGACGAGATGCAATGAAATATGCCAGGCAATAACTCGTGCAACATATTGTTTGTGGCTTCTGTGTTTACATTTGAGAATACATTGTTTTGAGGTGTATTCAGTTTGTCGTAAATATTTCACGCCTTGAGGTGTATTCAGTTTGATGTAAATATTTCACGCCTTGATGTGTATTCAGTTTGTTGTAAATATTTCACGCCTTGATGTGTATTCAGTTTGTCGTAAATATTTCACGCCTTGAGGTGTATTCAGTTTGTCGTAAATATTTCACGCCTTTAGGTGTATTCAGTTTGTCGTAAATATTTCACGCCTTGATGTGTATTCAGTTTGTTGTAAATATTTCACGCCTTGATGTGTATTCAGTTTGTCGTAAATATTTCACGCCTTGAGGTGTATTCAGTTTGTCGTAAATATTTCACGCCTTGAGATATATTCAGTTTGTCGTAAATATTTCACGTCTTGAGGAGTTTGAGTATATCGTAAGTAAAGGACCAGTTTATGGAGCTAGCACCGTGTTCTTTAGATCAGTCTGTACTCGATGGTTCATGTAGTCAGTATCACGTTGGTCGCTTTTACTCCCCAGAGAATTGTCTGATACCCATTCTAGTTTGGATAAGCACGGAAGCCCAGGTCCATGAAACAATATACCCCACAAAGGGGATTGGAACACCTGCCCATTGGACCGGCAGGTAGACGTGCTGGCCATCGCGCACCCGCAGCTCCCGCAATGAATAATAGGAAATGTAAGAAGTGTAGGGGTGACGTTGCGGTATAAGCCTTCATCTGCCAAAAACCAAAAACAAATATGTAATGACCATAATGACACTACAGTAACTAATTATAAATAGTTGTTATTGTGTCGTTTCTGTGTTAGTCTGTTTTATTTTTGTACCGGCGAAGGCTTGTTCTGATAGTCATTGCATTGTTGTGAAGGCGCAGGTCTTTTATCGCTGTTCCACGATCTGATGGAGTTAAAAGCTGCTGGACTCGGCCGTAGAAGCTCTGCCCTAGCGTTTGAAAGTGCTGATCACTCGAAGAGACAGGAATAGCTTGTTTTAAAAGGTTGCAAATAGTGTCTACCCAATGATGGCTGTATGATACAGCTTAAATTGCAATTGACTCCAGCAAGCCTCGCTGCGTACTGGGAAAAGCGGCTGTGGAAATAAATGAATAGGTATCGATCACCACGTGTAGAAGACAATGAGGGGGATAAATAGATATAAGGGAGGGGACTAGACAACAGAAACAAGGCAATCTATAGACACGCGCAATAGATTCCAATTCCATCATTGTCGGGCGTAGCCGAGCCTCCACGGAGTAATGTGTATGTTGAAGCTGGACAGTATTGGAACAGTGCTGGCATTGGGATTTGTGCTTTCGTCTGACGACCCTCTAGTCGCGTGTTTAAGCCACTTCCTGGGGTCTTTTTTTTTCTTGACCACTTGGCTCCTGGGTCGGCCCAGTATTATAAAGTGTACACTGGGCAGTTTTCGGGGAAGCTAGAGGGACGACTTGGTATTGACCACTTCTCTCATCGAGTGCTAATTGGTCACGGACGTGTGAACCTAGAACCGTGTTCGTCATGTCCTTACTGGCATGGAAACTGTCTGTCTGTCTGTCTGTCTCTGCCTGCCTGCCTGCCTGTCTGTCTGGCTGTCTGTTTGTCTGTCTGTCTGTCTGTTGCTGAACATCGAGTGCTAACTGGTCACGGATATGTGGACCTAGCGCCATGTTATTCGTGTCCTTACTGGCATGGAAACTGTCTGTTTGTCTGTCTGTTGCTAAACATCGAGTGAATAACATGTGGTATAGAATTGCTCCGTGGCCACAGGCTTGCGAACCCGGTTCATGAGTCGGGTACCAGGCGTTCGAAGCTCAGCTGCGACCGATTTGTGCAGCAGACCGTGTCGCGTTGTGTTATAACGTGCTGGTATGGGTGTCGGTCGTTCAGAAAGCAATGGCAAACTACTGAACGTAACACTTGCCTAGTACATCAACAGCAGCTGAAAAATGATGGTGTTGACTGCAACGTCCCGTAAGGGATACGCAACAATTTTATTATAGAATTGCTGTAGAATTTTGTGAAGTTTTTTGTAAAAAAAACACAAAAAAAAAACCACACACACACACACACAGACAGAGAGAGAGAGAGAGACATACACACAGACAGACACACACACACACAGACAGACACAGACAGACAGACACAGACGCACACAGACATACACACAGACAGAATATCAGTGGTAAATTTGGCCACGATCCTTGCCTTCATAATATGTCACTTGGCATGAAACCGGAAGTTGATTTTTAGCGGAGGTAGATCGACGTAGGGTAGTTCAAGGCTTCCCTAAAAAGTGTATCTCGGGGCCTGGGATGCCATCAGAGGTGGCAAGGTAGAAGAGACATAAATAGTTGTTTGTCTCATTGATTTGTTTGGTTGTTTCGGGATTTGAGGTTTAGAGATTGAGCACAACCCACTACTGGCAACGCTGATCGTACTCCGGTACGAACCTAAGGCCTATCCACGCCAGATTGAAAGCACTAGACTCGAGTTTGTCTCAATGTTTCTGAGTGGACAACCTCTGGCAGCGAGATGCCATTCGTATGAAGCACAAATAAACTGGTGGTGAGGGGTCCCACCACGACGATGTGGTAAAGCCGCCTGCTTCACACTGCAAAGGTTGGCTGCCTAGTTCAGATAGTGATAGTCCGTAGAGGTGGCAATTTCCCATACTGGAGTGACTCAAGTACTGATTTTGCATCTGTGAATAGCACAACAGGTTGCGTACATAAATAAACACATGTAGTATTATTTGGCGCTCACAGGAGGAGAAGAAAGAAGTAGAGACTAGAGGACGCACTTGCCAACATAAAATTTGAAAGCTATAGTTACCGACCGGGATTCAAACCTGTCACCTCCAAATGGCGACAGCGCCTCGCTGCAGGAACAAGTGTACTTCGACGTAAGACCAACTAGACACTCTAAAAAAGTGTCTTTATTAGTCATGTCTATCATACGCATGCACCTACAACTATGGAATACCAAGAATTCGCATCAAACCATTGAGATAGCACCATTATTTATATTAAATCAGCATAGGTCAAATAACAAACACACAAACACATCGGACCATAAATACTGTTTCCAGTATATTAACAAACATTTAAAGAAGGGAAACGATTGGTCGGTTCTAATGCTATACACGTATTACACACAGGAAATCAGTTTGGGAACCAGTTGAGTCCACTGAAACAGTTACAAAAATAAGCTCACGTAGTATTATTTGGCGCTCACAGAAGGAGAGGAAAGAAGTAGAGACTATAGGACGCACTAGATAACATAAAATTTGAAAGCTATAGTTACCGACGGGGATTCGAACCTGTCACCTCCAAATGACGACAGCTCCTCGCTGCAGGAACAAGTGTACTTCGACGCATGACCAACTAGACACTCCAAACAAAAAGTGTCTTCATTAGTCATGTCTATCATGTACCACGATTGGGGTTAATTAGTTTCTCTATTTGCTATCCCGATATGCTTGGATTGTTGCATCACAGTTATAACAGTAGTTTCCTCGTGATGTCCACTCTAGGGCTGGTGAATGAAAAGCCAATTAAGGTGTAGTTGTGGTATGCCATGGTCTCAAGTAGAAGGTATGTGGATCGATTGGCGTCTTGATTAAGATAAAAATATTCTCATCGTGCTTGCCCTCCAGTCTCTCTCCTCTCTGGTCCATGTGATCATATCCCTAGCTTTGTGCGTGATTGTTGAAATCTTAACACACGGTCGTGTGTTTTTTGTCAGGGCTATATCTTATTGCATGAATGTGATTGCTTGGGCAGTAGTCAAAAGTTCAGACATAAAACTGTATTGTCTGCCTTGAAGGTAAGGATCTGATACTCCACCCCAATCATATATACATCAAATTGGAGAGCAGTGATGTTATCCTGTACAAGTATCAGTATTCTACCCTTTCGTCTGCCCCCCCCCCCCCCCGGTCTGATTGGTAACACCGATAGCTTCTGATTTCGAAAGATTGCACGCACTGTGGTCTTACTCGAGTATACACAAGTATTTATGTACACACATATCTACGTTTGTATCCACGTATATGCGTATCTAGAGCAGTCTGGTTTTACTGCGCTAGAGACTCGCCGCCACCCCTTTCCTGCTAGTTTAAACAGTTCCTCCACGCGAAGGCCAGCAGCTAGACTTTCGTTGTCAGAGGTTGAAGAATGCACACGCCTTGGGAGCATTTGGGCACGGTTGAGAGCTTATCCTCTGCCTCTGACTACGGCAGCAATTTGGAACCACTCAGTGGTCGTGTGTTCAGATTCCATTCGAGGGGGCAGGGGGGTTCTGTGACAGACCCAGCCTAGAAATGTGTACCAGTAAATGTTCTGGGACGTCAAGGCAGCCGACATAATGCTGACCACATCACCCTTGGAGTGCCGATCGTTCTAAAATATGAGGCTGGCATCATATAGCCAACACTCCTCGAGGCGTGAACATGGTTCTTTTACTGTACATTACTTACTCAGTCGTCTTCCTATAACCTTGTCAGTAAACGTGCATGTGGCATTTAGTGGCTGTCTTAGATGGGGCCCTGAAATGGTTCTTTTACTGTTATTGTCTTCCTATAACCTTGTCAGTAAACATGCATGTGGCAATTTGCGGCTGTCTTAGATGGGGCCCTGAAACGATATAGCAGCTTTCTATAGCTTGAGCAACAATGATTTGCATGTGTCAATATCCTTACTTATTTGCACACTAGTTTTACTGCCTGCCTGCCTGCCTGTCTGTCTGTCTGTCTGTCTGTCTGTCTGTCTGTCTGTCTGTCTGTATTCCCATCTGTTGCTGATCTTTCTGCAGATATAATTGGTTGCTATCCAATATTGGCTGTTGTAGCTCAGATAAGGGGTAAATTGATAGCCTGCTCGTTGTTTTCTTATGTTACAAAAATCTCCAGTGTGTCGTATCGTTTTGGTGTATGCCTAGATCGGCTTTTCTCTTTGTGTGCATGTCTGTCTCATGTTTCTAATGATTGTTGTCTGTGCAAGTGTCAGTTTCCTGAATTCATTACTTTGCCGAGGTCCGTTATTTTTGGTAACGATCGTTGGAGGTGTAATAATAATAATTAGGCAATTATTGTCTGCACAGCCAGAGAGACAAGTAATTGATTTGTTATTGCTGGCGTAACGGTTATATTGAGTCAGGCTACCGGATATTGGATGGGTGGCTGGATGGATGTCTGCGTGGATGGGCAGACAGAAAGACTGGCAGGCAGGCAGGCATAGACAGACAGAAGACAGACAGACAGACAGGTTGGCAGGTAGACAGATATGCAGCTCTCGATATATAGGTAGGTAAATAGGCAGCCCGGTCTCCGTGGCTAAGGGCTTGCGAACGTGGTTTGTGAGCCTGTATACCCGGGTTCGAAATACAGCGGTGCTGGTTTTTTCGAAAAAGGTATAAGTGCCGGTCGTTCAGAAAGCAGTGGCAAACTACTGAACGTAAAATTTGCCCAGGAATCACGAACAGCGAAAATGCTGGGGTTGACTGCTACGTCCTGTGAAGGACATAATTGGATAGGTTGAAATATAAATAGATGCAGGCATGAATTGCGAATAGAAGGATGCATAGATGAACAGACAGGTAAATCAAGGTGAAGATGGATAGAAACGGTTTAGATTGTAGGTTGGTGTTTACATACGTGGATGGGTGGGTAGGTAGTTGGGTTTGGCGGGTATGTAGAAACAGACAGACAGATTTTAACGTATGATCATCAAAGGAGCATACCCCAACCACATTCCTCTCTCGCGGACGCCTGCGCTATCAACCCATTCTTTACAAAGTAAGGGTCAAGTGTTTATGGACTATTCTTTTTATGATATACTTTTGTCACTTCCTTCCGTCCAAGACAGACGTTACATGGCCAACTGTATCCCATTATTACTTTAACTGTATCCAATGTTGTCATTATGTCCACGCTTTAAGATAGATCTCAGCATGGGCGAATGGATCAGAGCTCTGGCTCTTAAACTTCAGGAGTGCTGGTGCCGAGGTAGCGAGTTCAACCCTTACACCGATTAGTTGGACTAAGATGCTGACTTCTCGCCTTGGTTTGGGGACGTCAATTACAAGTACTTCAAAAGTCGGAGTAGTTTCGTCTAATGGCTAGGGACATTGGTAATAGGGAAAGCTGATTCACACGCAAAGACCAGTCCAGCGTACTCTTAGTAGTGGCAACTACTAGAAGTAGTATCACGTGTACGGACTACGCTTGGATTCAAAGAGAGCGAATAAAAAAAAAAAAAAAAAAACACACACACACACACACACACACACACACACACACACACACACACACACACACACACACACACACACACACACACACACACACACACACACACTCTCTCTCTCTCTCTCTCTCTCTCTCTCTCTCACTCACTCACTCACTCACTCACTCACTCACTCACTCACTCACTCACTCACTCACTCACTTCAAGTAAACAGTTTTACTTGATAGTAATACAGGGTGTATTTTTAATGATTGTGCAGTGTTTGAAAATTATTATCGGTCCAAGTTTTATATTTACCTATTATTACCTATGGCGATAAGCGTGGGCGGTCATGTTTCACCATCTCACACGATCACCGGAGTCGTGGATCAGCTCTGTTCTTGTTTCGACCATACTATGTGGCCAAGCCATCCAGGTATTTACTTCTCTGCCTTCCCCTTGTTTTTTTCCCCTCAATCTTGCCAGTTGTCACCAAGTTCTCCAATTTATTTCTTCTCTTAACGTGTCCAAACAGTTGTGAATGTCTACGTCTAATGTCTCTAATCAGGTTACGGTTTTCATTTGTTTCTGGTAGGACTTGGTCGTTGATTTTTCTGTATGTCCACTGTATTCTTTATATTTTCCTCAGAAGCGACATTTCCACAGCCATTAGATGTTTTTGGCCGGCTGCCTGGCCGAGGGGTTAGCAGCTTTCTCCGTTAACCCCGAATACTCTCGTGGTCGACGTGAGCGGACGAGAATTAGAAGTGATTCGAGTCACGCCAGTGACTTATGAGAGTATGCAGCCGGTCGCTCAGAAAGTCGTGGCGTGCTGATGAGCGTAATCTAGCCTAGGAATCAACATACAGCTGAAAGATGCTGGTGTTGACCGCAATATCCTGAAACAGGATGGAAACGCGAAAAAAAAAATTTGATGTTTTTGAGTTTGTTTGCTCATTGTCCATGCTTCACATCCATACAAAAGTGCAGATTCTATATAGCACTTCAACACTTTTTGTCTCGCTGCAATAGACATCTTTTTATTTGTCAGTATATCTTCCATCTTGCAAAAGTCTACCTTCGCCATGGCGATTCCGAGATAGTTGTACCGATTCACTTGTTTAAGAATATTCCCATTTACTTGTATATTACATTGTGGTATTTCGTTCTTCCTAGTGACGACCATAATCTGTGTCTTTTTACAATTTAATTCTAACCCTAGTTGTTCACTGTGTGTAACAACCGCATCTACTAAATTTTGCAGGTCCTGTTCATTGTCTGCAATCAATACTGTATCATCTGCATATCTAATGTTATTGATGCATCGTCCCCCAATGTTGATTCCTTCCATATCTTAAATATTTCTGAAAATACTTTCACTGTACAGGGAAAACAGATCTGGAGACATTACACATCCCTGTCTCACACCTCTCTTAATAGGCTGATATTGGCTTACTTCATTATCAACTCTTATGGCAGCTTGTTGTTTCCAATATGTTTTTTACAAGTAAATCTTCAAGCATCCTTACCATGTTGACATGTCTCACTTTATCGAAAGCCTTAGTGTAGTTAATAAAGCAAAGATGAAGGTCTTTATTTACTTCCATAGAACGCTTAATTAACGTTTTCAGCAAATACACAGCATTTACTGTACCCTTACCGTCTACGAACGCCCGTTGTTCTTCCCCTATTTTGGGGTGTATTTTCTTCCTAACTCTTTGCATGATGTTTCTTAGCAATATGATCATGATGTGGCTCATTTCAGTCTGTATTAATATTTGCTGTCTTCAACGCTCTCATTAAGTGAACGCGTACCTAGTCTGATAAACTATGAGGCCAATGAACCGATGCATTTCAACATTTCCCATTTATGTGACCTCCGATTTCATCTGTGGTATATAATTGGAACAATCAAATTAGCCATCCTCCATAACGTGATCTCAGGGTGAAATGGATTGGGGTGGGGTGGTGGGAGGGCGCCGTGAAAATAATGGGTTTCCTTCGTCTAGGGAGGACAACACTTGAAAGGTTACATAATGCAACAGCTTCCCAGAATGATGATTCTTTAATGAGCACAGTGGTATACTGGTACAAGATTGGCCCTGGAAGCGAATAATCATCCCGTCATTGACTAAATATCGCGACTCTTCCTCTCCTTCCACCTCCCTGTTCCTCCTCCTCCTTCTTCTTCTGCTTCTCCTCCTCCTCTTTCTTCACCTCCTACTTCTTCTTCGTGGTCAAAAAGAATCTTGATTCAGCTTTGGCTGATTCAACCGCATTCTGCTGAGACAGAAGGTAACTGTGCTAATCACTATGCAAGTGCACAACTATTTTATTGGGAACAATTGATCCCAACAAAATTACCCGGGAAATAAATTTAAACGTATTGATTTGCACTCATAGAAGACACAGGAACGAAGTGGAAATCAGGGGATACACAAGACAGCATACGTGTAAAAGCCCTGGGCACACGGGAATTCTCTTAAAGTGTTGATTTGGTCATTTGTAGGTGATAGGTTCAAATCTCGAGGATGGTTATTTGGAGGTGACAGGTTCGAATCTCGAAGTTCTATTCTACGTTTTGTATGCATGTCTGTCAATACCGTTGTTGATATAGTATCCACCCACTATACTAAAACATCGCCTGGAGTATACGTATAATTAAACTTTCATGTTAAGGTTTCGTTTTATAAACAAACTATGCGACTTTCTATAATTATGGTTTGGCACATGAGCCACTTCGGGTATACTGGCAGTTTAAAACCATGTTTGTTTTATTATTATAACCAATGGCACTTATTGTTCTCCGAATAGCTCTCAATTGCATTGAGAAAATAAAAATAAAAAAAAATAAAAACAGCGTTAACGTGCTATGTAAAATCCATACTCTTGTATGCGTGTCAAACATGGATAATAATCAGACAAGCTAAGAAGCATCTAATGGCAGTGGAAATGTGGGTTCTGATAAAAATATAAAGAATATCACGGCCGGGCAGTAAAACTAATGACAAAGTCCTAAAATAAATACATGAACATCAAAAATTGATTAGAGACATTAGATAGAGACTGTTAAGATTTGTGGTCACGTTTTGAGGAGAGAAATGAACTTGATAACTTAGTAACATCTGGTTACATTGGCGTGAAAAGAGCAAGGCGAAGTCAAAGCGGTAAATACCCGGATGGCTTGGCCATGTGACGTAACCAGGAAATGAACTCAGACCTTATTCGAGACTGGTGATCGTGTGAGCTGACGAGCCATAACCACCCAAGCTTATCGCCATGGGAACTGACAACGATGACCATTTTCTATATAATATCATTAGGGTCCCCGTGGTGAAGTGGTCAATTCGCCTGCACCGCGCTCCTAAGGTCATGGGTTCGATTCCCAACTCTGTTCACGAACATAATTTTCTCGGAGACTTCTAGGGATCGTCTCTGGAGCTATCGCTCTCGCCTTAAAATCCTTTTAAACCTGTTCTATATAAAACAGTATCCGTCTCTGTGGCGAAGGGGCTGCGGGTGTAATTCGTAATCCCGCAGACCTCTTTTCGAAACACAGCTGCGGACGAATTGGCAGCATTCCGCCTTGCCTGGAATGTGTGCCGGTCGTTCAGAAAACAATGGCAAACTACTGAACGTAAACTTGCCAAGAAATCACAAAAGGCTAAACAATGCGGAAGTTTACTGCAACATCCTATAAAGGATATGCAACTTACTTTATAGGCAGCCGTATCGTGTTGATGTCATGCCTCATTTATTAGCATGCAACGCCTTTGGAGCGTACAGACCTACAAGCACTTGGAATCAACGACTGGCAAGAGAAGGTCCACCAGAGAGACGAATGGAGAAGAAGAACGCCTTTTGAGCCGTTGGGGCTAGCTCAGGGAGAATAAATACGATGAACTGTAAGGTAGAGTAAATATATGGTATATTCGTGACTAGCACCACTCGTCTGCATATTGGCATTCTGACATTTATTGTACCTCATGTCATGTTTTATTTTAGCTGTCGTTGTTAGTGTGCCGTGTCATCTGCTATTGATTATGTTTCGTTTGATGTCCTTGCGAAGATTTATCGCGACCTGTTCCATTGTACATTGATTGTATCAGGTGTGTGTGTGATTTGTGAAAAGGTGGGGGGGGGGGGGTGTGGAAGGGGTTGGCAGACCGTCACGAGTACAGATGATAAAAGAACAAAATAGAATCCCGTGTTTAGAGTCAGCGTAATGGGTGATGGCGCATGTGACATGGGGATCACGAAAAGAACTGGGGAATGGTAAAGTGCGCTTTCCTATTTCTGAAGCAATGTAGATAAAGATGGTTGGACAGTTATGGATATGAAAATAAGAAAAATTAAGAAAATGTGCTCTCAGGTCGACCCAGCTTAAAAAGGGTATAAGGAAAGTGAAAGCGGCCGATGTGTTACGACCACATGAGCCACCCAGTGCCGATTGATCTATACCAATAAGGGCTAGCACCAAATACTCAATACGCCTTTAGGCGCGTTAAAGGGCCCTTTACTTAGAAGAATATGGAACATAATACAGAAGGTTTCTATAACGTTGTTCTTGATACCATGGCTCCATCTTTTACGTGGGCTTCCTCTTGCTCTCAGGTGATATCTGCATTCTACGGGCCCTCTGCCTTCGTCTTCTTAAATGCATATTAGAAATTAGATTGCGTCTGTTTGCAAAGTTTCGACTTTGGAGTGCTGTCTACATATTGTGTGTGTGTGTGTGTGTGTGTTATGTGGTGTGTGTGTGTGTGTGTGTGTGTGTTGGGGAGGGGGCGGCAAAGCGTCTGCGCATGTCAGGCGCTAGCGGATTATTAGACCCTTTATAGTGCAATGTTCGAACAAGGAAACATGCTGTTGCGAGGGGAACACAATCAACGGCAGTTATCGCGCCCACAACGGCTTGACGAAGCCGAATTATTTAGCATTCATTTGAATAGATGAATTATAACATGAATAGATCAAATACCAGTGGCTTCTAACAATAAGGGAGCACGCAACAGGATAATGTCATTTGGGAGTCATGGTCGACGGGGGCCAAATAGTGTAGATGCTGGTTTTTTTTTTTTTTTTTGAAAAGGGGGGGGGGGGATATCAGCAGTGTTACTGTTATCTGATTTGCTTTTTATCAACATTGTTTGACGCCGCTGCTGTCCCTGCCTCCTTTCTGATATCAACCTGTCTGAGTTTGTCTCTTCCTTACAGTTAGAATTCTTCAAAGGCATTTCATGTATATTATTTAAGGTTGGGCTGTTTTAACGTCGTGTTGTTTCCTTTATAGTTAAATGTCCAAAGGGGTTTTCATGGCGAACTGGTCTGGGGGTCGTCGCTGGAGCTACGGAGTTTGTGCTGTGTACAGGCAGGCCTGCAGAAAGAAGACCCGAGCCTTATGCGATATAACCCGGTGCAGTGTAGTGGATCATCTTGCTTTTAAATGCCTTTAGTGTCCAAGTCTGACATAACATATCGAATCATTCCAACACCATAAAAGGAGCTGCCTTAACAAGCATCCGTCCGAGTTTCATGCCCAGTTGAGGAGATTTGTGTTTTCTATTCTTATGCGGATCTGATGTCTTTCCGGTATCAGGAAGTTCTCCGAGGCACAAGTGGGCGAGGAGGAGAGCAGGTCATAGGAATGCATTATGCCGACGGCATTTTGATCACTTTCCCAAAGAAGAATCCATGTTCATAAGAGCCATAAAGATCGTAGCTACACACAGCAGTATCGGCAGGGCTTCTGGACGAATCTCAAAACAGAGGGAAGAAGAAGAATTTACAATCAGATGGCAGTTGGGACGATTGGCTGTTGAAAGAGGGGATGGAGCGCGTGTGGGAATGTCCCGAGTGAAGTGATATCCGTTCTTAGCTCAGCTCAACTCAACTCAACTCCCATAGAAGAACAGTCCATCCCATTAGTAGTATACTAACATCTTGCTGGCAATACGTGCTGTTTGTTTTGAGTTTCGGGGTCATGGTTCCTTCTTCTTCTTGTGTCATACTGTCTTTGCCGTGAAGAGAGGAGGTTGATGCAATTTTCTGTTTTTCGTTTGTCTTATTGCTTGGGCTAATGTGATATTTGACTTCATAAATGCTACTTTTACTCCCTCTTACTATCTCTTCTCGGGTCGTCTTCTCGCCTTGTAACCCGATGTCCTCATAAAGAACACAGTAGCCGCAAGTTGATCTTGTTCCATTCTAGCTAAATGCTCGAAACCATTTAATTCTTTGGTGTTCTATGTAGTCAGTAATCAGTGTTTACCCTGAACTTGTTCTAGTTTATCATCGGTCTATTTTTTCTTCATTTGTTTGTCTCCAAGTAACTTTCTGATACAACGTCTCACGTGATGTCATTTTACTCCCGTTTGCTTCTAGGTCTGTCCATATCTGGCATTGGTAACACAGCGGTGGGATGAATAAAGCCAAGAAAGGTTAATGACCTCTGCATTGGTGAAGGTTTTGAGCCGTGTGGTCCAGACAGAGCTGCCCATGCCTGTGATGGAAACCACAACGCCAATCTGGCAATAATAATAATAATAATTTGTCCCGAAGCAGTTTCTTGCCATGGGTCTTTGATGTGATAGGAACATCACATTTTGTAGGCCTGGATGCACGGAGAAATAGGTGGTCGGTCTTTGCCTTACTTAGCAGGCAATTAGCCCAGGCGTCGATCGCTGTTCCGGCCGTGTTAATGATATTATTAGGCAACGAATGAATCACCAAATAACGAGAAGTAGATTGTGAGCTTTACTAGAACACGATTATAAGAAACAAAATGAACGTTGCGGTCAAAGTCTTCGTCAGCACAGAACATACAAACAAAAACAGACACACTACTACATTCGCATATTCTGCATCCCACGCTCGAAGTACGGCTGCGGGAGATTTGGATGCAGACCGCCCTGCGTTAGTTTTTATAAAATGGTGTGCGTGCCAGTCGCACAGAAAGCAGTGACAAACCACTGAACGCAAGCTTGCCAAGAAATCACAAACAGCAAAAATAATGCTGGGGTTGACTGCGACATCCTGTAAAGCATATGCAACTAACTTTTTTAGGTTGGCTATACAACTGCGGGGATGGCAGGGGGTGGGGTTTGGAAGTTAAATCTGTTCCCGTGGCAGCTCTGATATTGTCACCCGGTGCGCCCCGCGCTGTCCCCGTGGCACCTCTCATGGTGTCCCCCGGTGCGCCCCGCACTGTCCCCGTGGCACCTCTCATGGTGTCCCCCGGTGCGCCCCGCACTGTCCCCGTAGCACCTCTCATGGTGTCCCCCGGTGCGCCCCGCGCTGTCTCCGTGGCACCTCTCATGGTGTCCCCCGGTGCGTCCCGCGCTGTCCCCGTGGCACCTCTCATGGTGTCCCCCGGTGCGCCCCGCGCTGTCCCCGTAGCACCTCTCATGGTGTCCCCCGGTGCGCCCCGTGCTGTCCCCGTTGCACCTCTCATGGTGTCCCCCTGTGCGGCCCGCGCTGTCCCCGTGGCACCTCTGCTGATAATGTCTTAGATTGTGTCAACACGACAGTCCTGGATATGCGAAAGAGAATGCTTGCAGGTGCTCGGAAGGAACCAGCAAATAGATCAATCAAACTTGAGATAACCAGCAGCTGACCTGATCGATGGGCCAACAACTTTGTTTGACTTCCGGTGGCACGGTGGAGCTATGACCAAATAGAGTTACCTCATTGCACCGGATTTTAGTGAGCATTACCTCGATTGAGTCTTGTCCGTTGGCTTGTATACATCGAGTGAAGACAGATTACTGATTACCTATCTTCTGTCTTATCAGGTGGCTCTGTTTGTGGGTTATCTCCCTCACCCGGTCAATGACTTGGCTATCTGTTTAAGAACTCTGGATGCCTGTAGTTTGCAGTGTATGCGTTTTAAGGGAAGAGGAAGAGGAAGTTATAAAAAAATATATAAAATCACTGACATAATAAACTCCCGAGAATGAGAGAGAGAGAGAGAGAGAGAGAGAGAGAGAGAGAGAGAGAGAGAGAGAGAGAGAGAGAGAGAGAGAGAGAGAGAGAGAGAGAGAGAGTTTGATTTCAAGTAACCAACACGAAGATATAAATGGTGCTACATTCATATCCGATTCCCGTATGTATTTCTTTCCGGTTTACCCTCGATTATCCTTAGTCTGCATATAAGGCAGCCGGATTTTGTGCCTCGCTTTATCTGCTCCTCTTCGCTGGCTGTTGCAGATGAGGACTGTGCACAAATGGGATTGTTCCTAGTGCTGTGGTGTCGGTTTTTGACTAAAAGCTCTACTTTATCTGGGCTTTATCCGCTCGCAAGTTTAAATTGTCCTTCCCGTTCCCAAGTTTTAAATGGTCCTTATCCGCTCGCAACTTTGAATGGTCCTTATCCAGTGGTTTTTCTGTTCTGTCTTTTCTTCACAGCTCTTGCAGTCCTGGTTGCCTCACAAAACAAATCCTGGTTACATTATAATATACCTCTCTGCAGATGTGAAGTTCCAGTGCCAGTTTTGCACGCATCGCTGGCTTCTGGAATTGAAAAGGGAATGAGAACCCTGCTACACAACCCTCGCATAGACAGTACTTTGGTACCAGGTCGGGGAACATTTTCTAATCAAACCGCACTTCAATACACGTAAGCCGTTTTTAACGATCAGACGAACTTTTAACGTCAATGCAGTAGCCTTAAGAGTGAACAGTCACAGTTTTCCAGCCTATTCATAGCCTTGAAATGTGTATTTATGATGTGTATTCACGTCACTTCCGGTCTCCGTTGCTAAGGGCTTACGGATGCGATTCGTAAGCCCGCTTACCCGCGTTTGAAGCTCAGCTGCGACCGATTTGGCAGCAGACTGCGTTGCGCTAGGTTTTAACGAGTTGATATGGGAGCCGGTCATTCAGAAAGCAATGGCAAACTACTGAACGTAAACTTGCCAAGACATCAAAAACAGCAGTAAAATGCTGGAGTGACAGCGATGTCCTGTAAATAGGATATGCCAAAAAAAAAAATTTGATGTCACTGCACACAGGACAAGCTTATAAGGCCTCTCTCGGCAGTGGTGGAAAGATGTTGGTGCTGGTTGCTGGGTGTGTGAACTGTCTAGCTAGGTATGAGTAATGGCTGGCGCCTTGCCGTCTTGACAGACCATAGTTTGTAAAATAGAGTTATACCTCTCCATAACACAAAGCCTGGGTTGAGTTTAGAGACCATGTGTTGCCCATGCAGCATGATCCCTCTCTCGGCCTGCCAATTTACTCCAGAGGAAAGGTAACACCAATACGCCTGGAACAAAACAAACTGCAGAAGCTGTTGGATCAGCAAAGCAATACTATAACTGTCGGCCTGTCGGAGCTTCTATCCTAGACCAGTTGCCGACCAAGGCTTAGGGTGGTATGAGTAATACAACTTACAAAAATGCACGCCAAAATTTCACACTCTCAGCCCTGAACGGCCCTGGTCTATCGCCATGTTAACTGCGTGCTGCCCACGATGACGGCTAAGCTATCATGACTCGGAATCGTTGTACCTAGCCGGTGACATTTTGCGTCCGTGTCTACCAGGAAGTAGACATCCAATGGGGAATCTCTGAAACCTCTGGAGTATTCAAGTTAATGTGGAGGTCAGCATGGCCGAGTGGATACGAGTTAACCAGTCTTATTCGTTTTGTATCGAGCAACATTTGGTTAGTCACTAGTGATCTTAATTTGTCACCAACACTAGGCACGGGTAGATAGAGCTCATTTCCTGGCATGGAGTCTGTCTTTTTTGGCCCATGCACCCTTTCACCATATGTTCAGAATGTCAACCCCCCCCCCCCCCCTTTTTTTTTTCGTCTTTCCTCTCTATAACCCCCCCCCCCTCCCCCTTCCCCAACACGGTATACGTAAAAATTGAAGCTAAATTTAATAACACATACTAGAACAAGTCTAGACGCTTACATAAAACGTGATTTGCGGGTCTACTAACGTTAAAGAACGAATTTCTTCTGCGTTCATGTGGAGTTTTTTTTTGGACGTGATTGCGTTGTGCCTGTATATAGCAGAGCTGCGTTCTTGCGCCGTTAGGCCGACACATCCGACTTCTACGTGCATTTGTTGACCAGTTTAACCTTCCCGGGGGAACGAATTTCAGAAGGGCGAGAAGTACAGAACCGTAAAGTATGGAAAGAGTATGGTGGGGACGTTCCCCACCGGCTGAGAACCACTGTTCTAGAGGAAGTAAACCTGACACAAATGCTTGCTGTAGTCGGACACGCTGACCTCTGATGTTCATAACTAGGCGTGACGCACTACCCACAGAAGAGGAACAAAGAGGAAGAGGAAGAACCAACACAAGAAGTTCCCAATCAGAATCGTGAAGATCCCCCACAAACAGACTTTCCGATGTCGATACAATAAATAATGAGTCATCAAATCTTCCGATGAAAATATTTGTAGTGAAAACACGGAATGTGTGAGGCTACCTCTCCGCGCGCGCGCACAAGGGGTAGCCTGAATTTCGTGCTATCGATCTGTTGTGGAAATGAGCACGCGCGATTTACAATTCTCCAGCTCAAAGAAGACAAGGGAAAAAACCTTGTGCATTATTTATCATTTGTTCATGTAGAGATTTGATGCATGTTGCGGATGTTGGGCGGGAAAGGTAACTAACGACGATTGCCTGGAAGAAAGAGGCTGAATAAAATAGAACATTAAACGTAACTATTTAGTTGCTTTTCTTTTACAGTACATTGCAGGCAATTTATTGGCCGTTTTGTGATTAAATAGGCAATTTATGTCAGTAGTCTAGTCTGTCATTGCTTTCTGAACGGCCGACGTACCTTACCATCAAAAACAATACAAAGAGGCCTGCTTCCAAATTGCCCGCGGCTGGTTTCGAACCCTCACTCGGTATGTCGGGCAGTTGGGAAACTGTTTCCGTATACACTAAGCCACTGGTTACATAACTAGCGGAATGAGACAAACAGTCTTCTTTGGTCACATGATGAGAGGAGGTGCCATGGAGAACACAATGACAACCGGAACGATTAGTTGTAGATGAGGCAAAGGCAAACCGAGAGAAATGATACTTGAGGGTTTAAGCGATGGGAGGGGGGAGAGGGATCTCACCAGTAGAATTGATTCAGAACATCAAGGACCGGGATCTAGAGGTGAGACATAAGCGCCTTCGCCATTTGGAAGGGCCCGCGATGATGAGAAATGTGACGATTCAGTATGATAACTCGAGTGGGTTTCTAAGAGGGATTCTGTTTTATGGGCAAATGATTATCCTAGCATATTAGTGAGGCTGAGTGGTCTCGAGGTATGGTTTCCGCCTCGGGTGCTGGAGTTCCCGGTTTTAAGCCCCAGTGAGGGTCGGGATTTTTTCACGTGGACTTCTAGTAACAAAATTTCCCCTGGTCTCTGGGTAGTGAGATCAGATACCCATGTGTATTGTTTGTATTGTTCCTCGCGTAAAAAAAAATCCCTTGGCAGTTGGAAATCGAAAAAAGAGTTGCCTAACGGTTTAAAATCTACCCAAAGTATTTCAGGATCATCGCCGGTGCTACAGAGTTCGTGCACTGAGCTGAGATTCTCCGGACTCAGGCTTGAGTTAGGAGTAGAACGGAGCACTTGTGGGTTACACCCGTGTGCCGTGATGTTGATCCATCGACTAAACTAAATTATTAGTGATATATACAACAGATCGAGTACTGACAACGCATATTGTGGGCTTCTGTTTCCTGGGCAAATGGTTATCCTAGTATATTGATGTTATATACAATAGAACAAATACTGACAACGCATATTGTTGCTTGCTTATTGTGTTGGTCAGATGCTGTTTTTGTATCGGTGATACCGTGATGTAAACCGGCGAAGTTGCCTAGTGGATAGAGAAACGCGCAATTTTATCATATCCCAAAATACCGAACCCAGGGTTCGAAATAAGACGCAGAAGATTTGCCAGCAGACATCTTTACTCTGATTTCGATGGTATGAAGCGTCGACCGAGGAGCCGCTGGCAGAGTGGCTAGAACGCCGGACTCTCCTTCGGGAGACCCGGGTTCGATTCCTCGGTAAGGTGTGAGATTTTTTTCTGTCCGGTGCAAAAAGAAAATCCTAACCTACACAGTTCGCGGCGACTGCACTAGCCAGGCGGCCTTTATTCCTGAGGTTCAAAGACCCCTCTGCCATACACCGCTGGGCAGTAAATGACATTTTTTGACAGAAGCGTCGACCATTCAGAAAGCAACCGCAAACTACTGATTCAGAATTGCCCAGTAAATCACAAACAGCCAATACATGCTGGGGTTGATTACGGCGTCCCGTAAAGGACATGCAGCTAATTTGTAACCTCGTTCGTTCGTTTGAGAGAAAAAAAAATAAAAAATTCGACCTGCTAATGCGGCGTTGGTTATAATTGAGGTACGTGTTTTGCGGTCCTATATTCTTTCCTTTTGCTTTGTTTAAATTATCGGGCGTAGCCCTTAGCAGGACTCATCCGTTGGGGTTGTTCCTTTCTTTCTTCTTCCATCTCTCGGAAAATCTTTCTTATCTCCTCCATCAGCTTGTCATTCGTCTCAGGGAATTTTGTAAGGGTAGACACTGGCGTGCCCTTAAACTTGTCGGTCTTTATAAATGGCTGCTGGCTTTAGCTTGATCTGTGGGTTTCAGTTTTGCTTTTACTGGTCTGTTCCCGTCCACCCCCCTCTCTTTTTAAGTTGTTCTTGTGTTCTCTTTTGGCGTGTATAGTGTGCAATATCTCTTTGTTTTCTTTATTGATGTGGCCAGGCATGCCACCTCTAACCTGATGCATCGCGAGTTATTTGACGCCTCTGGTTTCCTATATTCATTTCTTAGATTTCTGGTTATTTGTCTTTTCTAGTTGGCAAAAGTACTATCTGACCAAACGCTGGATCTCTTGGTTGCTTTCTACTTGCAAGCACTCCATCAATGTCATTGCGGTCTTTGATTCTCCTAGCTCCCTTCGTTCATTAGTATACGCACTACATGAAAATAAATAATGTTCAATTGTGTTGTTTTCCATGCATGCTGTGCATAGTGAATTTTAACCTTGATGTAGTCAACTAATGGAGACTGAGCATGACCGTGTTAGTAAGCACGTGTGCAAGACTCAAGATACTAGCGACATCTGGCAGCGATTAAAGCGCGAACATAATTATCAGTGTGACATATGGGTTTATCACTTTGCTGTGTACCGGGGTAGTTTAGAATAATTAATACTGTTAGTATTTTTGTTATTTTGTTGTGTTGTGTTGTGTTGTGTTGTATTGTATTGTATTGTGTTGTATTATGTTGTATTTTATTGCATTGTATTGTATTGTATTGGAAACTATAAGCAAGAAACAACATTCTTTGGTCATGTGATGAGCAGAGAGGCATTGGAGAACATTGACAACCGTAAGTGGGGAAAGAGGTAGAGACTTATCAAGAGAAATGATGCTAGATGGACTGAGACGGTGGCATGGAGTAATATCAACTACATAGTTGATCTAGAACACCAAGATCCGAGATCTATAGAGGGGCATGAACGCCTACGCCAGTTGGCAGATCACACTATGCCCAGTTGGCAGATAACACTATGCCCCTTTGGCAGGGCACACGATGCCCAGTTGGCAGGGCACACGATGCCCAGTTGACAGGGCACGCGATGCCCAGTTGGCAGGGCACGCGATGCCCAGTTGGCAGGGCACGCGATGCCCATTTTACAGATCACGCTTTGCCCGTATCTGATTACGACATAGTTGGTTCGCTCCACACGCCGGTCAGCTGGACGTACATGTCGACTTCTCGTCCTTGACTTGGGGATGTCAATTACAAGTACCACTTAAGCCGGAGAGGGCTGGCTTGATGGCGAGAGACACTGGTCACAGGGAAAGCTGACCCTCGCACAAATGCACTTGTCAGAGTCTTGCGTAGGGCAAGATAAGTAGCTCGTTTTCTGGCAAGTGTGAAGCAGTATCAAACTATCAAATCACACGAAGTGAATATCCGAAACCGTTATTTACAAGCTTTATTTACGCGCTGCATTCATTATCGCACAGACATCGCTCAATGACAATCCATAGCAATCATTACAGCATGAACAATATCAATACAATACATAAGGATACATGCAATCAATATACATATCACTTACACGCCAAAATGCTCAAGCGTTCGAACCAGTCTCCCACTGTCACACAGGCTCGCTCTCAATGCAGATTCAAAACCCCCCTGCATGATTCTCATGCGACCTGTCCATACAAACGCCTAACCCGGTCTGCCTGGCCTTTCGTTCTACACGCTAGCCGGCGCTCAAGTCAGCTGGTGTGACCCCTGCAAGGTTCACGGGGTGTACCGCTGACCAGCGGTTATCTTAGCGTCGCTCAGTTGCTGTGCTTGGCTGCTTATACGGGCGTCGTCGAAGACGCCGCATTCCCTCTGTAGTGTTTAACATCACTCAGGGTTGCGCGTTGTTATGTCGCCTGGCGTTGGCACAGCCAACGCGTCGCAACCTCAGATGTGAGATCTTGACACTCTCCACACCCCTTTTTCATGAAAGGATTTCCTTTCATGTACAATATACATAGGTGTTATTAAACTTGTCAAAATCGAACATTGTATTTCGTTTACATAACTTACTAGTTATTACATATACAGGTGAATAGTAAATAATATGTATACAACAATTATGTTGCACCATGAAGTACAACAGTCATGTACAATCTATTTGATGGACATTACCTCGCTGTGACACAGCTAGTCCGGTAGGTCTCGGCTAAACTGGCCCCTACCTCCACAACCAAGAACAAAAATACTAAAATCATCAGGTTAAACTGTGAGCATCTCCCTCTGAGATAGCTCCATCATCAGACCTCTGTTTAGAGTTTCTAATGAAGGTCAACAGTTTTGGCAATATATTGTCCATATGTAAATGACGTCACCTTGACGTGTTATCTATCAAGCACACATGTTAATGGTTACAATACATATTTACACATCACCAAGAATTTAGAGTAATGTCCCTTGGTTATTATACAAAAAATTTAGGAACAATAATTTATCGTCGTTTACATGACATAAATTATCACTACAAATTTATTTCTTAGTGTCATAATTTGATCCTTATTGACAAATGTGCACAAAAAGTCACGTTTGTAAAGAAGTGATCAAGTTACGATGCTGAGATTACATATTATAAAGATCGACATATACAATTCCGTATATGGAAATATTTTAAATCACATTTTAATACAATCGTCATAAATTTATAGACTTTTTAGTGTAGTCTGCTAACTTTTAAATTAATATGCAAAAAATACCGGAAGTATACCGCTGTGCTATTTTACACATGTGTTGTGGTGTCATTCACACGACGTTGTTCCGTTCTGGATGGATATTATATAAACGGTATTAGTTGTTACTATCATCTGTTGGATCGTTTCTTCCGCCTTCTGCTCGGATTGTAATGTCGCAGTCTTCTTTCGTACCTTGTTAAAACGTCTTGGACACATCGGTCTGGATACATTCAGGATTACTTCACGCTGTAGTGGCTTGGTAAGTTCCTGGATCCTGTAGTGTTGTCCAGTGACACTTGCCTATGTAGTGTCTGGTTGTTACAATATTTATGTATTTACAATAATAATCACATTCTTTCTCATACCTTACAGTTATACAACACATTAGTTTACATAATAATGATTCCATTCTTTCACATATCTTACAATCATACACGCATTCATTCGCATAATAATAAGAATCCAAATATGTACATAAGTTATATACATTGGGAGATACAATCTACCCCATCACATTGTTGTACACAGCGTTACTGACACATTGTCACAATTGGCTGTGGTACTGAGCACTATCTACGTTGCAGTTTTATACACCCTCTGCACTGTGCTTTGGTGTTGACTGGGTATTAGGTTCGTCGTATGGGCATCTCGACAAAAGATCTGCAAGACAGTTTTGGGAACCCTTTATATGGTTAATCTCATAGCTATAGTCCTGCAGAAGAAGGGACCATCTTGCCACCTTGCTGTTACTTGGCGTTCCTCTGGTAACAATTGTCAGCGGGCTATTATCTGTTTCAATAATGAAATGTTTACCTAAAAGAAATCTAGAAAGTTTACGTACCGAAAATACCATGGCAGGAGCCTCGAGCTCCGGTGTATTGTAATTTCGTTCGCTGGTGTTCAGTTTTCGAGAGACGTAGTATACTGGGTACAAGATTTGGTCGTGTTCCTGGAGAAGCACACCTCCAATGGCTACGGAGCTCGCGTCACATCTTAATCTAAAAGTAATATTCAAATTTGGCAATTTTAGAATAGGTGCTCTAGAAAAATATGAAAGAATCTTCGTAAATGCTGGCCTCAAACATTCGCTGTTTACAATAACATTGGGATGTTTATTTGTTAGTAAATCAGTGAAACATTTGGTCAATTCAGCAAAATGAGGAATAAATTGTCTATAATAGTTTAAAAGACCTAACACACTTCACAACTGTTTCTTAATTGTCGGAAGCGACAATTTCAAAATTCTAGACATGATGTTATCGTCAGTTGATATAAAACCATTTGAGATCTTATAGCCCAAAAATGAAATTTCCTGAAAGGCTATATCAACTTTAGAAGGTTTTACCGTCAGTCCATGATGTCTAATCCTGTCAAATGTCTGCCGTAGTGCTGTTATGTGATCTGTCATGTCCTTTGTGTGTATGCAAATGCCGTCCATGTACCAAATGATGTTAGCAATGTCTGTCAAAAGAATTCTTGTCATTCTGACGAAGGTAGCCGGTGCATTGACTAATCCGAAAGGTAGTTTACACCATTCGTATAAACCCCACGGTGTGGCAAATGCAGTCAGATGTATACTGTCAGGATGTACAGCTATCTGCCAGTAACCTTTTGTCATGTCAAGTTTAGTAAAATAACGTGAGTCAGATAGTTCAGTCAGGATGTCTTCACAGTTGCTCATTGGTTCTAAATCCAACTGTGTAATGCTGTTGAGTTTACGATAGTCCACACAGAGTCTGATAGTTTTGTCCTTTTTCCTTACTAAAACTATTGGTGAACAAAAATGAGATTGTGAACGTCGAATGATATGATTTGCTTCTAAATCAATGATTTCTTGATGTAATTTTTCCTTATAGTGTATAGGGATAGAATACGGTCTACACTTGATAGGAATGTCGGATGTCAAGATGATTTGGTGCTGAACTAAATCTGTCTGTCCTGGGCTGTCAGAAAAGATCGTCTTGTACTCTTGTATCAGTTGTCTGCAACTGTCAGTCTGTGTCTGCGTCAGTTTAGGATTTACCTTAATGTCCTGTAAGTTGGTCGTCGTGTCAAGAACTGGTGTCGGTATCTCATCAGTGTCGTTGTCGTCCGTCTGGTCCACTATGGTGGTGCCTGCTGCAGTTTCTACTTGGTCGTCTTGCCTGTGGTAATATGGTTTGAGCATGTTAATGTGGAAAATTTTGTGTTTGTCCCTAACTGCAATTTCGTAATCTACCGTCGAAATTTGTCGTAGTACTTTGAACGGTCCTTGCCATGAGTCAGTGAGGAGATGTCTATCACTTGGCAAAAGAAGAAGAACGCCCTGTCCTGGTGTCAGTGTAATAGTTCTATTTCCTCTGTTAGCATATTGTCGGTAGATAGCTCCTGATTTTTGGAGAGCTTCTTTAGCTAACACACATGATTTCATAATTCTGTCACGCAATGATGTTACATGTTCATATGACGAAATGGGTTTAGGTAAAGTTGTACTTTCAGTCAACATAGATTCATACAAAGATAATGGGCCACGTGGTTGTGCACCATATAACATTTCAAATGGTGAGAACCCAGTGCTGGAGTGGGGCACTTCCCTATATGCAAACAAAATTGCAGGCAGATAAGTATCCCAATCTTCAGGGTGTTCTTGGGTTACTTTAGAGAGCATATGTTTCATATCGCCGTTAATCTTTTCCACGATACCGGTCGAATGCGGGTGATAGGGACTGTTGAAGCATTGTTTAACACCCAACATCTTGGTAAAGGCTTGTGTAGCTGAGGCAATAAACTGGCTACCCCGATCTGAAAGGATGGTGTCAGGGAAATCCTACTCTCGCAAAAATATGAAAGAACACTTCCGTGATATCTTTGGAAGTTATGTTCTTCATTGGAATCGCTTCTGGCCAACGACTACATAGATCAATGTGTGTTACAATGTACCTATTACCTCTCGATGTTACATGGTTAAGAGGACCAACTATATCGACCGAGATCTTTTCAAATGGTCTACTAGCCAAATCAGTAACTTGCAATTCAGCTTGTGGGTGTTTACCCTTTTTGACAAGCTTTTGGCAGATGTCACACGATCTGCAATACTGTTTGGTATCGTTGCAAAACTTAGGCCAATAAAATTGAGTAAGTAACCTTGCTCTAGTTTTAGCATATGCCATGTGTCCTGCAAAGGGTATGTCATGAGCTATATTCAATGCTTGTTTGCGGTTTTCTAACGGTAGCACTGTTTGTTCTATAGTGCTGGCACCTTTGGTGTAGTACCGTGTTAGAATTCCGTTCTTCAGAGCAAAGTACCATTGAGCATTCTTTGCTACTCTTGGCTTTTGGCCTACAAGTTTAAAATACTTTTGCAAAGATCGATCGGCTTTCTGAGATGTTATAAACTTCTCCCTAGTTGTCTCAGGAGATGTTACAACTGGACTTACTCGTTGTAAAGCCTCTGTCTGATCGATTTGATCTTGCATCTGTACAGTAGATCTAGTTACTGCATTTATTACATCACAACGATCATTCTCATCACACGTTGATGTCACATTCAAACAATTACATGTATGTTCTGGCGAAGCCAGATTGGCATTTGTACATTCAATTACAGGTGGTAATACATCATGAATGGTGATTTGTGATGAAGGTGAAATGGTAGTATCAATATTACAAGTGACAGTTGATGTAATACTGTCATGTGGCATGTAATTCACTTCAGGAAGGTTTTCAATGATAACATCGCAACAAGGATTGGTTAATGCTGCACATTTAACCTTTCCTGTAAGGAATGGTGTAGTTATATATGCCCATGCAAGTGGATATTTCTCTATGTTCCCTGAGAACGTCCTGCATGTGACATATTTACCACTATATTGTGATGGTAAAATGTAATCTCTCTTCACGCCAATAAGCGTACTTCCGCTATCACGTAAAACTGTGGCAGCTCTACCATTAACATACCCCTGGTGGATGTTTAGTTTACCTTGGGAGTTTACTAAGAATTGGCCTCCTCATTGGTAACAGGTATAGAATGGCCGCATGTTAACACGCCATCCTCATGAAATTGATCACAAATGGTACATTTTTCATGATGGAACACATCAATGGAATGTGCTGAGTTTACTGGGTGATTTTGTACACTTTCATCTTCTGACGAAGAACTGTCAAACATGGCTGCATTAGCCTTTCTGGTCATTGCTTTGCCCTTACAATCCCTACGACAGTGACCAAAAGCCTTACAAAGATAACATTTGGTAAGACTTCTGTAGTTCTTCCTTTCTTTATCTTGCTTAGAAATGTAGTTCTGCAAGTAAACAGTGTACCCAGGATGTTTGTCACACATATCGTTTTCATTGTGTGATACTTGGCAATATCTGCACTGATAAAACTTCTCTGCAGCTTGTTTATATGGTCTTTGTTTGTTATTTGACCTTGACTGATATTTGCCATATGTAGCTGCTGCTACAAAGTCTGTGCTGGTCAGACTACTAGAGAAACATTGCTTATTGGCTGCAAAATAACCAGAGCCACGACTTTCAATCTGTTGGACGCTTTCACACTGACATTCTAACAAAAATTTAGAAAATGGGGGTGGGAGAGATGTGATAATCTTATCTCTCAACATAAGATCAACTAATTTGTCATAACTTCCATTTACTTTGGCTGCTGACAGTCATTTAGAAAAAAATATTCTGAATTTCTGAGATGTAATCAGAGATACGTGTGTGTAGGCTTAGGCGACAACTTCCTAAACTTCTCTATAACCTGATTCATCCAGTAAAAAACGTGACATAATTTTCGCCTTAATGCACAGATAATCTTCTTTCAGGTCATTTGGGATCGACTCTATGACTTTCAGAGGTTCCCCAGAAAGACTTCTTACATATACTATACCCCATTCAGGTTTTTGAATCTTATAATGATCCATAACAAATTCAAAATTTTGGGTGAATGCTGCTATGCAATCACCTGTGTTGTAACTTTTAATCAGACCTTGGTATTTCTTGTAAGGTTGATCTTTGTCTGTTTCTTTATTAGCTTTATCTTTAGAAGATTCAGCTTTTAGCTGTTCAATTTTCAGTTGTGTTTCTTGCTCTTCTCTCTTGCTTTGGGCTAAGATCTCAGCTTGCCTCACTGCAGCTTCTGACTGTTTTAGAGCAGATTCTGATTGTGCTTGTTGAAGCTTTAGAGCAGCTTCTGATTGTGCCTATTGAAGCTTTAACACCCTTTCTTCCGCTCTCTCATTTCGCTCATTAATTTGCTCCTGTTTCAAGAGATATTCTGCAAATTTACTTTCACTCCATGCTCTCAATCCCTCACCAGACATATTCATTTTTAAACCCATTTAAATGAAATCGTTTAAAGAAGACATGGTGAACAATACGTATGATGAAATGAATATAAATAAAATTACTTATGATGTTAGTAATTTACAAATATTTCTAGCACAGTTGATGTTTAAAGCCAGACTAACGAAAGTATAAAGAGGAATGAAAAAAATTGTATACTCAAGTAATCCTTGGGCAATGTGCTGTTCAGTGGTGCTCGAAATCACACTGGGACGTCCTTCGGGTTGACGCACAAAACATGTTTTTGAAGTTCATAAGGTTCAGGTAAAGTTGACCCAAAAAACCTGTACTTTTGAAACTAAACGAAATTAGAACGTTTGTAAATGTATGGTGTATGTAATGTCACTGAAGTCTGTATAGGTTTGTATGCTGTCAAGTATTATTGTTAGTCGTTACCACAATCAACAACTTTCACGCTCACACTAACCCTACTCAATGACATTGAAGGGCACGGCCGCCATTTTGGATTTTAGGTACAAAATTTGTTGAATTTGGCGATAAGTCTGAAGACGCCTCGGTTGGCTTCAAATAATATCTTCACACTTATAATTTAATGAAATCAACACTATTTAACCGTTACTGTATCCTAATCTGTGACTTGCGCACTTCTATCAACATCTTCACATTCGATTCAAAAACTCGGACAAAGAAAATCTACAAGTTCGCATTCAGTTCAAAACTCGGACGAGAAACCCACGTTCGCACTTGTCAGAGTCTTGCGTAGGGCAAGATAAGTAGCTCGTTTTCTGGCAAGTGTGAAGCAGTATCAAACTATCAAATCACACGAAGTGAATATCCGAAACCGTTATTTACAAGCTTTATTTACGCGCTGCATTCATTATCGCACAAACATCGCGCAATGACAATCCATAGCAATCATTACAGCATGAACAATATCAATACAATACATAAGGATACATGCAATCAATATACATATCACTTACACGCCAAAATGCTCAAGCGTTCGAACCAGTCTCCCACTGTCACACAGGCTCGCTCTCAATGCAGATTCAATACCACTCGCAGACTCATGCGACCTGTCCATACAAACGCCTAACCCGGTCTGCCTGGCCTTTCGTTCTACACGCTAGTCGGCGCTCAAGTCAGCTGGTGTGACCCCTGCAAGGTTCACGGGGTGTACCGCTGACCAGCGGTTATCTTAGCGTCGCTCAGTTCCTGTGCTTGGCTGCTTATACGGGCGTCGTCGAAGACGCCGCATTCCCTCTGTAGTGTTTAACATCACTCAGGGTTGCGCGTTGTTATGTCGCCTGGCGTTGGCACAGCCAACGCGTCGCAACCTCAGATGTGAGATCTTGACATCAGTCCATTGCTATTATCTATTACTTGTTGTCGTGCGTGTGTAGGCAACGCTCGAGTTCAGAAAGAGCGAATGCCCAAAATAAAAGTTCTCCAGCATACGTCTTTGTTCTTGTTCCGTTGGGGTAGGGTGGAAACAGTTCTCTAGCGTACGTCTTTGTTCTTGTTCCGTTGGGGTAGGGTGGAAACAGTTCTCTAGCGTACGTCTTTGTTCTTGTTCCGTTGGGGTAGGGTGGAGACAGTTCTCTAGCGTACGTCTTTGTTCTTGTTCCGTTTGGGTAGGGTGGAAACAGTTCTCTAGCGTATGTCTATGTTCTTGTTCCGTTAGGGTAGGGTGGAAACAGTTCTCTAGCGTACGTCTTTGTTCTTGTTCCGTTGGGGTAGGATGGAAACAGTTCTCTAGCGTACGTCTTTGTTCTTGTTCCGTTGGGGTATGGTGGAAACAGTTCTCCAGCATACGTCTTTGTTCTTGTTCCGTTGGGGTAGGGTGGAAACAGTTCTCTAGCGTACGTCTTTGTTCTTGTTTCGTTGGGGTAGGGTGGAAACAGTTCTCTAGCGTACGTCTTTGTTCTTGTTCCGTTGGGGTAAGGTGGAAACAGTTCTCTAGTGTACGTCTTTGTTCTTGTTCCGTTGGGGTAAGGTGGAAAAAGTTCTCTAGCATACGTCTTTGTTCTTGTTCTGTTGGAGTAGGGTGGAAAAAGTTCTCTAGCATACGTCTTTTGTTCTTGTTCCTTTGGGGTAGAGTGGAGAAAGTTCTCTGGCATACGTCTTTTGTTTTTGTTCCGTTGGGGTAGAGTGGAGAAAGTCCTCTAGCATACGTCTTTTGTTCTTGTTCCGTTGGGGTAGAGTGGAGAAAGTTCTCTAGCATACGTCTTTTGTTCTTGTTCCGTTGGGGTAGAGTGGAGAAAGTTCTCTAGCATACGTCTTTTGTTCTTGTTCCGTTGGGGTAGAGTGGAGAAAGTTCTCTAGCGTACGTCTTTGTTCTTGTTCCGTTGGGGTAAGGTGGAAAAAGTTCTCTAGCGTACGTCTTTGTTCTTGTTCCGTTGGGGAAGAGTGGAGAAAGTTCTCTAGCATACGTCTTTGTGCTTGTTCCGTTGGGGTAGAGTGGAGAAAGTTCTTTAGCATACGTCTTTTGTTCTTGTTCCGTTGGGGTAGAGTGGAGAAAGTTCTCTAGCGTACGTCTTTGTTCTTGTTCCGTTGGGGTAAGGTGGAAAAAGTTCTCTAGCGTACGTCTTTGTTCTTGTTCCGTTGGGGTAGAGTAGAGAAAGTTCTCTAGCATACGTCTTTGTGCTTGTTCCTTTGGGGTAGGGTGGAAAAAGTTCTTTAGCGTACGTCTTTGTTCTTGTTCCGTTGGGGTAGTGTGAAATAAAAAAAAGGTGGGGGTACCAATATGGTTCCACTACAAAATAGTTTGGTTACAGTTTGGGTATTAATATGTTTTTAAACGTATCGTTTCCCTATTTTTGATTGCGTTTTGTCTCCTGACTTTGACATTTGATTGTAGGTTTTCATTGTTGGGTTCCATGTCTTGGTGCAGTGTGACTCTATGAGTATTGCAGCGGATGTCCGTAGGCATGTCTCCCAATGTAACAGACAGCCTTCCTGGGTTAACGATGAAATCACATTGTCCCAGCAGAATTACATCTGTAATTCTGCTGGGACAATGTGATTTCATCGTGTATCCGGATAAGTTTTCACCAACTCTGGGGAGAATTATTATTTCCTGCCCAACTTATTTCATGGGAAGGCGATTTGAGAGGGAGATGTGAACGCTAACCCTTGCTGTCTCCCGCCAGTTAAGTTTTCTCCCACAGTTAACACTATATATTTGTGAAGTGTTAACATCACCACATTTTTAGGCCTTTGTGCGAGGGGGAAGGGGCATGTGGGGGTGGGGGTGGGGGGGGGCGAATTGTATTGTCAAGAAGTTGGAAACTGAGCACGCAGCTTGATGAATATTCTGTCCTTCTTGTCTCTAGTGCTGTAAACATTATTTCATGGCAACGTCTCACACTAACAAATTGTCACCATTTAGGCTGACACATCAGACAGATGACTCGCTGCATATGTTGTTGTTAAGTCACCTTTTCTTCCGTTTTGCCTTAAAATAAAAGCATCCGTGTTCCAGTTGCGGTTTCTTAACTGATTCGGTGCCCGACAAAGAGTAGATGTTTGGACCAAACATGGCACACAATCAAATGAACAAGTATTATAATGAAAATCGCCGCTCACTGAGCATTGAAATTGCGAAAGATACCACGAAACAAAACAAATAACACCATGACCCAAGTATTTGCGATATATCGTCCTTCTGTCCAAACAGAAGGTCACATTTGGCGATATATTATCCTTTAGCATTGAATCAGTTAATATAGATCTGTTACGTGTAGTTTTTTTTTTTTTTTTAAATTACTATTGAGACGTATGTTGACCTGCTGTCACGTGTTGTGTTAGTAAACACAGATATCTGGAGCTTGTCAAGCTGGCGGCAATGTTGTGGTCACGTGTCCCCATCGATCTCTCCGTGCATGATGTCATCACTTCCAGTTCTGGTGACCACGGCTCGTCCACATTAGCAACCGTAGGCCCATCGATATTTTCCCGCCAGCCCCGTTTCTTTATCAGTCTTCTCACCCCTCCCTTCATTTTGGCCTGGTTTATGTCTGCACACAGTATGGCCTGATGCTTGTTCTGCTTCCGTGTTGTTTGGTCCCTCCTTTCCTGAAAGAGTTGTGGATTTCGAATGAGGCCCTCCCGCCACATCTGAAGCTGCATGTAAGTAATACCATAAACATGTGACAGTATTGTGTGTGTGTGTGCGTGTGTGTGTGTGTGCGCGCGCGCTGTAATTGTGCCCAAGGCCACATGCAAGGGAATTCGGCGGTAGTTTATTTCCCACCAAGCTGAACCGGGGAATAGCTAGGATGTTTGTCTTTTTTTTTTCCTTCTATCGATTTATCGATCGGTCTTTGGCTGGCCTGTTTATTGTTTTTGTCAGCTGACTCATCGTTTGTGTACGGTCCTTCTTTGTCTTGCGTTATCGTGACCATACGCTCTACTTACATGCATGTGTTTGTGTGAATCTAGCCTTGTTCATGAATTAACACCTCGTAAATTAACGATCATGTTGTGTTCATACACACATCAGGTTGTAGTTCTGCCAACCAACCAGAGCCTACCTCACAATACAGCGCTGATTGATGGTAAGATATCCGTCAGGCCTATCCAGTTGCATGAGTCTGTGCGGCTTTCCCAGGCCGGAGAGGCTGATGATCGCGGAGAACTGTTATCGTTGGACACACCAGCCAGGATTAATTAAATAATCGAATTCCATCCCTACTTGCACTTGTGCTCAGCAAATGTTCTATCCCCGCATACAAACGTGCCCGCAAGTCGGTTAATTGCACTCGCCCTTGTTCATGTAAATATGCGTGTATTTGTCTATCATTGGATTGTGGTATCTCCTAAAAATGTGTATTTATATCATCGTGTTTGCTTGCGGGTTTTATTGCGCGTGTTTACACACTGACTTTATTTGCCTGCCATTCTGGTTACCATGCATCTGAATGGTAATGGTCACATATATCGTCTGCTGGGTAATGCTTCAGGCTTTTGATTTAGCCCGGGAAGTAAATTCGCATTTATTGGTCAGTGTTCGCAGAAGTCAGTCATCCAGTCACGGTGTCCCGTTGTTTCTCTGATAGAATCGATGTATCTGTTGACTGTTCGTTTGATTGGTTTCCATTACTTTTGTGTTCGTTGCAATGAGATTTCACTTCTGTTTTTCACTTCGCTGTTCCACTGGTTTTATTAGCTTCTCTATTCTCATTTGTGGTGTTGATAGCAATACTTTTATTTCTTTCATCAGCATATTGAAGTTTAGGTATTTCAAATTCTTTAATCTTAGGAGGGTCAGTCGTATTTTTCTTTGTCAATATTTTTTCTAACATTTCTCGTGGTGTTTTCAGTAAATAAATTAATAGATTTGAGGGGAGTGGGTGGCGATAAAAAAGAGTAAAGTGGGGAGGAAGTGGAGAAGAAGAAGAAGAAGAAGAAGAAGAAGAAGAAGAAGAAGAAGAAGAAGAAGAAGAAGAAGAAGAAGAAGCACCCTCCGTGGGTGTATTGAACTAATCAATAAATTAACCACAACAAGGAAAGTGGGTCAGTCAGTCTGCGGCTGAGTTTTTGTGCGGTGTGTTTGTTTACACGATGACTAAGACAGGACAACGTTGATTGGCTTGTCTGCATTGTTTCTGTCTGTAGCATTTGTATGAAAACACCGCGCCAGTTATTTCATGTAACCCCTTCTGTTGCAGACATTTGTTATATGGACCCATACGATGCCAGTTAATTTAACTCTCCTCAATCTATGCCGTTAGTTAGTTAGTTAGTTAGTTAGTTAGTTAGTTAGTTAGTTAGTTAGTTAGTTAGTTAGTTAGTTAGTTAGTTAGTTAGTTAGTTAGTTAGTTAGTTAGTTAGTTAGTTAGTTAGTTAGTTAGTTAGTTAGTTAGTTAGTTAGTTAGCTAGCGAGCGAGTGTGAAAGCGTGAGTGAGTTAGTGAGTCAGTCAGTCAGTCAGTCAACAGATTATCCTCGTTGCACATTGAACTATTAGTCCATAAGTTAGTTAGTGAGTTAGTTCCATTCTATACTGTAGTTACTTGAGCTCAGGTTGTGCTAGCTAGTGTAGCTTTTCTTTCTTTCTTTCTTTCTTTCTTTCTTTCTTTTTTTCTTTCTTTCTTCCCGTTTGTCTGTCTGTCTGTCTTTCGTTCTTTCAGCATGGGGTTAGGTAGAGTTATCCAGGCCAGCCTGTCCTAGGTGATGCTCGTTGTCTCAGCTATTCCGCCGTTTCTGGGCTTGCCCTGGTTTCCTCTTTCCTCAACGTCCGCTGTGTCCAAATGCCAGTGCTGTTTGGCGTTAGTAACAGTTGTTGTTTAAGACTACCACTCACTGTCTGCAACATGGTGTAAGTCACGTTTCTCTCTGTCCCTATCTCTCCCCACCCCTCTGTCTCTGATTATCTCTGTCTGTGTCCCTCTCTCGTGTCCCCTGTCCTTCTCTCTGTACCTCTTTCTTTCTCTCTCCCTGCCACTCTCTCACTTTTTTTTCTGTACCTCTTTCTCCCAATCTTCTCTCTCTTAATCTGTCTCCCTCTCGCTGTTCATCTCTCCTTTTCCCTGTCCATCTGTCCCTTTCTCTGTACCTCTCTCTGTATTCCTCTCTGCATCTCTGTTTTCTCCCTGTTTTTTTTTCTCCCCTCTCTGAATCATTCTGGCTGTAAATATGTCATTTACACATATTGTAATCATTATTATTATATCTTTGGCTAATTGATGTCGTTTTTGGGGCTGCATTCTTCATGCGGTTGTCTTCTTGTGCTGCGGTAAATGTAATAAATAATGTATGGTTATTATGCTCTAACCTTACCGTTTCCTTTACATGTTGATACAAGGCACACAAATCTGGCCCCGCATACACCCGACAAATTCTCTGTCTCTGTCTCTGTCTGTCTGTCTCTCTCTCTCTCTCTCTCTCTCTCTCTCTCTCTCTCTCTCTCTCTCTCTCGCTTTCTTACTGTGTGCATCTCTCTCTCTGTCTCTGTCTCTCTCTCTCTCTCTCCATCTTTCTCTGTCTCACTTTCTTACTGTGTGTGCATCTCTGTATGTCTGTCTCTTGTTCTCTCTCTCTCTCTCTCTCTCTCTCTCTCTCTTCTCCATTTTTCCCTGTCTCGCTTTCTTACAGTGTGTGTGTGTGTCTCTCTCACTTTCTGTCTTTATTTTTCTTTCTTTCTTTCTTTCTTTCTCCATATCTCTCGCGTTTTGTCTATCTGCCTGTCTGCCCGCCCACATATCTCCTGCAGCAGAGGGTTGGTTACTTCGTCCGTTGGACGCTGCAACTATTACTTAACATGATACGCCCGGCCGGCGACTGTCAAGCACAATTTGCCGCCGGGGATAAGTGACTTGCGCTGCTGGCATGCCGGGTCGTCGTCTGCAGTCACATTCAGCACTAGCTGGGCTGTCGCACCGGTAACTTGCCGCCGTGTCTGACCAGACGGTCCGTGTCTGTCATCTCCCAGCCTCGAGTTGACACCCCCCTGTTTATGTCATCAGTAGATTGTTGCAAGCAACTGTACCAGGCATTGTATACCGTTGTATACTTACAGTGTTAGTGCTGGCGTCTGTGTTGGGGGGGGGGGGGGGGTTTGCGTATCACAATTCCCCGACTTACCGAGGCCTGAGTTTGAAATCAGACGCAGGCTAGCTTCAGACTACCTTTTTTTATTAGAAACTTGATGACAATTGACAATCTGGAAGGTAAGAGATAAGTACCCGGGTGCCTTGGACACATGGTATAATCGGGACAGACCTGATCCAAGACTAATTATTGTCTTTTAGGTTCTCTGGGCTACAGTGACACCACTTCCTTACTTGTAGAACCTCTGAACTGCAGTATCGGCAGTACTTTTAGAACAGTGGTTCTCAACCGGTGGGGAATTCCCCCCCCCCACCCCGTAGGTAGGAAATACGAAAGGGTGGGTGGTTGACGTTCTGAAAATACGGTGAAGGGGGGCACGGGCCAAATTCTTAGGTAGGAAATACGAAAAATAGGGGGGGGGGTGACATTCTGAAAATATGGTGAAGGGAGGCACGGGCCAAAAAAGGTTGAGAACCACTGTTTTAGAATCTCTGGCCTGCAATAATATATAATAACTCCACACTTCTACAACCTTTCAACTGCAGTGTAAGCTGTATGGTCGGTCGCACTTTTAGGATCTCTGAGCTACAAATAACATTAGTACTGTCACCCTTTTTTTTTAAAAATCGCCCACACCTGTTAAGACGACGATGATGATGATGATAGGCAGCAGTTATACATCGCCGTATTTTATTTACCTCTCAGGTTTATGGCTGGTTTAACAAGATCGTTACTTCAACCACACCTCTATAATCACTACAGCCACATTGTCGGTACGGCTGCCAACCCGTTTTGGTAACGGCGCATGTAAGCACTTTATATCTGCTACACCCCGATGTGGAAATTCCCTGTGTTTGCAGTTTACATACAACACAGCCACTGCTGAACGTGAGAGGTATCCAAAATTAAACACAGCTTCGGCGTTTTGGCAGCCTCTGCCCCTAGGCCTCAACTCCGTACCGAGTTCCAGGTGCCCGCTGCTTGTGCCCAACATATGTTGCCTTGTATTCACGTGGGATTCTTCTACCGGCACATAGCCCAAGCGAATAGACGGCCGGCTCTAGGGAGACATTTCGGCGTCGTGGAAAAGACAAGTCTGGATGATTCTTGGCTCGGATATTAATTGATTAATGAACCATTAATGTTCCTGGCAAGGCACCGGATTCGAGGTAATGGTATGAATGATTACGTTACCATTAACACCAAGCGTTTCTTGTATTGCTGTTGACGCTAATATCCATTAGGGCTTACATTTATTATAATTACCAATCGTTAGTGGTGTCACTTAGAACTGTCATTTCGGCTACTCGATCTGTAGAACTTCCTTATTGTCGATGCACTTCACATGCCTTCTGTCTCAATTCTTGACAGTGAATTCACTTTGTGAAATGAAACAAAGAAGCCGTAAACAGTATGTTGCGCAATGTGTTGTCTGGCATATATATGTCTTTGCATCTTGTCGAGTGTGTACTGCAGAGTTACATATATAATGACGTGAGCAGATGGATCCTGTTGTTGGCTGAAATACACAATGCCAATGGTTGCTGTTGCTGTTCAGATGCTGTCCGTGCGCTATCTCCATGCTAATTACAGATTCACTACATAGTTTTTCTGTCTGCACCGCGCTGGTTTGAAATACCTAAAAGTTCTTGGCTTGATCTTGCCTTGACAGTTGATGACAGCCGCCATTTTCCATACGGTGGTGGCGGTCTTGTGTAAGAAGCTTTCACAGAAGTTGTTGGGCTTTCTTCAGTCCAGCTGACATCATTGGCTTGGGGACGTCAATTACTATTACCTCAGAATTCGGAGATGGTACGCTTGACGTCCAGGGACACTGGTAACAGGGAATGTTAACTCTCACGTCCAGGGACACTGGTAACAGGGAATGCTAACTCTCACGTCCAGGGACAGTGTCTACAGGGAATGCTAACTCTCACGTCCAGGGACACTGGTAACAGGGAATGCTAACTCTCACGTCCAGGGATACTGGTAACAGGGAATGTTAACTCTCACGTCCAGGGACACTGGTAACATGGAATGTTAACTCTCACGTCCAGGGACACTGGTAACAGGGAATGCTAACTCTTACGTCCAGGGACAGTGTCTACAGGGAATGCTAACTCTCACGTCCAGGGACAGTGTCTACAGGGAATGCTAACTCTCACGTCCAGGGACAGTGTCTACAGGGAATGCTAACTCTCACGTCCAGGGACACTGGTAACATGGAATGTTAACTCTCACGTCCAGGGACACTGGTAACAGGGAATGCTAACTCTCACGTCCAGGGACAGTGTCTACAGGGAATGCTAACTCTTACGTCCAGGGACACTGGTAACAGGGAATGCTAACTCTCACGTCCAGGGACACTGGTAACATGGAATGTTAACTCTCACGTCCAGGGACACTGGTAACAGGGAATGCTAACTCTCACGTCCAGGGACACTGGTAACAGGGAATGTTAACTCTTACGTCCAGGGACAGTGTCTACAGGGAATGCTAACTCTCACGTCCAGGGACAGTGTCTACAGGGAATGCTAACTCTCACGTCCAGGGACACTGGTAACATGGAATGTTAACTCTCACGTCCAGGGACACTGGTAACATGGAATGTTAACTCTCACGTCCAGGGACAGTGTCTACAGGGAATGCTAACTCTTACGTCCAGGGACACTGGTAACAGGGAATGCTAACTCTCACGTCCAGGGACAGTGTCTACAGGGAATGCTAACTCTCACGTCCAGGGACACTGCTAACAGGGAATGCTAACTCTCACGTCCAGGGACACTGCTAACAGGGAATGCTAACTCTCACGTCCAGGGACACTGCTAACAGGGAATGCTAACTCTCACGTCCAGGGACACTGGTAACAGGGAATGTTAACTCTCACGTCCAGGGACACTGGTAACAGGGAATGCTAACTCTCACGTCCAGGGACACTGGTAACAGGGAATGCTAACTCTCACGCAAACTCAGTCCAGTTGTAGCTACTTCTAGTAGTAGCACGTCTGTGGACTAAACTCGAATTCAAAGCTAGCGCACGCTCGCGCGCGAGCGCACACACACATTGTTTTCGAGTTCCACGCAGCTCTGTGAGTCTGTGAGACAAGACTGTTAGACGGGCCTGCGTGCCCAATTCTTAATAACTCTTTGAAAATAAAGTTCGTTCGTTCTATCTGCTTCTTGTTTAGCCCGTGTGCCGCTAAGAGCGTAGTATCCGTTGAATCGTTGGAGCTTTTGGTGAAGTTTTCAAGGAGAGAATCATTTTGTTCTCTTGTTTGTCGCCGTGTGACTAGTTGCAGGCAGCCCCCCCCCCCCCCTTCCCAAAACCCCTAGTTTCAGGCTTACCGGCATACTGAGTTTAAATATGAATGAAAGCCATTCTGTCTGTCTGTCTGTCTGTCTGTCTGTCTGTCTGTCTCTCCTTCTCTCTCTCTTTACTTATCTCTCTCTCTTTCTCTCTTTGACTCTCTTTTTGACTTTCTCCCTCTGACTCTCAATCGCTGTCTGTGTGACACTTTCTCTTTTTATTACACACACACACACACACACACACACACACATACATACATTCTCTCTCTCTCTCTCTCTCTCTCTCTCTCTCTCTCTCTCTCTCTCTCTCTCTCTCTCTCTCTCTCTGACTTTCTCATATCTCTATTTCTCTCTCATTCTCTAACTTTTTCGCTGTCACTCTTTATGACCTTCATGTCTCTACGTCTGTTTCTCTCTCTACTCTCTCTACCTCTCTGTCGCGTCCACTGTTACATTGCCATGATAAATCTACACCTGTATAAGACATTGACTTGTTATCAGTCACTATGTAACATATTATGTACATTAGATGTAACTTTGGAACACGCTGATAACATATCACTACAGTCTGTCTGAAGAAGATTCCAGAACTCTTGTCAAAACGTGACACTGAATAAGTATGTATTATGGCAAAACATGTGTCCTTTCTCACCACATAAACCCATATGTTTGTCCTTTATCCACGGGCTTTAATACTTTGACCTTCTTTATCTCTCGCCCTTTGTCCCCCTTACGACATAGTCACTTAACCAACTCACCCCAAGCCCTCCTGTCCTTAGCTATCCCATAGCTCCGTTCATGTCTTCCCCATATTTATTCTTTTCTGTCTCAGCATCCCTTCTCTGTGTGTCTTTAGTTCTTGCTCTATTCATTTATGGCGCTGATTCCAGTCAAAAGTCTAATTATACTATTACCAGGTTTCCTCAATGTATGTCCTATCCAGCAAAGCATCTGATTTTCTTCACCTCTCGTGTCCTGGTATTTGTCTAGTTCTCCCCGTGAACTTCACATTGGTGGCATACCATTTAAGTCCTTCTGTTTTGCAGTCACTTTACAGGACACAACCGACTGGAGTACTACATGTTTAGTAAACTAAAGATAGGAGATACCGATGAATGTAAATGTGGAACTGGTAAAATGGCAGCTTCACATTTGTTGCAGGAGTGACCAACATATGCGCAACAGGGAAAAGTATTTTGGCTTACACTGACACCAAATGACAAACTTTATGGACATGTCAACAAGCTTAAGTTGTCTGCAGCTTTCTTTTTATTAATTTATTTTGACGTCTGGCGTTGAACGAAGAAGAAGAGAAAGAAGAATCCTAATCTTTGTATTTGTAGTTGTCAGCTTTAATATTATCCAATGTGTCCCTCCGGTACCTACTTCTTTGCTCTCCTTCCCGGGGTTGTCAATCTGTGGGGTCTTAAGGCTTGGTCATGACTTGGAAGACTATTGTTTGGAAGCGTCAACTCTAGCAGTTCTTTGGCTGTTTGTGATTCCTGGACAAGTTTACGTTCAGTAGTTTGCCAATACTTTCTGAACGACCGACACTCATACCATTTTATAGAAACCAACGCAAGGCGGTCTATTTCCAAATCGTCTGCAGCTGTTTCTAACGTGATATGCGGAATTATCTATTAACTCAGTGGTTCTCAATCGGTGGGGAATTTCCCCCGCCTCCCTCCGGAGGGAGGAATTTTAGGGTTTCCAGGAGGGAATTGAGATTATTTCAAGATCGCGTTAATACAAGAACCGATTACTTGTATTGTTTTTCCCTCCAAACTTTACAGTTCCGTACTTCTCGCCCTTCTGAAATTCGTTTTATAACGTAAATAGACCCGCAAATCACGTTTTATGTAGACTTTTAGATTTGTTCTGGTATGCGTTATTAAATTTAGCTTCCATTTTTACGTATACTGTGTAGGGGGGGGGGGATTTATGGGAATGGAAATACGAAAATGGAAGGGGGAGGGATGACATTCTGAGCATATGGTGAAGGGGTGCATGGGACAAAAAAGGTTGAAAACCACTGTATTAACTCTCTTTTGGCATACTCTCCCTTTTGTTTGAGGCGCTTGGAATGTGGATTGAATCGGCCACGTGCCAATCCAATAGCAGACCTATTTTCAGTGGAGTACCTGAGATATTTTCAGTGAGATACGCCACTGCCTTTGTTCATCTAGATTGGACTGATTTTATGTGTGTATGTTGTTGTTAACAACAATGCTAGCCTTTATCACTCATCTCAGCAGCGCCAGGTTCAACAACAACAACAACAACAACAACAACAACAATAATCCATCTACGCCTGCTGTGGTAACTCCGTAGTGTTTGGGTCTAGTTATAAATAGAGTGCATGCCACTGCGAGATAGTAATGTAAAGAAAGGTGCTACACAAATGAAAGGAATGGAATGCGATAGGTGGGAGAGAACGCCAAACTCAGTGATTCTCAAATTGGTGAGGCGCAAGTAGGTGGAAATAACGGGGAGTTTCAAGTATACAACAGCCCTGAGATATTTATGAAAACGTGTTATGTCATATCCGTGCTGTTAAGTTGTCTGCCAGTGCACACCAAAATGGCAACAAGATTTCCGAGTAAATTATGCTAACGTGACCTGCATTTGGTGATTTGAAAGCTCACAGTTGGTGTTAAGAGGCAAAAGTAGACAAGTGCTAGGGGCTTCCGTGACAAAATCCGATAATATGGTGGAGGCAATGTAGGAGTAGTGACAGTGGTTGTGGTTGTGTTGGTGATAGTAGTAGTGGCGGCAATAGTAGGAGTAGCGACAGTAGTAATTGTAGTAGCAGCAGCAGCAGCAGCAACAGCAGTAGTAGTAGTAGTAGTAGTAGTAGTAGTAGTAGTAGTAGTAGTAGTAGTAGTAGTAGTAGTAGAATAAGTAGCCACAACCGAAAAAGAGGAAGGGAATGAGGAGAAGAGGAAGAAGAAGAGAAGATATTTGTTATCCGGTTACCGGCTGCAAACCATAACTTCTCAAAGCTGATCCCCTTAAAAACACGTTTGTGAGAATCACTGCCGAGAAAACTTGGTTTTGTTCTTCCCATTGTAGGCTTCAGCCAGGTGAAGTGTATTGAGACATGCCTGAGGCTCTCCGGCGTTCATTGCTCTGGTATTCGCCAACATTCCTTGCCTATTTCATTGGCGCAGCGTGGGCTTGTGAATGAGCACTCCAGCCGGAAGTCCCCGGCTCACACAGGCGCCAGGTTGTAGGTTGATGTTCACCTTTCGGTTAGCTAGTCTGGCTGCGTTGTTGTGTCATTCTTGCTTATTGTTGTAGTGCACGGGTGTTCTATGCCAAGATGTGCTCGTTTTGTTGATTATGTATGTGGCGTCTGTGGGTTTAGGGGAGGTGAATGCAGTTTTATTTTCTCTCAGAAAATATGATCATCATCATATGCCAAGCCGATAAGTGCGGGCGGTCGTATTTCGCCATCTCACACGATCACCAGAGTCGTGGATCAGAAAATGCACTGGCACTCATTTTTGGTAAGTTCGACCTGGTAGCTCGCCCAGGTCGTTGAAAGAAAAACAAGAATCCCGCTCAAGAAGGAATCGAACACGTGAACACCGTCCCGGCAGGAAAGTGCACTAGCCACTAAGCTAACCAGGCTCCGACTGTGAATACTTGATTCGCTTATGTGAGTGGCCTAAGGGTCCTCGGTGAGCGATATGTCAGTGTAAATGATACACGAGCAGCTCTCGGGAGACTGTAGTCGCTTTGTAGCTGACACAAATCGATGTGAGTATATTGACAGGGGGAGAGTGTGGTGTATTCAGTGCCAGAGATCGTCATTTTCATCACCACCACAGCAGCAGCAGCACCATCATCAAGTGGCATATCCGCATTGAAAAGTGAGTCGCCAACAACCTCTGACCTGTGATTTCACGGAGCTCTAATACCGGCTATTTCCAATCTTTATCGTGTTCCTCTTGCACACTTCCCCTTCACTTGGCGGCCGGGGGGGGGGGGGGGGTGGCTAGAAGCTCACCTCTCGGCCCGATGATCATAGGTTCAAATCCGCAACGGGGCGGATTATTTCCAATTGACCTGAGCTCCTTTGTCACCCAACCAGGAAATGTATGGGAAGAGAGAGGCAGTCGGCGTGATACTAATCATATCACCCACCAAGTACCGACTCGGGAATTCTCCGTGGCGAAGTGGTCAAGCTATCTGACTCGGGCTCCGAAGGTTGTGGGTTCGATTCCGGGCCGCGTCCTTCGGTTCACGAGTGCATTTTTTCGGAGACTCCTGGGTGACGTGCACACCTGGGTGCAGTGACGACCACTGCAGCTACGGAGTTCGTGCTTTGTGCGACGCTTTTAGCAGCGGAAAGAGACTGAGCCATCTGGGATAAAACCCGTTGCAATGAAGTCTGCCATATCGACGTTTAAGCGACTTTTTTCAGAGTACTGACTGGAATATGAAAGGTGGGCATAGCACCATGTGCACAGTGCGCCTTTTGGCGTGTAAAAGATGCCTTGACTTGTTTGTTTACATCAGTTAGGGATTCGCTGAGACATCGTGGTTGCTGCCCTTGCCTGCCAAGTCGGTGGTCTAGGGTCTTTACATCAGTTAGGGATTCGCTGAGACATCGTGGTTGCTGCCCTTGCCTGCCAAGTCGGTGGTCTAGGGTCTTTACACCAGTTAGGGATTCGCTGAGACATCGTGGTTGCTGCCCTTGCCTGCCAAGTCGGTGGTCTAAGGTCTTTACGTCAGTTAGGGATTCGCTGAGACATCGTGGTTGCTGCCCTTGCCTGCCAAGTCGGTGGTCTAAGGTCTTTACGTCAGTTAGGGATTCGCTGAGACATCGTGGTTGCTGCCCTTGCCTGCCAAGTCGGTGGTCTAAGGTCTTTACGTCAGTTAGGGATTCGCTGAGACATCGTGGTTGCTGCCCTTGCCTGCCAAGTCGGTGGTCTAAGGTCTTTACATCAGTTAGGGATTCACTGAGACATCGTGGTTGCTGCCCTTGCCTGCCAAGTCGGTGGTCTAGGGTCTTTACATCAGTTAGGGATTCACTGAGACATCGTGGTAGCTGCCCTTGCCTGCCAAGTCGGTGGTCTAGGGTCTTTACATCAGTTAGGGATTCGCTGAGACATCGTGGTTGCTGCCCTTGCCTGCTATGACGGTGGTCTAGGGCAGTGGTTCTCAACCGGTGGGGAACTACCCCCCCCCCCCAGGGGGGAATTTTGGGGTTTCCAGGGGGGGGGGGGGGATGAAGACCATTTCAAGATCGCGTTAATACAAGAACCGATTACTTGATATTGTTTTTCCCTTCATACTTTACAGTTACCTACGTCTCATCCTTCTAAAATTCATTTTATAAAGTAAGTAGACCCACAAATCATGTTTTATGTGGATGTCTAAACTTGTTTTAGTCTACGCTGTTAAATTTACCTTCCATTTTTACGTATACTGTGTAGAGATGGGGGGATTTTTAGATAGGAAATATGAAAGGGGGGGGGGGGAATGACGTTCTGAAAATACGGTGAAGGGGGGCACGGGCCAAATTTTTGATTGGAAAAGGGGGGGGGGGGAGAGAGAGAGAGAGAGAGAATGACGTTCTGAAAATATGGTGAAGGGGGGCACGGGCCAAAAAAGGTTGAGAAACACTGGTCTAGGGTCTTCTTCTTCTGCTTCGTTGTTCGTCCGATATGTTTTTGCTTTTGATGTAATTGCGTTGTGTCAGTTTACAGCAGAACTGCAATATTTGCACCTTTCGACCGACACATCCGACTTCCGCGGGCGGTTGTTGGCCGAGCTAGCCTTCGCGATGTTTTCATAGGACTTATCACGATCAAGAGGTGTTAACATCATTTGTGCCCCTCTGTCAGTCAAGGGACGTTAGGGGCAGACCGTGGTCATTCCTCGCTATCTAAGGATGCTTCTACAAGTGCAGAACCGACACACGACGCTCTTATAACCGACACATGACGCTCTGATTCTGGCCTCACGCAAGGAGTCGTCACGTCTTGCACATGGCTGCTTGACCTCACTTGTGTATACTGAGCCTTTCTGTCACTCCAGGTTACACCTTCGGGTTCATTTGTTTGCAGCTCGCAGACTGTGGACTTTGATGATGCCTACGCTCTGTGCGGTCGATTGAGACTTTCCACCAAATAAATTTGCCAGCCACTCAACTGTCCATTTGTTAAAACCAGTACTGGGCTCGCTGGCGCCCGAGGTGTGGTGGAGGGTATCCTTTTATACTCTTCACAACAGCCTCATCTTTCTGCCATGTCTATGACCGAAATCACCACACCACTGTCCAGGTTCAGTCCTAAACAGAGATGAGGATATATTTTCCAAACAGCACGGTTATGGGTTCAACCCAGCCTCGTAAATATGACCACCAGAACATTTGCGGATTTTTCTGGGAATAGCCTGTTATGGAAAAAGCGACGAGGAAGGGAACAGGAAAACGCTACTTCATGTATCGTAGCCTAGAATATGTTGACGCCTGACACTTCGCAACCCATCGGCATCATCTACTGGCGGACTACCATTGTTGCAGGGGTGTCCAACATATACAGAACAGGGAACAATATTTTCTTTGGATTTATTCATACTGACGTCTGAAGGTGAGCGAAGAGGGAGAAGGACTACCTTTTCAATTTTACATCCTTTAACTTTCTATGGTGACCGCGGTCGGGGGTTCGCTGGTCAGTTAGACTTAAATGTTGACTTCTCTTCCTTGACTTGGGGACATCGGTTACAAGTACCCAAGAAGTCGGAGTGGATTCGCCCGATGCGGGAGACACTGGTAATAGGGAAAGCTAGTCCAACACGCAAAAATCAGTCTAGTGCAGGGGTGGGCAAAATGTTTGTGCGTTGGACCACATTGACAAATGTAAAGCTATTGGAGGGGAGGGGGATGGGGGTAAGGGGTGCGCATATATATTATGTCCACTTTGTTTACAGCAGCCTGCCACAATAAGTAATTATGAATTATTTATAGGTTACTAAACCATATAAATAACTAATTATTGCAATTTTATTTCACTTATGCACTTAAAAAATTATATTTTACAATATGGACAAAACCTTTTACTAATTTGTTAACAAGATTTTACAATGTTTTATTATAATATTTTTTAAAATTTAAATTATCTATCAATGGCTTTAATTTAGACACAAACCGACTACATTGTCACTACAATTGTTGATTTCTAATTAGATGTATGTTACTGATTGCAATTTTTGACAATATACTTGAAATCTGGAGAAAGTTAAATACAAAACTTGAACCGGCAAAATGTTCATACACTGCACAGCCATTAAAAATACACCATGTACTAGTAGCAGCTCATGTGTTGACTATGGTCGAGTTTAAAGCGAGCGAGTATAGCAACATCCATTAAGAAGAAGCTGTGTCTCTTTATAAGGTCGAAGTATCTGTATTGTCTTACCTTGATCTCATTCAGTAATGTTGTTGTTTTATTTTAATCTGACCTCCAGTGTTTGTAACTCGTCCTTGTTTGTTTTCATCTCCTGTCGTGGTGTATCTCCTATTCATCAGTATAAACGTTTGGAAAGCTTCAATGTTATCATAGCATTATTTATTTATTGTCCATATGAATGATACGTCGTCCAGTTTTTGAACTAACACATTTCATAATGAGTTTCACTTCCAGAAATGGACACATTAAGTGATTGATCAAGATTATTGTGACGTGCAATGGACTTTAGTCCATGAAATATTTGAATATGTTTATTTTTCTATGCTGTTATTTTTGTGTGACCTCACACAGTTATATAATGGGATATTATGTAACTCCCCCCCCCCCTCCCTCTGTAAGACAGCGCAGGTGTGTGTGTGTTTGTGTGTGTCTGCATGTGTGTGTGTGTGTTTTTTTTTTTTTTGTGGTTTATTTTCAATGTGTCGTTGCTTCTGACGTATGTCATCTTATGAGATTGTTTTTGTTTTTTTTTGGCGCTCGCTCGCTTTTGAACTCAAGCTTAGTCCATGCACACTATTTTTATAGTAGTGGTGGACTGAATTTTTGCGCGTGGGTTAGCTTTTCATATTAAGAGTGTCTATCGCCATCAGACAAACCCACTCCGACTTCAGAGGTACTTGTACCTAACGTTCTCAAGTCAAGGGCGACAGGTCAACATTTTAGTCCAGCTGTCCGGTGTAGGGGATGAACCTCTAACCTCAGCATCAGCACACCGGATGTTTAAGAACACCGTTCGTATCCATTCGGCCATACGGACCTGCATCTTATGAGATAATGTGTGGCATTCTGAAGTACATATTGTTGTTGCTCTTCAAAAATAGAACCGTTAAATGTATCAAATTTTATCATGTAATGGGTGGCATCTGGGCATTATGTATTGTTCTTGTTATTTGGGAGCACATCTCTTTGCGCTCATTTCAGTGGTAAGAGCGTCGACCGTTCAGTAAGCAGTGGCAAAATTACTGATCGTAAAGTTGCATAAAAACTCACAAAAAGCCAATTAATTATGGAGTTGATTGCAACGTCGTTAAAAGAAACTGCTCATCATTAGAACTGTGGAATGTGTGTTATTTTATTAGATTAATGCGTAGTATTCTGACTTTCATATAGTATTGTTGTTGTTGTCGGTGGTGGTGGTGGTGGTGGTGGTGGTAGTGGTGGTAGTGGTTGAGCTGAGTTGAGTTGCGTCAAGAACCGACATCACAGCGCTCTGGACATTCTCATACTTGCTCCGTCCTCATCTACAACAGCCAGCGAAGAGCCCCAATACTAATTGTATCAATAGCAGTCTGGTTATGTCTCCGTCTGGCTTTTTCTCGGAGTTGTGAATGTCGGCTAGAGTCTCTAGTCACTCCCTGCAGCACCATTCTCTCCAAGCCGTGATGATCTATCTGTTCTGCTGCCTTATCGTTCCCTACCAAGTGGTGCAGATCCACCCAATCTATCCACTTGCCCGTTTCCCACCACACCAGCACATCCTGGGGGGGGGGGGGGGGAAGAGAGAGAAAGATCCAACAGATGCCCTCTATGTTTGCTGTGTGAACTGAAGCCTGTCACTGTGGCCAAAATATGTCTGCTGCACCGTTCTTATCATGCTTTGTGAGTTGATGGCTAGATCTTTTGAGCCTATTGATTCTTTGACAACACCTGTTACATGAAGTCGTTCATCTGTGTCTGTGTAGAAGCTTCTTGTTTCCCAGTCAGTACATAGTAGTAGACAGCGAAAGTTGTCATAGCCAGCGCCAGTTGGTAAGAAATCAACGAACCACCATTAGAGGTGCAAAGAATTCAATAGTTAAAAACGTCCATGGATGCTCTTGTGTGCTGTGTGTGTGTGTGCGTGCGCGCGCGCGCGTGTGTGTGTGTGTGTGTGTGTGTGTGTGTGTTTTGTTGTAGTTGTTCTTGTTTATGTAGGCTGTCATGACTCTCTACAAACTTGGCCTCTACTATTCACAAGATGGCGAATGCATCATTCCGTGAATTTTTGCTCGAGGAGATCGTTATACTGCATCTCTCTCACGTGTTTTGTCCTGGTTGCTGCAGCGTTAAATCACAAATATTTCAGAAGTCGGAGTGAGTCGGAGCCTGATGTCTGGTAATAGGGAAAGCTAGTCCACACGCCAATTCAGTTCGGTGCAATCACCAATAGTAGCAAGTACTAGTAGTAGTAGCTTGAGCTACTCTCGAAGTCAACAGAACAATTGTAGTATACTTGGAGAGTAGATAAACACCTTAATAGATCTCCTGCCTCTGGAGTTTGGGTCGGCGTCTGCGGATAATCACAGAATGAGCCACACTTGAGTCTGCTGAATCACATTCATGCAGTAAGGTCCGCTGTAACATCACCATCATCATGTGCCATGCCAGTAAGCGTGGGTGGTGATGTCTCGCCAGAGTCGTGGATCAGCTCCGTGTTCAAATCTCGCCCATGCCACGTGGCCAAGCCATCTAGATATATACTTCTCTGCCTTTCCCTGGTTCTTCCCCTCTCAATCTTGCCCGTTGTCACCAAGTTCTCTAATTCATGTTTTTTCATAAAAATAAAAATGTTTGCATATCCTTTACAGAACATTGCTGTCAACATCAGCATCTTTCAGCTGATTGTTGATTTCTTTGCAAGATTACGCTCAGTAGTTTGCCATTACTTTCTGAGCGGCCGGCTCACATTAAGTTAAGTTACCGACATCAAGTAAGTTATCGACGCGATTCGAACCACTGCTGATTCTCACCGTCGTCACGTTACTTTCGAGAGTATATGAGATTACGGAGAAAAGTCGCTACCATCTAGGCCAGGAAGCCGGCTGTTTTTTCATAATGCGTCCAAAAAAAATGTGATTGACTACGTATAATTTCTTTAATCAGTTTGCGGTTTTCATTTATTTCTTGTAGGACTTGATCATTGGTTTTTCTGTCTGTCCATGGTATTCTTTGCATTTTCTTCAGAAATCATATTTCCACAGCCATTAGATGTTTTCAGCTTGTCTGCTGAATTATCAGCTTGTCCATTCTTCATATCCATACAAAAGTGCAAGCTCTATTTAGCACTTTAACATTCTTTTTCTCGCTGCAAAAATGACATAATTTTTATTGGTCAGTATGATTTACATCTTGCAAAAGACTACCTTCGTCTTACCGATTCTTGTTCTAACCTCTTCAGTGCATCTCCCATCATATATTATGACTGTTCCGAGATAATTGTACCGATTCACTTGTTTAAGAATATTCCCATTTACTTGTATATTACAGTGTAGTATTTCATTCTTCCTAGTGACGACCATAATCTGTATCTTCTTACAATTTAATAATAATATTGACTCTAGTTGTTCACCGTGTGCAACAATCGCATCTACCAAATGTTACAGATCCTGTTCATTGTCTGCAATCAATATCGTATCATCCGCTTATCTGATGTTATTGATAGTACGTCCCCCAATGGTGATTACTCTCATATCTTCTAAATTTCTGAAAATGTGTTCACTATATACGAAAAACATATCTGGAGACATTACACATCTCTGTCTCACACCTCTCTTAATAGGCTGATATTGTCCTACTTCATTATCAACCTTTATGACCGATCGTTGTTTCCAATGTTTGTCTAAGGTATTTAACCATCAATTTGTAGATCTGGAAGCATCTTCATTATGTTGACATGTCTTACTTAATCGAAAGCCTTTGTGTAATCATTAAAGCAAAGATGTAGGTCTTTATTTACTTATATAGAACGTTTAATTAATGTTCTAGGCATATACGCAGCATTTATTGTACCCTTGCCTTCTGCGAATCCACATTGTTATTCTCCTATTTCGGGTTGTATTTTCTTCCTAACTCTTTGCATGATGATTCTTATCAAAATCTTCGTGATGTGGCTCATTATACCAATTGTTCGATGTTGATCTCATTCCAAGACTACTGATTTCTTCGGGATTGCAATAACCATAGAATTACACAATTCAGGAGTTATATCTCCAGTATCATATAGTATGCTCAGCAGTCTGGTGACCTGGTCTATTCAGTATTCTTCGAAGGCATTGATCATTTCTGTTGTGATGTCGTCTGGACCCGGGGTCTTGCCAGTTTTCAAATGGTTAAGAGCACTCTGAACTTCCGTCTTTTAAAATTGATGGTCCTTCATTATAATTATGAATATCATACTGTTCTGCTCTTGTATTATCATAATCTGACCACGCATGCAAAATCTGATCTTTTTCTATAATTATTTTGCCATCTTGAGGTTTTAGACAACCCGTTGATGTGTGCGGTCTTTTGTTAGTGATGTCATTGATTCTTTTGTGCATTAATTTGGTTTTTCCGAGTGTTGTGTTGGTTTTCAATTTCCACGCAATTTTTTTAACGCCATGCTTCCTCTGCCTCTTTACATAATGTTCTTACTTTTCTGTGAATCTCTTAATTTTTGTCATGATTATTTTTATCGCGTTTTCTTGTTTCCATTAGTCGTAAAATTTCTTGTCATCCATTTCTTACGAACTACTTCTTTAATTTTGGGATTATTGTTTCTACAGCCTAATTGATTTAATTTTTCTACATTTCTCGCTGGTTATCCTCATCTTGAAATAAGATCTCTAGATCAGACAATTTATCAAATCTGTTCTATATTTCTATGTTAAAACTGGCTTGTATTTCTTTGTCATTTTTAAGTGTACACAGATCAAACAGCTGTAACAGCGCCCAATAGTAAATCACATTTATATTTAGTTTTATATATTATACTTATTATATTGATATACCTAGCTTATACTTGTGTGTCTTTCTGTCGGCCAGTGTGCATCTTGCTGGAGTAGGGAATCTCCGTTGTTCTCTCCTTCACTGAGCACTAACTAAGCGCGGTATGCGTGACGTCAGAGGTATGAATTACGTTACTAACCGTTGTCAGTTGCTTTTTTTGTGTGTGAGAGAGAAAGTACTGTCATTTTATTTCTGCCTTAGTTGGTCAACCGTCAATTAGGTCGGGTGGAAAAATGGCTATAGGTCTTTCAACATTCTATTCTAGTAGTTTTCTTGGGATATTTCGGATCCTGAAGCTTCAAGAACTCACTTGAAATCTAACTCTACGGGGGAATATAAATTGATTGATTCCTTTCTCGGGGAGTTTAGTGAATTAACCTTCTCATCATCCTGTAGCGTGCCGTAATTCGGAGCTTTTTATCTACTCTTGTTTCCTTGGGTTACTTTGGTATGCATTGTCCTTACTTTGGATATAACATACTGTGAGTATTTCCGCGAGGACGATAAATTGGTATCACTGTTACTATTCTATGCAGGATTACTATCGAAGACCAATAGTTCTTTCTCTTGGATCTCTATCTCTTGTCAGGAGGAATGGGGTCTGGCTGTGGCAGATCGTCTGTTGATCTGTTCTTTTCAATCTGAAGGAGGTCTTGTGTTGAATTATCGTGGATAATGAGAGATGAGGATGAACGTCTGGGTGTGGCTGGAAGTACTCACCAGGTTCTGCTTTTTTTACTAATGCAGGATTCCCCTTTTTTCTACAACTTGACTATGACCCTCCTGTTGTCATTCATCATAATTTATGAAAATACCCCATCTTTATCCAAACAAAGACCTTTTCAGCTCAATGAAGAAACCACAGTGTCCTGTAGACAACATGTGTTAAACACTATAGTCATACCCACAGAAACAAGTGAAAAAGAAAAGATAACAGTCACCGACCAATAACAACAACAAAGAAGAGAGAGAGAGAGAGAGAGAGAGAGAGAGAGAGAGAGAGAGAGAGAGAGAGAGAGAGAGGTGAAGTGATTATAACTCAAGGATGGCTATGACTCAAGGATGGCTCTCTTTGACCTGGCCTTATCTGGCCCCAACGCCTTAACATCTGATGCAGCCCCTCACTCCTATATTGACATGATATGTCTTCTCTCACTCCTGCCTTATGAAGGAGAATCATTCTCATTCTTTCAAGGTTCTAGCGCCGAGAATATCTGGTGGACATCAGTAAAGTTAATGCCCTTTCTTCGTCTTGGCAGTGCTCTTCTTTCCCGTATAAAGGTATGATTAACTTCCCATCACATGCATACATATCTCTATAAACTCATCAGTAATTTTCCCTACATGAATACACATATAAAGAAACATAGTCTTCTCCGAATATAGAGACAAAGAAAGTACATGAGGTTTCCAGAAAAGTGTCATCTATAAAAACTACAGGTGATATTATAGAAAAGCTTCATGATAGTTGCTGGGAAGACATAACTGCACAAGGGATTCTGTATGACTAGAGGAAGTGAAGTTCATCTCTCATATATTGTATGAACAGAACCAGAATAAAGTTCATTCACTATCTCCCTATGTAGAAAGAATAATCACCTATTCTCTTCCTAAGATTTCTCTGTAACTTCGTAAACAAACTCTACTATAACTTCTGATGCACTAGTTCTTAAGGTAACTATGGTTTTCAAATTATCAAAAGACATCATGAACTTTAACGAAAATGCATCACCACAACAACAGTAGCCGACTGGCCAACACGTCCTGCCTCGTTAATTCATCTCTAGTGACTGCACCTCAACATATAACTTCTGGCGGAATCTGCTGACTTCACCGTATTAACATACATTATGTTAATGAAAATACTCGCCGCGCGAACTTGACATCACTCTGCCCGGGGCGCTATCGATATTCCTGCAATTGTGGAAAAAAGGAGCTAAGTTGAACCAAGGGGAATAGTTTTCCCGGTTGTGCCCTTTTTATCTTGCCAAGCGGTAATTCTTAATGACAACAATCGTGACAGACACCCTCTGGGATGGGCTCATTCAGCTATCTCGCCGGTGATCAAACGCCAGATGTTCATCTATTCTTAGCATGTTGACAACTCCAATCGTTGACAGTTTTACACAATGTGCAGGGGGGGAAGTGGACGAATGTTACAGTTAAAAATCACAGATGTTTCTGTCTGGTGGTACCCTCAACACTGAAGTATTTGTCACTCTATATCTTTGCTATGTTTCGGGATTTTTCAGGGCTGAAAAAAAATGTTACAACACATTAATTGTAAATCAGACAGATTATTTTCAAGGACCGTTTCCATTATGATTTCCACATTTATGCCCACTCTTGTCTAGTTAGCCTTTATAAAATCTTTTTGTTATAATTTCGACATACTTTAGTTGTTAATTCACTGAGCGAGTGGGAATGTATGTCACAATTGGTCTATCATAAGAATGACTCAGATCTTGATGTATGTGCTTGTCTAAACCATAGTTCTATTCCACACTTCTCTAAATCAATGTGCAACATTCCCCAAAGTGTTAACACTGTGTAATCTGTTATCTGAGAGTGTGGCGGATAGAGAAGGACAATTATATTGTAAGTTATTTCTAGGAAATGGCGAACTATCCGGGATTAGGTCATAGGATCTCCCAGGATCCTGTGACAGTCAGTGAAACGCAGTTTCTCAGTACCCAGACATCCCGAGTCCAGATTTCGAAATTAACCGTGGGAGATTTGGAAGCAGGTCGCTTTGCGTTGATTTCGATAGTATGAGGTGTCGGCCACTCAGTAAGCAGTGGCAAACTATTGAACGTAAAATTGCCTAGTAACTAACAAACAGCCAGTAAATGCTGGGCTTAATTGCAAAGCCCTGTAAAGACGTTTAGTCGTTGGATCAACATCACGGCACACGGTTTAACCCATAAGTGCTCCGTTTTCCTCCTAACTCAAACCTGAGTCTGGAGAAACTCAGCTCAGTGCACGAACTCCGTTGCATCGGCGAGGATCCTGAAATACTTTGGGTAGATTTTCAACTCGAAATTTTGCCCGGGCAGCGCCGTTAGGCTACTCTTTTTCGATTTCCAACTGCCAAGGGATTGTTTACGTGCGCAACAATACACACGGGCGTCCGATCTCACTACCCAGAGACCAGGGGAAATTTTATTGCTGGAAGTCCAGGTGGATTTTTTAAATAAATCCCGGTCCTCAAGGGCATGAACCCGGGACCCCCAGCACTCGAGGCGGACACCATACCTCGAGACCACTCATCCCCCAAAGTCCTGTAAAGAACATTCATCTAACGTTTACCGCTGATTTCCACTTGCCTGCCGGCCACTTTGGCTATGTGCTCCAATTCTCTCCATTTGACTGGTGTGTGCCTTCTAATATCTACTTCTGTTACCGCGTATTTCATGCGATTCGATCTATGTCCAGGAGTTGGTTTCGTTACCATAAACTCATAAACGGAATCGCGATAGTTCGGTGGTTAGTGCAATCAACAACCAACACACCCGCCCGTAGTTGTTCCTCTTTTTCTCCCTCTGTCGAAGTTTGGTGCGTCACGCCTAGTTACACGTCTCTAACTCGTCAGTCGTGTTTGACCTCAGCGTACATTTGTGTCTGATGAACTTCCTCTGGACAGATTCCATCCAAGGTAACGGACTCTACCCGAGGGTATTCTTTCTATCCTAACGTTTGTGTTTTCCTCACACCACGGCCCGGCGTTTCGACTATTTAGGATTTCCAACTGCCATGACAATTGTAACATGAGGAACTTGCACCGGTCTCACCACCCAAGGGGGGGGGGGGGGAAATGGGGAGAGGCTTGCGTGCGTGCGTTGATATCACTGGAAACTACTTCTTTTTGTAAACATATCCAGTCCTATAGATCTCGATATCTGAAGCCCATAAACGGGCAATTTCCCTCTGTTTATGCTTCACCTGAACACTGCTAGGTATAAAAGGAACAAGATGAGATGAGATTCAGCCCTATGCTGAGATTCGAACCTGGCAGCTTTCGATTCGTAACTACTCAGCCACATCACCAGTTCGGTGTTCGATCCTCAATAGTGCCGATTTAATTTTAATTTGTTTTGTTTTATGTCAATCGATAGGACCCTGAAGCCGATAGGGCCCTGGAGCCGATAGGGCCATGAAATCGACCTGGTATCATCAAATGGATTGTATCTAGGAAACGTTATGGAGTGTCGTTTACTGGCCCGGATCTTGCGTATTGTCATCAGAATAAGGAGGAAGAAGGAGAAGTAACAGCAGAGATTAAGAAGAAGAGTTTATTATTATTATTATTATTATTATTATTATTATTATTATTATTATTATTATTATTATTATTAGAATTACCGCATGAAGTGTCTACGCCCAGAGGTAGACGAGTAGAGGGAGATTATATATATATGATGTGAATCTACAGCTGTATTGAAACAGCCTGGCTGGTGACACGGACATGCGCCAAATGCCACCAGGGTTGCACATGTACAACATGAAGGTCACTAATGACACTGTCACAGCAGAAGATTGCTGGTGGCATTGTGACACCTGGGATCCACCCTCCACCAGGTTCTGTATTGCATTGTTTCTAAACTATTTCTGTTCTAGACAGTTGTTACTTTGGTCGTTTCTCCTCCTTCTCCCTTCATCACCACCACTTCCTCCTCGTCCTCTTCATCATCATCATAATCTGCTGCTGTAATCATGTTCCTATACTCAACATTTGGTACAAACAGATGATTTCTCTCCGGGAATCCAATCATCAATCGAAGTTGGTCACGGGTGCCTCATAGTTTCTCTTCCACCGTCGTCTCTTGGGACCAGGTTTGGGCATTCGAGTTACCAAAGTGGAGAAGTGGGAAGAAAAAGAAGTCTGGGATCTGGGGAACATTTTGGCACGTTCACTGATTACTTTCATTGCGTAGAGATGAGTTTGTACAGTGTCCTGTGGGGACGTACAAATGGTTCATTTTCAAAGTAGTATATCGCTGGATCTGTTGAAGTTAAAGTATTAACACTCACGACTTATGGAGACATAATGAGCATAAGCAAATAGAAGCACGGCATGGATAATAAAGTCAGTAAGTGAACCCTTTTCATACAATCAGATGTATTTGGTATATATTTGGTATTTGTTGGTTAGTTAGTTGATATCCTTTACACAGCGTTGCATTATTTGACTGTTTGAGATTTCTTTGCAAGATTACGTTCAGTAGTTTTCCATTGCTTTCTGAACAACTGGCATTCATAACCATTGTGTGACAGCCAACGCAAAACGGTCTCCTGGCAAATCGCCCGCAGCTGTGTTTCGAACGCGGTATGCGGGATTAAAACTTGCGTCGGTAACCCCTTCGCCACAGAGTCGGTACATGGTACTGTCCACAAATGTGTAGACCAATATGCGATGATACCACCTTTACTTCCTCGAACATTTCCTGGTGTCAGTTTTAAGCTAGGTCGACCTTGGAGTCCAAGTCAATGGAGAAAAAAAATGTGGGCTTAGAAGGGGAATACCACTGGACCGGCTAGCGTGTTATGTACTGCGCCACGGAATGTAATGAATGGAGCCACTGATAGAAGAATGGTGAATTGATTGGTACACAATAAGCTAACCAGGTCCCCGGCCGTGCCGGTCTGCGTGACGGAATTTGTGTGCTCGCAACATCGGCCCGTCGTCATCGCCTCCTGGTGCGTGTAATCTGCCAAATGGAGCATAGGTCTCCAATCAATTCGCGCCAGACCTTTGCAGGCTTGCATCTAGAGTTTTCTAGGGGATGGAGTAGCTAGTTAAGTGAATTGCACATCTTTTAGAGGACGTTTGCAGTCAACACCAGCATTTTTTTGCTGTTGTTGATGTCTTGGCAAGTTTTACGTGTAGTAGTTTGCCATTGCCGCTCTCCCTTGCGAAGGTGTTAAGGACGCTGTTCGTAATCCCGTATACTCACGTACGAAACACAGCTGCGCAAGATTCGGCAGCGGATCGCGTCGCTCTGATTACTTACGGTCGTTCAGAAAGCAATGGCAAACTACTGAACGTAAAACTTGCCAAGACATCAACAATTGAACATATACTGGTGTTGACTGCTTTGTCCTGTAAAGGATATGCGGAAGCAGGTCAGCATGTTCGAATGGGTAAGAACGCGTGTTCTTAAACATCAGTTGTGCTGATGCCGAGGTTAGGGGTTCAACCCCTACACCGGCCAGATGGACTAAAATGTTGACCTTTCGTCCTTGACTTGAGGACGTAAATTACAAGTAACTCTAAAGTCGGAGTGGGTTCGCCTGTTGGCGAGGGACACTGTTAATAGGGAAAGCTAATCTACAAGCAAAATTCAATTCATCACTACCATAAGTAGTGTGTATGGACTACGCCTTGAGTTGAAAGCGAGCGAGCGCCAAAAAAAAAATGGGAAAAAAAGTTTCCCATTGCTTTCTGAACGACCGGCACCCATACCATTTCGTAAAAAACCAGCGCAACGCGGTCTGCTGCTAAAACGCGCGCAGCTGTTTCGAACGCGAGTATGCGGGATCACGAACCGCGTACATAACACCTTCGCCACGGAGGTCGGCTAGTGGCCGGGAGGTAACATACTATTCTGTGCTTGCCTGATGGGCCCCTGGAACACATGGGCGAACAACTGCTTGTGTTTGCAACAAACAGCCTCAAACTTGCAAGGTAAGAGAGAAGAACAGAGGTCTTTAGGCGAGTATATTTTGTCACTCCTTTGAATCATATGTATTACCTACAGTTTCTTATCACGTCGATAACATTTATGCATGTCACTCTGTTCTGTCAGATTTATTACCTTATTTGTCCTAAAATTGAATTTGCTGTACCCATTATTGCCACCAGATTGAGTCATATTTATCTCCCATTATTGCCACGAGATTGAGTCATATTTATCTCCCATTATTGTCAAACACATTTATATTTTATTTTTGTGACAGTCATTTAGTCGTATTCTTCCTTTTCTCATGAACGAGCTGAGTCATATTTATACTATAATGCTGTCACATTATAGAATCAAATTCAACGTATATTCTTATCATTACATCTAGTCGTGATTACTCATCCGTGCCACTCCTTTCAGCCATATTTATTACTGAGCACCGTCACTTTACTCACGAGTTTCATACCACCGTGTGTGTCTTGGTTGATCTAAGTGGCTTGTTTTAAACCTACCGGCTTACGAAAACAGCAACAGCGGTATAAGCGATATTACTACCCTCCAACACCCCCCCCCCCCCCCGCACCCTTTTTTCCCCACACACCCCTTATTTTCCAGTTCCGTGTTCACACATTGGTATGCATGTGCATGGGAGTTGTGGGAGTGCTGTGGCCCGCACGCCTGCCTTCCTGCCGGCGCGGTGGTCGTGTATTCGAATCCCCACAGAGGCGGTAATGTTAACATTGATTTGGGCTCTCAAGTCGATACGCTTAAATTGCATACCAGGAAGTGGCCTGGAACGCGAAGGCAGTCGGTGTGACAGTGACCACATTACCCATCGAGTTCCGATAAGTCTGCTGCTGGCCTCATTTTTGTATGTGGGGCTAGCACCATATACCCAATATGCTTCAGTGGCTGTCAAGGGTCATTTACTTTTGAAGTATAGGGCGTATTTTTAATGACTGTGCAGTGTTTGAAAATATTGCTGGTCCAAGTTTTGTATTCACCCTCTGTAAAGTTCATGCAACATAATAGGTAAATACAAAACTTGGACCGGCAGTATTCTCAAACACTGCAGTCATTAAAAATGCACCCTATGCATGAACACACTGGTTACTAACCGACCTCGACCCCATCACCACGCCACACCATAAATAGAATTAAGCTTTTGTTGTTTTGTTTGCCTGTGGCAATACCCTATGTCGGTTGTTGCTTCAACTCTACAAGTTACTCTAACCCAGTGTTTCCCAACGTGGGGCCCACGCCCCACAGGGGGGGGGGGGGGCAATTTGACTGTTAAGGGGGGCAATTCGAAAATGGAAGAAATCGGCTGAATATAACAAAACGGGGAGACTTGAGACTGAAGTTAACTAAATTGGAACCTGACATAAGATCTCTTTGCAGCAAGCATCAAGCGCAAGGATCTCACTAAATTTAAATAATAAATAATTACTAATAATTAAAATAATATAGAAAAATATTTCATTAAAATTATTTTGTACTTGAATTTCAGTTCTCCATTATATGTTTTGAAAATTTACTTACTGTGTTTGCTCAATAATTACCTAGTGATTTCTTCCTAAAACCTATCATTCAAGTTTCTTTAGTGAACATTTCAATTTTTGAATATTAAAAATAATGTATATGTTGAGGGGGGGGGGGCATGGGGCGGGGGAGGGGGGCAATATGAATTTTAGAAAGGCTTAAGTGGGGCATGGTACAAAAAAGGTTGGGAAACACTGCTCTAACCCATTCTGTTCTTAGCAGAGGTTATAGTAAACGATACATTCTTCAGTCTACTGGTTGTAAAACACTAGCCATACGGCACATCACCACTGAAATGCTGAATAAAAAAGTAACATGTTTTTGTTGTTGTTGTTGTTGTTTTTTCTTTTCCGTTTGCTATGAACTCAAGCTGTAGTCCATACGCGTGCTACTTCTTCAAGTGCACTGGACTGATTTTTGCGTGTGAATTAACTTCCTCTATTACCAGTGTTCCCCATCATCAGGAGAGTCCACTCCGATTTCAGAGGTGCTTGTAATTTATGTCCCCAAGACAAGGACGAGAAGTCAACATTTTAGTCCAACTGACCAGTGTAGGAGTTGAACCCGCCACCTCGGCATCACCACATCGGAAGTTTAAGATCGAGCGCTCTTATCTATTTGGCCATGCCGACTTCCGCGCCATGTCCTTTGCGGGACGTTGCTATCAAACCCAAGCTCCAGATTCGTTTTCTAGGCGAGTTTATGTTCAGTAGTTTCCATTGCCTTCTGAACGGGAAGTCAACGTTCAAATCGTTCTGGCTGATGTAGAATGTAACTCTACAAATGTAGAAAAATGTAATGTAAAAATGTAACTCTACTTGGAGTCTTTCCAAGCAAGGATACAGATTCAGATAAGTACCTTTAATTAGTTTAATATTGTCATATTGTGTTTCATGTAGGTTTGTGTCGGTTTGTATTTGTTTGTCCTGTGCTGACGAACGCTTTGGCTTTTGGCCACCTAGATGGTGGACTGTAAGCTAGGGGGTGGGGTTAGGAAGTTAAATGAAGCTGTGTTGGACATTGAGGCCGTGAGGGGAGAGTGTGCCCAACTGGAAGATGAGACGGTGTTCCAATGTCTTCTGATCCCGTTCGTGGGATGCGCATGATTTGATGGCCGTGACCTGTATGTCGGCCCCGCCACGGTGGTCAGGACTGTTGAAATGCATGGATACTGGTTTGTGGGAGCTGGTCAAGTTAGAATGGCCGAGGACATCACGGTCAACCCTCAGGGAAGGCGATCCCCTTACTATCAAGCGCATGGGATATTCAAGAGCAAGCGCGTTAAGCCCATCGGCCACGCTGACTGCCGACCAGTCTATAATAATATGGGTCTAGCCACAAATGCCCAATGGGCCTTGATGTGTGAAAAGGGGGTCCTTTACTTTTTTATGTACTGGGTTAAATGATTCAGTGCCCAACAAAAATTAGGTTTGGACCAAACATGGTTCACATTCAAATGAACAAATATTATCGTGTAAATTTCCTTCACTGAGCAATAAAATTGGGGCAGATACCACGATTAAAACAAATAACACATGACCCTAGTATGTTAATATGGTGTTTGTCCATCAAGAATAATGACGGCCATTCATTTCATCCAGTGGGGTTGAGAGTTTGCAGCCGTGAGTTCTAAGATGGCTGGTAATGCCTATTTTGACTCGAAGTGATCTTTGACAATATGGCAATATATGGGAGGTCGTATATGGCGAAATGTTATCCTTCGGCACTAAATCAATTACAAGTTGCAGTCGTTAGATATATTCAGTGTGTGATGTGCTCAGTCGCACACACCCAACAGCACACCAGCATCACTCGCATTCATCAGTGGTCTTCCTGGGTCAAGAGCCAGGTTTACTGGTTGACTCTACAAAAGAAATCACACAATGGGGCTATTTCTGTGCGTTGTTTGTGAACTAACTAGCTAGAATGGCAAAGTTGCGTCGTCCCAACAGAAGAGCCATTATGACTTAACTATTATCTATCTGCCTGTGTATTCTACTGTACTGAGTCCCCAATTACCCGCTTTGTGTGGAGATGTTTCGTGTACACAAACTCCAAGGTTGTTCGGTGACATGTAATCAATAGTGCTCCCCGAAAATAGAGTCGGCTATTCATCCTTGGCGTCTTTTATCTGCGAACCTTTCGGCTATAGAAAGCCCTTTTTGTGATTCGATGAAGCCGATGATCCTTCCAAACATGAAAGGCGGCGCAGAATAGTGACTGGTCCATAGTCACTGTGGTAATTGTGAATCAACATCGTCATCATCATCTAGCGGCTTATCTTCTGCAGAAATATTTTCCTTTTAGTCTTCTTCTTCTTCTTCTTCTTCTTCTTCTTCTTCTTCTTCTTCTTCTTCTTCTTCTTCTTCTTCTTCTTCTTCTTCTTCTTCTTTGTTCGTCCGGAATGTTGCTTTAGACGTTGCGTTGTGCATGTTTACAGCATAGCTGCGATATTTGAACCTTTCCGCCGACACATCTGATTTTTTTCAGGCATTTGTTGGCCGGGTAAACTTCCCGGGCGATTTTTCTTTCAAAATGTGTCTCTATCATTAAAAAGTTAGTTGAATATCCTATTACAAGAGTTGCAGTCAACCCCAGCATTTTTTGGCTGTTTGTGATTTCTTGGCAAGTTTAGTTCATTAGTTTGCCATTAATTTCTGAACGATCAGTGCAGGACGGTCTACTTCCAAATCGCCCGCAGCTGCCCATGAGGAGCGCAGACATCGAAGCCTCGTCTGACCGCGCTAAAAACATTTTCAGCATATCCCCCCTATCAACTACGCTAACGCACCAGCCGGAACTGTAAGTATCCTTAAGTTATGTGCGCTAGAGACTGTCCCACTCCCCGTGGCATGTTGGATACATGGTGTTAAACCCACATCTCCCAGGAATGCTACTGTCGTGAAAAATAAACTTGCTAGTTGCGATCGATGACAAAAGGAGACATTCGCCTGCACAAACAGGAAACCCTTTGATGTGTATAGACGGAGGAACAAAAATACGACGCGTCAAAATGTCTGCCTACGGTCGGCATTTCTGTATGATGTGGGTTGTTCGAGGAACAAAATACGTCGCGTTACAATGTCTACACTGGTCGGCATTTTGTTAACAAATTGTTGCTCGAGACGAACTCTGGCGTCATCCGTCTATAAGACGGGAGTCAGCCTTTGAAGTGTAGACGGAATGTCTGAACAGACGGCGGAGAGGATTCTGTGATGTGGGGAATTCTCTGGTTCGCAGACAGACGGACATATTGTTGTACGAGACAAACAATTTCCCCAGATGAAAGCAAATTTGACGGCAGATTGACTCCAGTTAGTCGAAAACAAGAGGAGAAAACCAGACTCTGGACTGATCAGCGTCTAGACAATTTGGTGACGTCACTCAAAGCCGATATAAAGGCCGTTGCAGTAAACAAAGTGCGTGAGTTGACCAAGATTTCTGAAGTGTGAAGGATCGGTGCAGTTCCGAGTTGTGTTCAATGAAAGAAACTATCATGTCAAATTGTTGATATTTATGGGCGGACATAGATCCAGTCTGTGATCGCATAGTTTCAATTAGCAACCGGAATAGGCATATGGGATTCTATTAATCATATCTAATTTAGAGTATGATTAGGAATAGAGTACAGTACTGTGAGGTGATATAATGTATTATAGGTGTGGTGATACAATGTATTATAGGTGCGGTGATAGAATGTTCTATAAGTGCGGTGCTAGAAGGTATCATAGGAGCGTCGGCACTAGTATCCTATTGTGTGGCTTTAACTAGCTTGTGTGATATATCATTTTACTCGGGGAGTTGAGGACAATGTAGTGGGATAATAATTAAAGAGATTGAGGATGGTTGGGAGGGATGAGGGGAATGTGAAAAGGTGGGATCTTCCAGTAGGGCATCTGCTGGGTTTCTACCCATTCCTTTATTCTTTCCTGGTGTTGCCATGTCTCAGACAATATGAGGAGCTATTTGGCCGTATGACAGAGATCGGATCTCTGTTATAGATCTGAGTGCTGCTATTGGCCTACACTCACCTAATTCCGGCCAGGATTGAGTTGCTCTCACCATAGTATCCTCTATTCTACAGGTTCCATTTGCAGGTCCATGCATGTGTGCTATGATATTCAACAGTGAAGCTAGAACGCAGTTTAGAGGATGATGGCTCAGGATTTGAAGACAGGAGTTGCTGAGAGACCTCTACATTGGGCTTATACCCCAGTTGGTCTGCGGGAACCTGGCTTCTGCTGAGCAGGACATGCTGATGATACTTATGGTTAGCAAGTGATAGTTGTATCACTGAACAGTCAGAACATTATATACATATATATAACACTGATTCCAAGAACATTTATATAAAGTTATAGAAATACCTGGAACATTCAGATTGTGGTGTTAATATGGGAAATCTTTACAACCATTGACACAAGATCAATTAAGATTTCCTAACTAACAGTGACAATAGTGTTAGAAATCTCTGAGTAACAAACAGTTAATAACAGAGGAAATTCATAGTGTGAATTAGATTGAAGACTCTCATTAGACAGTGTTTGCCATGGATGTCCAAACATTTGGATGCCTCGAGAGATAGCGGAGAAACTCTTCACGTGACCGGAGAAGTATCACCTTGGTGAGGTTGCTTGTCTGGAATACATGGTGCTGGTGTGTTCTCAGCACAGTGATGAGAATGACTATACTCCTGAACACTGATCTGAGTCTATATTCACCTTATATATACGTCACACATTCTACACATTAGACACACACACACACACACTTCTCCTACATATACTCTTTGCTTTAATAAATGTCTTGTTTTTTATTTGTTGAAGCTAGAGTTGTCACGTATGTTATGTTGGGGAAGAATGAGAGGGGGCCCAGGAGTGAGTAAGAGTGAGAAGAAGGTGTCTTCAGATTGAGGGAGTGTTGTGGACGGAGTCTGCTGGATATCTCCAGGGTAGTGATATTGAATAAAAAATAAATGTGGGTGTTGATTCCCCTCACTCCAGGGACGACACTAAAGAAGTAAAGAAGAACAAATAACTACTACGACATTCTTTACTTACGACAGCTACCTGGTCAAAAAAGCACGCTAAAGCCGGTTGTGTTGGCCTACGGGTTTCGGCCTAAGGGCGCATAACAGACACACCGCAATCACATCTGAAAAAAACCCACTCCGGATGAACGCAAAGAAGAAGAAGAAACCCACATTTGTTTAGTCCAGTCTGCATTCGATGGGTAATGTGGCCAATATCACCCCTTGCCGTCTATAAATATCTGAACATTTCTAGAAGTATCCTTTGATAATTTCTATAGGAGACGGAGTACGCATGGGCAGACCCGGAGCCCTAGTTCCTCTGGTGATAATTACTGACCACGCGCATATACATTTTACATGACCTGTTGGAGATCTGTTTAAATAATTCTGTTCGGGACGCGAATAATATGGTACTGCTGATAGTATTTCTTTCGTGTTTGCTCTCTCACTCTCTCTCTCTCTCTCTCTCTCTCTCTCTCTCTCTCTCTCTCTCTCTCTCTCTCTCTCTCTGTATGCATGTATGTGTGTGTCTCTCTCTCTCTGTGTTTCTGTGTCTCTCAATATATCTTTCTTTCTCTCTATCTCCATGTCTCTCTATCGCTATCCCTCTGCGTCTCTCTCTCTCTGTCTCTCTCTCTGTCTCTCTCTCTCTGTCTATTGCTGTGTCTCTCTCTGCCTATTGCTGTGTCTCTATGTATATGTGTGTGTCTATGTCTTTCTGTGTGTCTCTCTGTGTGTCTCTCTGTGTGTCTCTCTGTCTCTGTATCTCTGTCTCTCTATCCCTATGTCTGTCTATGTCTATCGCTCTCTCTCTGTCTCACTCTCCCTCCCCATCCCCTCTCTTGTTTACTACAGCTCTCATAAACTCCATGAATCGATAGTTTTAGGCAATGAACTACTTATTTCTGAGTGCGGTGTTCCCCGTTTCCTCTTGACCTCGTCACATTGGCAGCCATATTGAAAAGGTTCGGCTTCCAGGAGGAGTGGGGTGGGGGGAGAGGAAGGCCGGGGGGGGGGGGGGTGAGCTGAACCCCATTTGCCTACCCCGTGCTACAAAGCCCCAAATATATCCCTTCCATTCTTATTCCCCGTGAAATTGGGTTGCAAGGCTTGCACTTTTACAGCGTACTTGGCATTTTGTGTGTGTTGATTTTCACGTGCAATAACATTCCTGTAGTCTTCGCAACCCACCGTACGATCGCTTTTTTTTTGTTTGCTTATCAACACAGGAATTCAGCGGCAGAGCCCTTTGTGTGCATGTGGCAGCAGTAAAAGACCCTTTGACACGCCTAAGGCAGTATTATCGGGCTTATGGATTTAGACCCATATATATATATATATATATCACACGCAACATACGGCACTAAATGGCTGCTGTGATCGGTATCAAGCTGCCCGTCTTAACTTCCAAGACATTTCCAGGTACACATTCTTAGGTTGGTTCAGTTTTAAAAATTGGAAATCACCCGGCTGCGAATCGAACCCAAGACCACCTGTAGAGCGGGCGAGCGTCTAGCCACTACGCTAACGTGTCTGCCTGAGCCCTTGGTGTGAGTTGGGTTGAATATGTTTGGTCACCGCTGTTTGTGCGTGTATTGAATATATTTGGGCCCTGGCGATCGATCCAGTCTCGTAACGGATAATTTTCAGTAGCCTAGAGAGGGAGAGAGAGAGAGAGAGAGAGAGAGAGAGAGAGAGAGAGAGAGAGAGAGAGAGAGAGAGAGATGACGAAGAATATAGCTGATCACCTTACTGTATTTTAGTATTTGAGCTCTGACACTCCACACCCGTACGGCAGTTTCTGGCACCGGATGACCTTTGGTTTAACGTGCTTAGAATGTGAGCTCTACTGCACAGAGGCGTGACTTTTGTCACTATGTGACATCACGTGTATTGGATTTTGAACCACTGGATTTCAAGCTATAGAGCAAACTGCAAGGGTCACTGGCTGTCACAGTGCAGTCATCTCTATTGTTGCAGGACATTACAGTTTTGGCAGGCAAGGAAACTAACACCTATGCCACTGCGCTTCCTGGATAGTCCGCACCATGATGAGTTGCCCCAAATTGTTGGCCATTGTGAAGCCAGGTCGTAGTCTCGCCACCTCTGTGGAAAGTCATGAGGACAGCCTTTCGTCACCTAATGGCGCCAAACTCATGCCACGTCTTTTGTAGACTTCTTCTTGTTGGTTGGCTTTTGCTCCTAAGAAGTTCTATGGAACTGATGTAGCCAGTCTCACACAAACCCTTCTTAGGTAGGTTGCAATGTTACTATGCTTCCCGTTTGGGTGCTGGCAACACTCGGTCTAGCCGCATTGTTATAACCATACACGCGGTATCCAACCACACACGTATCAGGTCCATAACTACGAAACAGATTAATATATCTGTGTGTGTGCGTATAGTTTTTCATGTGGTTGTATCGGTCTGTATTTGTTATTTGTATGCTGACGAAGGCTTTGGCCGCAACGTCCATTTTGTTACCCGTGATCATGTTATAGTAAAGCTTGCCGTTTCTACTTCTCGTGTTTTGATGATTCATCACACGAGCTGCACAGAGGCTTTGTGGGTACATCATGAACAGCCATTCTCTTCAACGTTTCAACGAGTTTTCAATTGGAAGAAACTGAATAGAAATGGCATCTTTTGTTGTTTCAGATA
>OY992876.1:31272573-31302573 GCA_963921405.1 Cepaea hortensis | reverse complement strand
CATATAAAACCCAGTGCGGTAAACAAGTGGAGGGAGTCGAGAAAAACATTCTGAAGTGTTAGGATTGGGGATTATTCCGAGTTTTGTTACATGAGAGAAACTAGGGGTGTCAACTTGTTGATAATTATCGGCGGGCATAGATCCAGTCTGTGATCGCCTAGTTTCGATTAGCAGCAGGAATAGACATATGGTAGGCAATTAATTATATCTAACTTAGGAGTATGATTAGGAATAGAGTGCAGTACTGTGCAGTGATATAATGTATTATGATTAGTGATAGAATGTTCTATAAGTGCGGTGCTAGAAAGTATCATAGGAGCGTCGCCACTAGTATTCTATTGTGTGGCTTCAATTAGCTTGTGTTATATATCATTTTACTCGGGAAGTTGAGGACAATGTAGTGGAATAATAATTAGAGAGATTAAGGATGGTTGAGAGGGAGAAGAGGTATATGTAATGGTAGGATCTTCCAGTAGGGCATCTGCTGGGTTTCTACCCGTTCCTTTATTCTTTCCTGGTGTTGCCATGTCTCAGATCATATGATTGAGTTATTTGGCCGTATGACAGAGATCGGATCTCTGTTATAGATCTGAGTGCTGTTATTGGCCTACACTTACCTAATTCTGGCCAGGACTGAGTTGCCTTCACCATAGTATTCTCTATTCTACAGGTTCAATTTCCAGGTCCACGTATGTGTGCTGTGATTTTCAGCGGTGGGACTAACACAAATTTAGAAGATGATCGCTCAGAATCTGAAGACAGAGGTTGCTGAGAGGCCGCTACATAGGGCTTATACCCAAGTTGGTTTGCGGGAACCTGGCTTCTGCTGAGCAGGACATGTTGACGAGATTGAGGTTTAGCCAAGTGATAGATGTATGAATGAACAGTCAGAACATTGCATAATTTATACTGATACCCAGAAAAGTTAGATTGTGGTGTTAATATGAGGAATCTTTAGAACCAGTGACTCTAGATCCATTAAGATTTCCCCAATAACAGTGACAATAGGATTAGAATTTCCTGATTAACAATCCGTTAAATAACCGAGGAAGTTCATAGTGTGAATCAGACTTTCATTAGACAGTGTTTGTCAGGGGTGTCCAAGCATCCTAGTGGTTCCAGAGACAACGGAGGAAGTCTTCACGTGACCGGAGGAGAATCACCTGGGTGAGGCTACCTGTATGGGATACATGGTGCTGGTGTGTCTTCAGCACAGGGATGAGAATGACTATACTCTTGAACACTGATATGAGTCTATAGACGATTTAGAATACACGTCACACATTCTACACCTTATACACACATACACTTCTCCTACATATACTCTTTGCTTTAATAAATTTCTTGTTTTTATTTGAAGCGAGAGTTGTCAAGTATGTTATGTTGGGGAAGAATGAGAGGGGGCATGATCCAGGGGTGAGTAAGAGTGAGAGGAAGGTGTCTTCAGATTGAGGGAGTGTGTGGACGGAGTCTGCTGGATATCACCTGAATAGAGATATTGAATTAAAACAAATGTGGGTGTTGATTCCCCTCACTCCAGGGACGACACTAAAGTGGTAAAGAAGAACAAGGAACTACTACGACATTCATTCTTCACACACACGACACCTGTACAGTGACCTGCATGTTCGGAACAATGGCTACCGGCTGTTGCTGAATTTGACTGTCTTGCCTTTTCGGTTCACGGGTGAATTTTTCAGGAGACTCCCGGGATTTGTCGCTGAAGCTGCGGAGTTCGTGCTTTATGCGACAATTTTGACGGGTCGCCCTGCGGTAAAAGACCGAGCCATGTGAGAAAACCCGGGTCAATGAGGCCTTTCTGGTGACTGCCGAGTCCATCGACGATGAACTGTGGTTTTCGTGGATTAATTTTGTGTTGGCATTCTGGCAGCGGCATTATGCACTTTGTACCTGTGCGGGCTGTTGGATTGCCGAGACTCCTGTCTATTCCACTTTTCACATTGGGCAGTGGGGAGCATTTTGTGTGATATTCACTGGCACAGGAACGGAGCATAATGAGGACGACCCGTTGCCGTGATGTTGGAACCTCGACTAACTAACTAACTAACTAACTATCTCCAGGAGCCAGAGCCACCCCCGTGAGGTTCCACGTCCCTGTGATTCATTGTGATGACCGCATCTGCTTGTGGCCCAGGCCAGATCAAGTGCAGATACTACGCTTTGATCTTAGCCAAAAGACCAAGAAGCGGTGACATTTGTTTAGGTCAGAGTGCACGGAAGAATACCCACATATGTATGCATAACAGAACGCCCACATTACTATATTAAACATGCTCGCAGTTATTCGACCCCGATGTCGGTGCTTGGCTGTTGAACTGAACTGTGTGCCTAAACTTCCGTCGCCAACCCCGGATCCGAGAACATCCGCTACCTGAAAGGGAGTAGTCATCCATCTCCTGAAGCTGCATGGGGAAGAATTTACAGGCGAAGTAGGTTTGTTGTAGCGGAGTGTTGATGTCTACTGGCAAGTGTATTTATTTGTTGTGTCTGCAGCCCGTGCTAGTAACCTTGTCTTCTTACACAAACGCCATGTACTTCATCTATTCAGATATATCAAGCGGGGCCCACGGTGAGTGGGGAGTCCCATTAAAAAAATCAGATACGAAACAGAATCTTGGCGGGCGGGAAAAATACGCCTGAATACAGGCAAACGTTTCGACCGCAGTCTTTTTCAACTGAACGAGAATCTTCTAGAACAGTGTTTCCCAACCTTTTTTCTGATATGCCCCACCTAAGCCTTTCTAAAATTCTTATGCCCCCCCCCCCCCCCCCCAACATATGCATCATTTTTAATATTCACAAATTGAAATATTCACTAAAGAAACTTGAATTTTTTGTTTAGAAGGGCTCACGGTTCCTAGAGGGGCCAGAGCCGCCCCCCTCCCCCCCAGGTCCCGCGTCTCTGTGTGTCGCGCGAATTTAAAAATTTTTTTTGGTGGGAAGGGGGGGGGGGAATTGGCGGTTACCCCAGACAAGCTGGTTCGCCCGCCTCCCCCTTTGTTTGTGAGGACCCTTAGTCTCACTGTGAACTATTGCCCACAGTGGTCCACCAGGCCCACATCTAAGGTGAAGATATGTGATGGGTTTTTATTTGGTCATCCCGGCCCCCGACTAGACCAGGCGCACTACTGGGGGGAGAGCAGCAAATGTACCCGATCCTAGCCAAAGGACCGATAGGTTTTAAGAAGAAATCGCTAGGAAATTATTGAGCAAACACAGTAAGTAAATTGTCAAAACATATAATGGAGAACTGAAATTCAAGTTCAAAATAATTTTAATGAAAGATTTTTCTATAATATTTTAATTATTAGTAATTATTTAAATTTAGTGAGATCCTTGCGCTTGATGCTTGCTACAAAGAGATTTTATGTCAGGTTCCAATTTAGTTAACTTCGGTCTCAAGTCTCCCTGTTTTGTTATATATAGCCGATTTCTTCCATTTTTGAATTTCCCCCCTTAACAATTGAATTGCCCCCCCCCCCCCCTGTGGGGCGTGGGCCCCACGTTGGTAAACACTGTTCTAGAATGTCAGAATTTTCCTTCTTCCTGATCCACAGTTTGCAAAGTCTGGAATATGTGACATGTGAGCTCAAAGGTCTAAGTTTTCTTAGTAAATGCTGATAACGGTCTAATATATATTTAAAAATATATTTGGTATATTTTTTTTTTTGGGGGGGGGGGGGGGGTATATTTCGCTGCATTTCGTCAGGAATGGGTCAGAAATCTCAGAACATAAGCTATTTTTATTTTCGCCCGCTTGCTTTGAACTCAAGCGTAGTCAATATACACTACTTCTAGTAGTGCTGGACTGAATATTGCCCGTGGATTAGCTTTCCCTAGTAACAGTGTCCCTCGCCATCAGGAGAACCCACTCCGACTTCAGAGCGTCCCGGGTCAACATTTTAGTCCAGCTGTCCGGTGTAGAGGTTGAACCCCTTACCACGGCATCAGCGCACCGGATGTTTAAGAACGTGCATTCTTATCCATTCGGCCATGCTGACCTCCACACCTTAAACTAAAACAATAAAATAAATCCTTCGATCTGACATATACAACACCCATATTCACACAGTCATGTTAATGGTCTACCACTGTCATTTTAAACTGGTCTGTCTTTTTGTTTGCACAATGTTATTTTTGTAAATGAATGGCAATTGCCTCTTCCAGCTTTAACATGCGATCATTTTTGTGTGTTATGACACACATCACCAGCGACCAGAACCCTTGACAGATGTTTTCATCTTCCAGCTTTAACATGCGATCATTTTTGTGTGTTGTGACACACATCACCAGCGACCAGAACCCTTGACAGATGTTCTCATCTATCGCGATATCGCGAGTCGGAATAATATGGGAAAAGTATCAAAGACAGAAAACAGACTCCCGAATGAAAGATGAAAGAAGAAGAGGAAGAAGAAGAAGAGAAGGAAGAAGAAGAAGAAGAAGAAGAAGAAGAAGAAGAAGAAGAAGAAGAAGAAGAAGAAGAAGAAGAAGAAGAGAAGGAGGAAGAAGAAGAAGAAGAAGGAAAAAACAAGGAAGAAGAATAAGAAGTAAAGGAAGAAGAAGAAGAAAAAAGCGAAGAGGAAGGAGGAGGAGGAGGTGGTGGTGGTGGTGGTCTGTTTATACCGTGAATCCAATCAGCATGAGTCACAGGAGAACATCGTATTTCTAATCCACTTCCCCTGGCTTTGTAAGGGAACGGTTGAAATCCTGCACATTGTAGGGGCGAGTGTATAAACTCGGTAATATGTACCGGAGGGGGCTTGTTGGTGAGACAGGCAAGGTAACAAACACGTAAATAGAAGCACTGTCATGGCGAGCCTGTACGCCTTATCTATCTTATCTCCACGCCCACTTCATTCCGGATAGTAAAAAGATTGCGTTCATGAATTGACTAACCCAGGCCTTGAATAAAACACATTTACAACGCATTTTGCCTTATGGGAGTGTATGCACTTAAGAGGATAAGTCGCGGCGCTTAGTTTATTTGAATTTCGGCCACAGGGATTTCTTCTTTGACTTGTGTAAAACGTCGAACAGATTATATTGTTTTTGTGGTGGAGTGAGGATCGCTTAACTTGCTCTTGTCGGGAGCTGTGTTGTTAGTGTTTCTGCAACCTCTTGAATACGTTATCACATTGCTTCTGTAAATTATTCGCTACTGGCGCTGCTATTTCTCAGGTAAGGGTTATGTGTAACATGTAGTTTTTAACTCTATAATGCCGGGAAGCCAGTATCTGTGGTAGGTATTCCTAGGGTTGTCAGATACGTGGGTACCAACAGAAGGACATAATAAGACAAAAAAGAGGACAAAGGAGGACATATTGAATGTTTCATTTGAATCGTTCCAGATTAAACCCACAATCAGTACATTTTTATTACAATAGCTGCCAATAAGTTTATCTTACTCTTAGTGAATCGACCAAGAAATAATCACGTTAAAAAATAAATATAAATTCAATGGAGGAGTTTTTCAAAATGCGGAAAAACATTATTTAAACAGCCGATTGTACAATTATTACCTTATATAATCTTTATTAATTATTCATAAAATATTGTTTTAAACCCATAAAATATAAGAAAAGCCGGACATTTTAAAGGTTTTTAGATTTGCCTGCCTAACCGAGAATATTAGGCTAAAAAGGAGGACATGTCCTCTTTTTGCCTGACCTCTGGCATCCCTAGGTATTCCTGAGCGTTCTGGGCTGGAATGCCAGTGTTTCTGTCCGGTAACTTGTACTAGGTTGCGGACGCGGTTCGTAATTCCGTATACCCGCATTCGAAACACAGCTGTGCGCTATTTGGCAGCAGACCTCGTTGGCGTTGGTTTCGCGTTGGTATCGGTGCCGGTCGTTCAGAAAGCAATGGCAAACTTTTTGTGTGTGTGTTGTGTGTGCATATCCTATTTACAGGACATCGCTGTCAATACCAGCATTTTACTGCTGTTGTTGATGGCTTGGCAAGTTTTACGTTCAGTAGTTTCCTATCTGAACAACCGGCTCCCATACCAACACGTTAAAACCTCAGCGCGACACTGTCTGCTGCCAAATTGGTCACCGCTGTGTTTTGAACGCGTGGTAATCGGCTCACACGGAGACCAAACTACTGAACGTAAACTTGCCAAGAGATCACAGCGGCAGAAAATGCTGGTATCGACTGCGATTTTCTGTAAAAAAGGATATGCAAAAAAACCTTGTACCAACTGTGTTTATTATGCTGTTCATTGCATAACTGTGCCGGTTCTGTGGCTTAGGCGTTACAAATGCAATTAGTAATCCTGCATACCGCGTTCGAAACACAGCTACGGGCGATTTGGAAACAGACCGCCTGCCACTAGGTTTCATACAATGGTATGGGTGCCGGTCGTTCAGAAAACAATGGACAATTACTGAACGTAAACTTGCCAAGAAATCACGTACCGTCTAAAATGATGAGGTTGACTGCGACATCATGTAAAGGAAATGTAATTTAGTTAACTGTGCGTTTGATGGTACAAATAGGAAAGCGGGAATAACGTAGTCTGGAGATTTAACAGTGTATGGGCAATCATACGGAGAAAGTGTAAGAACATACGGAGAAAGTGTAAGAACATGCGGAGAAAGTGTAAGAACATACGGAGAAAGTGTGAGAACATACATAGAAGTTGAAGACATAAATAAAAACTCGCTGTACGTTGATTAGTTGCTACAAACATGATACACCCTTCTTTCTTCCTTCTGTTTCAACTGTTTCTTTCAAGAACCCACTCTTAGACGTTTAGTTTCACTGGTAATTACTAATGCTGTCAGATCTACAACATTATTACTTTTAATTCAGATATACTGATCCTTTGGTTTAATATTACTGGGCAAGGCTGCAGGGAAAGGCAGGACGGATCAGTAGAACAAATCAATACAGCAATATTTCCCGTTGCTCTGCCTTCCGGAGCGCAGCTCTCTCGTAACCCAACCAATTTCCAAACTAACCTTGACTGTCTCGTGCCGGTCCATCTATCTACCCTGCCAAGTAGGAACATTGCATATTAGCCATGATGGAAGACATCCCAGAACGAAGTGGACATCAGGGTTTAGGAATGGCTGAAGACCCACCACCGCAGCCAAGTTGCGAGGGCAGTCGCTGGCGGTAGAGCGATACGCCATGCGAAGGTCCGCTTTCTGCTGCAGAAAGAAGAATTTTTGTGCTTGTCATGATCTGTCAGTTGCTCGCCTGTCGACCCGCTGGTCTTCGGTTCGAATCCGGCATCGAGGCTTATTTTTAGAAGTTATTTTGGCTCCTAGGTTGACCCAGCCTTTAAATAGGTACTAAGACATGCCTTTGGAAGTAAAAGGGTCCGGTGCGATACTGACCCAGCAAGTGCCGATTTGTCTGTGCAAATGTGGGCCTAACATAGTACGCTTAATTCGTCTCAAGGTGTGTTCAATGGGTCTTTTACTTACGCGATATTTCATCACGTTGCTCATTCTTAAAACAGAATAGTTGAGTGCGGTGATACTGTTCTTGATCTAAGTGTCACGTGTTCCGCATTACTGTAAATCTACCGCAGGATATGATTTTTTTTTTTTTAAATTGTGTTGCGTATCCCTTACGGGACGTTGCAGTCAACACCAGCATTTTCAGCTGCTGTTGATGTACTAGGCAGGTGTTATGTTCAGTAGTTTGCCATTGCTTTCTGAACATCAAAACCCCAGGGTATTAGCTTGGATGGAGCCTAGTGACAGTGATATGCCTAAAACCCGCGAAACAACATTACTTACCAACCAGGGCCTAATTCCAGCCAGTCGGCACGTGCTGTTGTGGATCCTGACCGTGTTGTATCCTAATACTCCACTCCGCGGATATGCAGTTCCAGTATCAGTCTTGCACCGCAGCTGGTTTCTTAGCTTGTCAACATAGACCCCGTGGAGATTGTATGTACATCGTTACTGGTTCGGGAGTAAAGTCTCTACACCAACCTCACCCCGATAGATGCAAGCCATTTTTGGGGCTCAATACGAGCCTAATGTCACAGCATTGGACTTAGGAGTTCAATCTCAGGTTTCAAGAGGATTCACGAAACCAGCCAAACATGAGGCTGGGTCTACTTCCAGTGCCGTACCGCGCGGGGGAAGAAAAAAGCTCTTTGCCATTGTTGGTGATCGAACCCGGACCACTTCGCAAACAAGAAAGCAAATCTTCCAATTACAGTGTTTTTGCGGATCTGGCAACTGTTAAATTCACATTGACAAAACAGTGCCCTGCCCCATGCTCATTCATTCATTCATTCATTCATTCATTCATTCAGTAGCATGTCCTTTGCATAACCTCGCTCCCATAACATCCTTCCGGGAAACTTCTCGATCACAAGCAAGATGTCCCGCGTCCGATACACCCATCTGGAGATCATCCGCCACATCCAGCACCCATCTTCTCTTTGGCCTTCCTCTTCCTCTCTTCCCAGGCATATACTTTTTTTTTCTCTGCCTCGTCGCCTTTTCTACCCAGACAATTGCCACAGAGTTCTTGTTGTTGTCGCTCCATTATTGTTCTCTCCAAACTTTCACGACGTTTCAAGTGACCAAAATATATAAATTTTCTTTGTTTTATAGTCTTTAATAGCCAACCCTCTTAAATATTCAGTTTTTGTAGTATGGATGCATTTGTTCTATTCTTTACCCAAGATATTCTTAGAACCCGTCTATAACATTAATATTCAAAAGCATTTATGCGCTGTTCAGCTTGTTTAGTAAGTGTCCAGGTCTCATAGGCGTATGTTGCAATGGGAAAGATGCATGCTCTTAAAAATCTAAATTTTGTAGTGCCCCATGCCGTATTGCTCAAAACCCATGTGGATAGTGACGTGCCATTCTTGGCATATGCATAAAATTTGGTGGAACTGCGGTAAAGCCGTGAAAGTTTAAACAATATATAATGACACAAAGTAGTGCAGCTTTACATAACAGAGTTACGACACATACAGAACGTTGCGGCGGTTAGCCTTCATCAGCAAACAAACACATTCACAAACACAACATACAGTCAAGGAGAATTCCTGTGACTACATTAGAAGGTGATGACAGGGCGAGAGGAACAAATGCATGGAAAAATGGAAGCAATGAAGAGAAAATGAGAATTGACAAAATGTTAATTGAAAAGAATGTTAGTCGAAGAAAATGTTTAATAGAAAAACTGTTTCTAGAGAAGAAAAAAACTGTATACTCACCTCACGTACGGACCTGTGAATGTCTACGGAAAACTCGAGTGTATTAGTATAACGGTGCTGGATGTTACGGTACAGTGAGCACATAGAAAGAAGGGGGCGGGGTAGGAGGCGTGTAAAATTGACCACGACCCCATTGTGTTGTTGGTCTGGGTGGACTGGTGTGCAGGAACACGTGTACTTACATAGACACACTTCAACAGACAAAATGCTAGTGTACGTGGACATGCAAGAAGAGAGAGAGAGAGAGAGAGAGAGAGAGAGAGAGAGAGAGAGAGAGAGAGAGAGAGAGAGGGAGAGCGAGAGAGAGACAGACAGAGAGAGACAAAGAGAGGAAAAGTGCCTGCGACCTACCACATGGGGTATATTGTAACCTACGAAATAGTCAGTATGGTTGCTAGTCATACAACGCGCTTCAGGAGCCCCTCGCCCAGTCCTAGAGTTGTTGGGGTTGTGTAAGTTCCAACCACTGGCAATGCACGTGAAGAAGGTATGCACAGAGAAGCCAGATGTAAGAGGAGAGAGAGAGGGAGAGAGAGAGTGAGAGAGAGAGCGCGAAAGGGGGGAGAGAGGGGGAGAGAGAGGGAGAGAGAGGGAGAAGAGAGAGGGGGAGAGGGAGGGAGAGAGAGAGAGGGAGAGAGAGAGAAAGGGAGAGAGAGAGGGGGAGAGGGAGAGAGAGGGGGAGAGAGAGAGAGAGGGAGGGAGGGTGAGAGCGAGAGATGGGGAGGGCAAGAGAGGGATCAAGGGAGGGAGAGAGAGCGCGAGAGGGAGTGAGAGAGGGAGAGAGAGAGCGAGAGAGAGAGGGAGTGAGAGAGGAGGAGAGAGAGCGAGAGAGGGGAGAGCGAGAGAGAGAGGGAGAGAGCGAGAGGGTGAAAGAGAGAGAGGGAGAGAGAGAAAGAGAGAGAGAGAGAAAGGGAGAGAGAGAGAGGAAAAGTGCCTGTGATATACCACATGAGGCGTGTGGGGCGCGTCGGTCTACGTGTACGACGTTTCCCTCGTACTGTATCCTATGAAATAGTCAGTATGGTTGATTATTGCACAGTACACTTCAGGAGCCTCTCGCCCAGTGTTTGAGTTGTTAGGGCTGTGTGAGATATAACTACTGGTAATACAAGTGAAGTGGGTGGGCACAGAGAAGCAAGATGTAAGGAGAGAGAGAGAGAGAAAGAAAGAGAGAGAGAGAAAGAGAGAGAGAGAGAGAGAGAGAGAGAGGAGAAGTGCCTGTGATATACCACATGAGGCATGTGGGGCGTGTCAGTCTACACGTACGACGTTTCTCTCGTACTGTCCCCTATGAAATAGTCAGTATGGTTGATTGTTACAAAGCACACTTCAGGAGCCGCTCGTCCAGTGTACGAGTTGATGGGGCTGTGTGAGATCCAACCACTGGTAATACAAGTGAAGTAGGTAGGCACAGAGAAGCAAGATGTAAAGAGAGAGAGAGAGAGAGAGAGAGAGAGAGAGAGAGAGAGAGAGAGAGAGAGAGGAAAACTGCATGCGATATACCGCAATCAGGAATGCGGAGTGGGTAGGTCTACAAATGCGAGGCTTCACTCCTACTGTACTCTATGGAATAGAGGCAGTAAGGTTAATTGCTATACCACGAATTTGAGGATCAAATCTTCCAGTGGTTGTGTTAAAATCAGACCACCGGCAGTATAGTTGGAATATGTGGGTACAGAGAAGCCTGATGGAGAGAGAGAGAGAGAGAGAGAGAGAGAGAGAGAGAGAGAGAGAGAGAGAGAGAGAGGAAAAGTGCCTACGACACGCCCCTGATGTATGCGGGGTCGGTCGGTCTACCAATACGAGGCTTCACTCATACTGTTCCCTATGAATTCGGGGCAGTAAGGTTGATTGTTATACAACGTATTTGAGGATCAAATCATCCAGTGGTAGTTTTAAAATCAGATCCCTGGCAATATAGTTGGAATATGTAGGCACAGAGAAGAAAGATGGAAGAGAGAGAGAGAGAGAGAGAGAGAGAGAGAGAGAGAGAGAGAGAGAGAGAGAGAGAGAGAAAGGAAAAGTCCCTACGACACGCCCCTGATGTATGCGGGGTCGGTCGGTCTACAAATACGAGGCTTCACTCATACTGGTCCCTATGAATTCGGGGCAGTAAGGTTGATTGTTATACAACGTATTTGAGGGTCAAATCACTCAGTGGTTGTGTTAAAATCAGACCACCGGCAATGTAGTAGGGACATGTAGGCACAGAGAAGCAAGATGGAAGAGAGAGAGAGAGAGAGAGAGAGAGAGAGAGAGAGAGAGAGAGAGAGAAATTGGAAAAGTGTCTACGACACGCCCCTGATGTATGCGGGGTCGGTCAGTCTACAAATACGAGGCTTCCCTCATACTGTCCCCTATGGAATAGAGGCAGTAAGGTTGATTGTTATACAACGTATTTGAGGATCAAATCACCCAGTGGTTGTGTTGAAATCAGACCACCGGCAATATGGTTGGAATATGTAGGCACAGAGGAGTGAGATGGAAGAGAGAGAGAGAGAGAGAGAGAGAGAGAGAGAGAGAGAGAGAGAGAGAGAGAGGGGAAAAGAGATAGAGATTGGAGAAGTGCCTACGGCACGCCACCGGATGTGTATGGGGTCGATCGGTCTACATATACGAGGCTTCACTCATACTGTACCCTATGAAATAGAGCCAGCAAGGTTGATTTTTATACAACATACATGAGGATCAACACCCCCCCCCCAGTGGTTGTGTTATTGAGGCTGTGTAACATCAGACCACCAGCACTATAGTTGGAATAGGTAGACACCGAGAAGCAAGATGGAAGAGAGAGAGAGAGAGAAAGAGAGAGAGAGAGAGAGAGAGAGAGAGAGAGAGTTTGGAAAAGAGCCTACGACACGCAACACATGGCATAGGTAGGCACAGAAAAGTACTATTGTTGAGAGAGAATGAGCGAGAGAGAGAGATTGAGAGAGATCGAGAGAGAGAGAGAGAGATCGAGAGAGAGAGAGATCGGAAGAGAGCCTACGACACGCCACACATGACTATATGTAGGCACAGAGAAGCACGATTGTTGAGAGAGAATGAGAGAGAGAGAGAGATTGAGAGAGAATTCATTCTTGGCATAGGCTGTGAACTGTGAGTCAGGACTCGGCTGTTTTGACCCATACCTGACTGACATTGGCTAACTGTTTCGTCATCACGCGTGCCTTGGGATGGCCCGGGCAGATAACGCTTCACCGTCGGAATGTGCAACATATCAGCTTTAGTGTTGTAATCCTGGAGTGTTTGTTTTTCCGGCTTATCAGACCAGGCGGCAGGGGCAATGCTGACACAAGGAGCGATTATGTGATGTCACCGCTGTTTGCCGTGTTGGAGGTAGATGTATTGTTAGGCTTAGGCTAGGTTTAGTTAGTCTCGTAGCAGATACTGCCTTGGTGGTGTGAGGTGTTAGGCCTTTACATGTTCTGGGTACACGACATATGAGGTGGGGTGGTCAGTTCTCTGCCTCGTCGCTTTTTCTACTTAGACAATTGCCACAGAGTTCTGAAACATTTGCTCTCGCAGCCATAGGTGATCTTGCTTCTCCAAATCTTGCCATCTCCAACGGCATGTATCAGTGCGTGTTCTGACTCCCTTCCGTGCCATGACATTAGACTGTCAAGAATTTTTCTCGCCGTCTTCCTGTATTTCTCTTTCCACAAATCTTTCCAGTTGTCGCAATATGTTCCAGTTTTTTTTCTCCTCATAATGTGGCCCAAAGATGAAGACTGCTTGTTTACGATACTTGTGATAAGTTGCTTCCTTCAAAATGTTCGGGTTGTTCACTTTGATGTCCCGAGAAATTTTAGCGTTCTTCTATAAAACCACATCTACAAAGCCTCAGGGGATTTTTTTCGCTTGTTTGCTAATTGTCCAGGATTCGCGGCTACATGTAAGAGCTGTTTCTGTTTCAGCGCGACCGATTTATAATGAGATTGCGACCAGCAAAAGAGATGCTTGTAGCTAGTGAATCGTGACGTGGCTGCTTGTGCCTGAGTCTTCCAACTAGTGCTGATTAAGACTGTCCCGTCTCTTAAGAGATGATCCTGAAAAAAGGCCGAGTCATTGCACTTTGAAGTCAAATCATCTACAAGGGAAAACAAACCAGGTTCAGAAAACCAATGTTACGCAGAAGTTTGATATTTCTGCCGAGAGATGCAAATATCGCAGATTCTCTGTAAGCGGACAAAACGCAACCTGTTCAGGGGAACTGTTAAGGAAATAAATAACAATACGCCTTCCGGGGAAACTGCTTATCACTGGCTACCGATTTATTTGCCGCGTTGTCTTACCCTCTTTTCTTGTTTCAGAACTAGTGATATGTAATAACAATTGGGCCTAAGAGGCAGCAGAAGAAGCGCTTGTAGTTAGTGAAACGTGGCTTGTCTAACTGTGTCAGGTTCAACGAACTAATGATCCTAAAAACAGACTGCGTCTTCGCATTATGGACAAGACAGTTGGGATGGTATCTAAGAGGGGAAACAAGCATGGTCCCTCAAAAATATCCTGTACAGAAGTTTGATGTTGCTACCGAAAGACGCAAATGTCGCAGGTTCTCTTTAGACGGACACAAAGCAACCAGTGTCCTGTTCAGATGAATCCGGAAGGAAGTAAAATAACAATACGCCCTTATACTACTTATCTTGACCTTCCGACTAATTTGACATGTTATGTTAACCAGTTCCTTGTGTCATTGTTGCATTAAGAATGTCCTGTATTGTTAGAAATGCGTATCTTACTCCTGGTTGTTCGGGTTTTTTGTTACTAGCGTACAATAAATTATGCTCCCGTCCTGTAAGCACTTCTTCTTCTTCTTCTTCTTCTTCTTCTTCTTCTTCTTCTTCTTCTTCTTCTTCTTCTTCTTCTTCTTCTTCTTCTTCTTCTCCTCCTCCTCCTCCTCCTCCTTCTCCTCCTCCTCCCTTTTAATTCCGTCAAATGGGACATAGACCCTGTAGAAATGCTCATGATCGATTGGATTTTACAGCTTCTGTTTTCTACGGGGTTATGCAGCCGTTTGGTACGACGCAAGGCGCCCCTTGACTAAAGAGTTAATATGCTAACCGCTTTTTTAGCGGTTTTGCGTCGTACCAAGCGTCTAGCCGGTATCTGTTTGAGCTAACTCCGGTGACCTACCTGGCAAATCTCCGTATATTGATCGTGTACTGCTTATTTGAACTTTAAAATGTGCATTCATGGGAATCAAGGGTGATAACAATAGGACAAGCAGTCAAGCGTGTGTGGAGAAATGTCTGGTGTTTAATGCTATCATTATTCAACTTGGGGGAGTGAGGAATGCCAGCTCTGAGACAGACACGTCACCAAAGGTTGATTGTCATACCTTGCCGCACTGTGTTTGGTGCGTGCGTATATTGTTATGTTGTCTAAGAAGTGATGTATGAATGAAATAATATCTGAGAGCAAAGAGATAAGTAAGGCAGAACATCAGACGGGTCTGCATGCCCAATTCTTAACTAACCCTTTGAAAATTCAAGTCTGTTCGGTCGTTTGTTCGTTCCATCGTTCTGTATGGGGGTAAATGGATGTTATGTAATGTAACGTATGTATGATCTGTATGTATGTCTTGTATGTTTATATGCATGTTTGCGTGCGTATCTTTGTGCGCGCGCGTGCGCGCTTATGTGTTTATGTCTTGGTATCAGTATGCCTGGATTATAGTATATCTTAGTAATAGTATGTCGTGGTAATGGTATGTCTTGGCTATAGTATGTCTTGGTAATGGTATGTCTTGGTTATAGTATGTCTTGGTAATAGTATGTATTGGCTGTAGTATGTCTTGGTAATAGTATATCTTGGCTATAGTATGTCTTGGTAATAGTATGCCATTGTAATAGTATGTCTTGGCTATAGTATGTCTTGGTAATAGTATGCCATTGTAATAGTATGTCTTGGCTATAGTATGTCTTGGTAATAGTATGCCATTGTAATAGTGTGTCTTGGCTATAGTATGTCTTGGTAATAGTATGCCATTGTAATAGTATGTCTTGGCTATAGTATGTCTTGGTAATAGTATGACATTGTAATAGTATGTCTTGGCTATAGAATGTCTTGCCTATAATATGCCTTGGCACTAGTATGTCTTGGCTATAGTATGTCTTGGCACTAGTATGTCTGGGCTATAGTGTGTATGTCTTGGCAATAGTATATATCTGGGCTATATAAGCATATCTTGACAACAATACGTTTGAACTATAATATGTATGTCTTGGTAACTGTACTGAATATGTCGGGTCTGTGGTATGTCTTGACAATACTGTATGACAGGGCTGTTTATACTGAAGAGATTGAGGCACACATGAACGTGCCCGGGGTGCAGTGATTATAATCTGAAATGTTGTTCAGAACAAAACTAATTCCCGAACTATACATGCAACATTGAATATTTCATCAACACCGTATGAGAGACTGCAGACGGCAGTATGGGTTTCCGAAAGACGTCACTAATTTGTGGTTGTTTTATCTGTATGTGATTTGTACGTAAAGGTCTCCTTTACACATAAGGCACGCTGGGCGTATGGTACAAGACATATTTGTATAGATCCAACGGCACTCAGTGGCTGATGTGGCCGCCTTTACTTCCCACTACATTTCCTGATATCTGATTGATTATACCTAGATTTTATATAACTCATATAGGTCTGATATAGGTCTGAGATAAATCAGCCAGAGACCATTGGGACAAGAAAACAGATTTCGTTTGCAGCAGAACGCCTGACAGACTTTCTTGAGCAAAACAGATAATGGCGAATAGATCCATCGTGCTTCCAACAGGAAGATTGCACAATCATTAGCCAAAGACAGAATAAGGTCAAGAGTAGATCAATTGTGCACTGAGCTGAAGAAGATCCAGTATCGCTAAACAGAACGGAGTACCATAGATCAATTGTGTGCCCAGCGTTAATGCGAGGTAAGGCTGCTCTAATTGTGCGGGTAACAATCACGCCTGGGGACTTATCAACTCTTGACTGATTACAAGTGGGGGATTGAAATGCCTGGGTATTAGATGAACTCTTAGTGGTGACGTTGGTGCTGTTTTCTGGGGCGAACTATAGTTAGAGTTATATATATATATATATATATATATATATATATATATATATATATATATATATATATATAATATAAAATATATATAAAATATATATAAAATATATATATTATATATATATATATATATATATATATATATATATATATATATATATATATATATATAGAGAGAGAGAGAGAGAGAGAGAGAGAGAGCGAGAGAGAGAGAGTCTTATGAACCCCCGACAGTTAAATTCATACAAGAGACAACGTTGCAGTTATAGACAGATTTCAAGCGAACGGAAGGAGAAGAAGAAAGAAGAAGAAGAAAAAAGGAGGAGGAGGAGGAGGAGAAGAAGAAGAAGAAGAAGAAGAAGAAGAAGAAGAAGAAGAAGGTTGCCTCCCTGAATAGGGCTGAACGTGTGTCCAAGAATCATGAGTATCTAATGATATTACACGGCCTCCTGACATCTTGGGGAGTGAGGTCGGATAGCTCGCCCTCTTGGGTCAGCGTCACAAGCAGAAGGTACCGCGTACATGTTGCGCACGTGTAAAAATCCCATAACAGTTGCAACTCGGAAGTGTCAAAACTGTCACTTACTGCCTTTATAGTACCTTGCGGTGTATGGCAGGGGGTCTTGAGCCTTTTTAATTAAGGCCGCTTGGCTCGTGCAGTGCCGCGAACTGTGCGGGTTAGAGTGTTCTTTTTTTCCCCCGACAGAAAAAAAATCCACACCTTACCGAGGATTCGAACCCGGGTCTCCCGAAAGAGAATCCGGCATTCTAGCCACTCGGCCAGTCGCTCATCCTTAAGACTACTGCCCTGACAAAATTGTTGAGAAATAAAATCAGCCCAGCGGTCATCAGAGCCTTGGATGGAATCTGACTCTAGGGGAAGCCAACCTGGCACAAATACATGTCCAAATCTGGCACACCTTAAGGTGCATAACTAGTTATCACGCACTCCCTCAAGTACGAAGAAGAAGAAGAAGAAGAAGAAGAAGAAGAAGAAGAGAAGAAGAAGAAGAAGAAGAAGAAGAACTGAGCTGTTAAGTTGTTTTTGGTTGAGTAATGCCCTTCTGATAGGCCATGTAAAGCTTTGTAAACAGGAAGTCTAGGCAGTGGTTCTTGTCAGACGTCCGGGTGTTATTCGTTATAGACATATACATGTGTGATAAACTGATGGCTGTAATTAAGAAGTCGCGTGGTGACCAGCACAGCAAGTCACTGGGAGCTTATTGTTGTATCTTAACACACAATCCTGTGGCTTTATTCTTCAGAGATCCACGTGATCACAAGTCTTTTAGGCCAATCGGGGTTAACCAGGCTCTCAAAATGGACGATCAATCATGTTTTATATCAGCGAAACACATTGAAGAGTAAAATGTACAAGAATTTAAAAAAAAAAAAAAAGGTCCTCATTTACCTAGGAGTCGCATCGACGGGACTCCGTGGCCACGTGGTCAAGCCGCCTGCCTGCCTCGCGCTGCGAAGGTCGTGGGTTCGTTTTCGAACTCTGTCATTACGTTCACAAGTGTAGTTGTTTAGGAGACGCTGGAGCTAAGGGGCTCGTCGCTGGAGCTTAGGGGCTCATGCTCTGTACGGCACTTTCGTCAGACCGCTCTACGAAAAGCAGACGAGCCTTCCGGGGCAGAACCCGGTGCAATTCGAGCCTCATGCCTTTGACCCAATTAAACGACGAGCCAGGCTTAAAAAGGTCCGCATTCCGCCATTATCAGCCTCTACGTTAATAATTATAAAGATAACATTATTTGAGCAGAAAGAGGTTATCTTAAGTTCGGCCTGTACATGTGTGAACGGATATTTGTGCTTTGGAGCAGAAACATTGAATCTACGCACAATCAATGAGTGTACACGTATGTAAGCAGAGCGTTAGATGAGTCGGTCGGTGTGTTTAGACATTATCATCATCATGTGCCATGCAGATAAGCGTGGGCATCACGATTCGCCATTTCACACGGTCAGAGTTGTGGATCAGCTCTGTGTTCTTGTCCCCACCATGTCACGTGGCGAAGCCATCCAGATATTTACTTCTGTTTAAAAATAGCTGAACTATTTTCCAGGAAAGAGCACTCTCGGGTGATATGCGGTTGTGCAGCAGCTAGCACGCTTGGTTGTGGTCTTGTGTTCGAATTCCCATGGAGGCGGGAGCCTTTTTGTTTTCATAGACCTGGCAAGCAAAGAATAGTAATCTACCATGCCTGTCGTAAGAGACGACGAAAGAGGGTTGGCGAGAGACTGGTTACCTCAGCCCATAGACAAAGTTAGTCGCAAAATACAAGCAATCATGAAAGGGCGTGGCGTGAAATGTTTAACTGATTAAGTGGCCAACTAAAAGTAGATTTAGACCCAGACATGGTTTACAATCACATGAACAAGTGTTATAATGTCAGTTCCGTTCACTGAGCATTGAAATTGCCGAAGATAACACGAAACAAAAGAAATAACTCGATGACCCGTTATATCGTCCTGCTGTTAAAACGGGAAGTTACATTTTGGCGATAGATTATCCTTCAGAACTGGATCAGTTAAGGACCTATACTGCATGTGGAGTTTAAAGGCAAGAGTAGATTGTATTTCGTCGTAATACGAATAAACCAAGGATAGAATTGCCGCCTTGCATGTTGTCGTAATACGGATAAACTTAAGGATAGAATTGCCGCTTTGTATTTCGTCGTAATACGGATAAACTAAGGATAGAATTGCCGCTTTGAAACTGTGGTCTTTAGTCGAATAGAAGGAGTGACTTGGTGGGAGATGAAAAGAAATAAGAGATTATTACAAGAAAATGGGATCGCGGAAAACATAACTGAATGAGCCCATAGTCGTACAGTTGGGGAACTTCGCCCATATAAAGTGGCACATCTCATTATTACAGGATGTGCTTGAGAGAAAAGTAGTGGGGAAGCGTGCAAGGGGAAGACAACGTTACATGTTGGCCAGGTGGATAACACCAGAAGATGGGCTAACAAAAAGCCATGGCGATGACCCAGGACAGATGGTTTTGGAGATCTACTTCAGCAGATTTTCAGTACGCAGACGGCACTTGATGATGGTGAATTCGGGAAAAAAACTGTCTAGCGAGTTTCCCCGTAGCCGCGAAATTCCAACCTCCTAGCGACTATTCAAAACGGAAGCTAACAACAAATGGTAATGGCGTGCAGCTGGCTGTGCAATATCGCCACGCCCAGCGTGACACGGGGTTAATTTTCTGAACAGAATCCAGGCTTTATGGTTTTTGTTTGTTGTTGTTGTTGTTGTTATACTACTACTACTACTACTACTACTACTACTACTACTACTACTACTACTACTACTACTACTACTACTACTACTACTACTACTACTACTACTACTACTACTACTGCTGCTGCTGCTGCTGCTTCTCCTCTTCCTCCTCCTCCTCCTCCGCCGCCTCCTTCCTCCTTCTTCTTCTACTTCTTCTTCTCTCCGCCTTCTTCTTCTTTTCCTTCTCCATCCCCACCTTGTTTTTATTCTCCATCCCCACCTTCTTCTTTTCCTTCTCTATCTCCTTCTCCACCTTCTTCATCTCCTTCTCCACCTTCTTCATCTCCTTCTCCACCTTCTTCATCTCCTTCTCCACCTTCTTCATCTCCTTCTCCACCTTCTTCATCTCCTTCTCCACCTTCTTCATCTCCTTCTCCACCTTCTTCATCTCCTTCTCCACCTTCTCCATCTCCTTCTCCACCTTCTCCATCTCCTTCTCCACCTTCTTCATCTCCTTCTCCACCTTCTTCATCTCCTTCTCCACCTTCTTCATCTCCTTCTCCACCTTCTTCATCTCCTTCTCCACCTTCTTCATCTCCTTCTCCACCTTCTTCATCTCCTTCTCCACCTTCTTCATCTCCTTCTCCACTTTCTCCATCTCCTTCTTCACTTTCTTCATCTCCTTCTCCACTTTCTTCATCTCCTTCTCCACCTTCTTCTCAATCTTATCCACCTCATTCTCCACCTTCTTCATCTCCTTCTCTACCTTCTTCATCTCTTACTCCACTTTCTTCATCTCCTTCAACTCCCTCTTCACCTTCTTCATCTCCTTCTCAACTTTCTTCATCTCCTTCTCCACCTTCTTCATCTTCTTTTTCATCTTCTTCTCCACCACCACCTCCTCCCCCTCCTCCTCCTTCTCCTTCTCCTACTCCTTCTTCTTCTTCTTTTTCTTCTTCTTTGTAAAAGACTGATGTTTAACTCTGAAGTCCAGTGCATTGACGGTCAGGTAGTCTGAACCCTGAACACACTTTCAACTGTGGCAGGGAGTTTGGTGTGGAGACTGTCCTCCTGACCACACTTTCAACTGTGGCAGTGAGTTTGGTGTGGAGACTGTCCTCCTGACCACACTTTCAACTGTGGTAGAGAGTTTGGTGTGGAGACTGTCCTCCTGACCACACTTTCAACTGTGGCAGTGAGTTTGGTGTGGAGATTGTCCTCCTGACCACACTTTCAACTGTGGCAGTGAGTTTGGTGTGGAGACTGTCCTCCTGACCACACTTTCAACTGTGGCAGGGAGTTTGGTGTGGAGACTGTCCTCCTGACCACACTTTCAACTGTGGCAGTGAGTTTGGTGTGGAGATTGTCCTCCTGACCACACTTTCAACTGTGGCAGTGAGTTTGGTGTGGAGACTGTCCTCCTGACCACACTTTCAACTGTGGTAGAGAGTTTGGTGTGGAGACTGTCCTCCTGACCACACTTTCAACTGTGGTAGAGAGTTTGGTGTGGAGACTGTCCTCCTGACCACACTTTCAACTGTGGCAGTGAGTTTGGTGTGGAGACTGTCCTCCTGACCACACTTTCAACTGTGGCAGTGAGTTTGGTGTGGAGACTGTCCTCCTGACCACACTTTCAACTGTGGCAGTGAGTTTGGTGTGGAGACTGTCCTCCTGACCACACTTTCAACTGTGGCAGTGAGTTTGGTGTGGAGACTGTCCTCCTGACCACACTTTCAACTGTGGCAGTGAGTTTGGTGTGGAGACTGTCCCCCTGACCACACTTTCAACTGTGGTAGAGAGTTTGGTGTGGAGACTGTCCTCCTGACCACACTTTCAACTGTGGCAGAGAGTTTGGTGTGGAGACTGTCCTCCTGACCACACTTTCAACTGTGGCAGGGAGTTTGGTGTGGAGACTGTCCTCCTGACCACACTTTCAACTGTGGCAGGGAGTTTGGTGTGGAGACTGTCCTCCTGACCACACTTTCAACTGTGACAGTGAGTTTGGTGTGGAGACTGTCCTCCTGACCACACTTTCAACTGTGGCAGTGAGTTTGGTGTGGAGACTGTCCTCCTGACCACACTTTCAACTGTGGCAGTGAGTTTGGTGTGGAGACTGTCCTCCTGACCACACTTTCAACTGTGGCAGTGAGTTTGGTGTGGAGACTGTCCTCCTGACCACACTTTCAACTGTGGCAGTGAGTTTGGTGTGGAGACTGTCCTCCTGACCACACTTTCAACTGTGGTAGAGAGTTTGGTGTGGAGACTGTCCTCCTGACCACACTTTCAACTGTGGCAGTGAGTTTGGTGTGGAGACTGTCCTCCTGACCACACTTTCAACTGTGGCAGTGAGTTTGGTGTGGAGACTGTCCTCCTGACCACACTTTCAACTGTGGCAGTGAGTTTGGTGTGGAGACTGTCCTCCTGACCACACTTTCAACTGTGGCAGTGAGTTTGGTGTGGAGACTTTCCTCCTGACCACACTTTCAACTGTGGTAGTGAGTTTGGTGTGGAGACTGTCCTCCTGACCACACTTTCAACTGTGGTAGAGAGTTTGGTGTGGAGACTGTCCTCCTGACCACACTTTCAACTGTGGCAGTGAGTTTGGTGTGGAGACTTTCCTCCTGACCACACTTTCAACTGTGGTAGTGAGTTTGGTGTGGAGACTGTCCTCCTGACCACACTTTCAACTGTGGTAGAGAGTTTGGTGTGGAGACTTTCCTCCTGACCACACTTTCAACTGTGGTAGTGAGTTTGGTGTGGAGACTGTCCTCCTGACCACACTTTCAACTGTGGCAGTGAGTTTGGTGTGGAGACTGTCCTCCTGACCACACTTTCAACTGTGGCAGTGAGTTTGGTGTGGAGACTGTCCTCCTGACCACACTTTCAACTGTGGCAGTGAGTTTGGTGTGGAGATTGTCCTCCTGACCACACTTTCAACTGTGGCAGTGAGTTTGGTGTGGAGACTGTCCTCCTGACCACACTTTCAACTGTGGCAGTGAGTTTGGTGTGGAGATTGTCCTCCTGACCACACTTTCAACTGTGGCAGTGAGTTTGGTGTGGAGACTGTCCTCCTGACCACACTTTCAACTGTGGCAGTGAGTTTGGTGTGGAGACTGTCCTCCTGACCACACTTTCAACTGTGACAGTGAGTTTGGTGTGGAGACTGTCCTCCTGACCACACTTTCAACTGTGGCAGTGAGTTTGGTGTGGAGATTGTCCTCCTGACCACACTTTCAACTGTGGCAGTGAGTTTGGTGTGGAGACTGTCCTCCTGACCACACTTTCAACTGTGGCAGTGAGTTTGGTGTGGAGACTGTCCTCCTGACCACACTTTCAACTGTGGCAGTGAGTTTGGTGTGGAGACTGTCCTCCTGACCACACTTTCAACTGTGGCAGGGAGTTTGGTGTGGAGACTTTCCTCCTGACCACACTTTCAACTGTGGTAGAGAGTTTGGTGTGGAGACTGTCCTCCTGACCACACTTTCAACTGTGGCAGTGAGTTTGGTGTGGAGACTGTCCTCCTGACCACACTTTCAACTGTGGCAGTGAGTTTGGTGTGGAGACTGTCCTCCTGACCACACTTTCAACTGTGGTAGTGAGTTTGGTGTGGAGACTGTCCTCCTGACCACACTTTCAACTGTGGTAGTGAGTTTGGTGTGGAGACTTTCCTCCTGACCACACTTTCAACTGTGACAGTGAGTTTGGTGTGGAGACTGTCCTCCTGAACACACTTTCAACTGTGGCAGTGAGTTTGGTGTGGAGACTGTCCTCCTGACCACACTTTCAACTGTGGTAGTGAGTTTGGTGTGGAGACTGTCCTCCTGACCACACTTTCAACTGTGGCAGTGAGTTTGGTGTGGAGACTGTCCTCCTGACCACACTTTCAACTGTGGCAGTGAGTTTGGTGTGGAGACTGTCCTCCTGACCACACTTTCAACTGTGGTAGTGAGTTTGGTGTGGAGACTTTCCTCCTGACCACACTTTCAACTGTGGCAGTGAGTTTGGTGTGGAGACTGTCCTCCTGACCACACTTTCAACTGTGGCAGTGAGTTTGGTGTGGAGACTGTCCTCCTGACCACACTTTCAACTGTGGTAGTGAGTTTGGTGTGGAGACTTTCCTCCTGACCACACTTTCAACTGTGGCAGTGAGTTTGGTGTGGAGACTGTCCTCCTGAACACACTTTCAACTGTGGCAGTGAGTTTGGTGTGGAGACTGTCCTCCTGACCACACTTTCAACTGTGGTAGTGAGTTTGGTGTGGAGACTTTCCTCCTGACCACACTTTCAACTGTGGCAGTGAGTTTGGTGTGGAGACTGTCCTCCTGACCACACTTTCAACTGTGGCAGTGAGTTTGGTGTGGAGATTGTCCTCCTGACCACACTTTCAACTGTGGTAGTGAGTTTGGTGTGGAGACTGTCCTCCTGACCACACTTTCAACTGTGGTAGTGAGTTTGGTGTGGAGACTGTCCTCCTGACCACACTTTCAACTGTGGCAGTGAGTTTGGTGTGGAGACTGTCCTCCTGACCACACTTTCAACTGTGGCAGTGAGTTTGGTGTGGAGATTGTCCTCCTGACCACACTTTCAACTGTGGTAGTGAGTTTGGTGTGGAGACTGTCCTCCTGACCACACTTTCAACTGTGGTAGTGAGTTTGGTGTGGAGACTGTCCTCCTGACCACACTTTCAACTGTGGCAGTGAGTTTGGTGTGGAGACTGTCCTCCTGACCACACTTTCAACTGTGGCAGTGAGTTTGGTGTGGAGATTGTCCTCCTGACCACACTTTCAACTGTGGTAGTGAGTTTGGTGTGGAGACTGTCCTCCTGACCACACTTTCAACTGTGGTAGAGAGTTTGGTGTGGAGACTGTCCTCCTGACCACACTTTCAACTGTGGTAGAGAGTTTGGTGTGGAGACTGTCCTCCTGACCACACTTTCAACTGTGGTAGAGAGTTTGGTGTGGAGACTGTCCTCCTGACCACACTTTCAACTGTGGTAGAGAGTTTGGTGTGGAGACTGTCCTCCTGACCACACTTTCAACTGTGGCAGTGAGTTTGGTGTGGAGACTGTCCTCCTGACCACACTTTCAACTGTGGCAGTGAGTTTGGCGTGGAGACTGTCCTCCTGACCACACTTTCAACTGTGGTAGAGAGTTTGGTGTGGAGACTGTCCTCCTGACCACACTTTCAACTGTGGTAGAGAGTTTGGTGTGGAGACTGTCCTCCTGACCACACTTTCAACTGTGGCAGTGAGTTTGGTGTGGAGACTGTCCTCCTGACCACACTTTCAACTGTGACAGTGAGTTTGGTGTGGAGACTGTCCTCCTGACCACACTTTCAACTGTGGCAGTGAGTTTGGTGTGGAGACTGTCCTCCTGACCACACTTTCAACTGTGGTAGAGAGTTTGGTGTGGAGACTGTCCTCCTGACCACACTTTCAACTGTGGCAGTGAGTTTGGTGTGGAGACTGTCCTCCTGACCACACTTTCAACTGTGGTAGAGAGTTTGGTGTGGAGACTGTCCTCCTGACCACACTTTCAACTGTGGCAGTGAGTTTGGTGTGGAGACTGTCCTCCTGACCACACTTTCAACTGTGACAGTGAGTTTGGTGTGGAGACTGTCCTCCTGACCACACTTTCAACTGTGGCAGTGAGTTTGGTGTGGAGACTGTCCTCCTGACCACACTTTCAACTGTGGCAGTGAGTTTGGTGTGGAGACTGTCCTCCTGACCACACTTTCAACTGTGGTAGGGAGTTTGGTGTGGAGACTGTCCTCCTGACCACACTTTCAACTGTGGCAGTGAGTTTGGTGTGGAGACTGTCCTCCTGACCACACTTTCAACTGTGACAGTGAGTTTGGTGTGGAGACTGTCCTCCTGACCACACTTTCAACTGTGGTAGAGAGTTTGGTGTGGAGACTGTCCTCCTGACCACACTTTCAACTGTGGTAGAGAGTTTGGTGTGGAGACTGTCCTCCTGACCACACTTTCAACTGTGGTAGAGAGTTTGGTGTGGAGACTGTCCTCCTGACCACACTTTCAACTGTGGCAGTGAGTTTGGGTTTGGTGTGAAGACTGTCCTCCTGACCACACTTTCAACTGTGGCAGTGAGTTTGGTGTGAAGACTGTCCTCCTGACCACACTTTCAACTGTGGTAGAGAGTTTGGTGTGGAGACTGTCCTCCTGACCACACTTTCAACTGTGGTAGAGAGTTTGGTGTGGAGACTGTCCTCCTGACCACACTTTCAACTGTGGTAGGGAGTTTGGTGTGGAGACTGTCCTCCTGACCACACTTTCAACTGTGGCAGAGAGTTTGGTGTGGAGACTGTCCTCCTGACCACACTTTCAACTGTGGCAGAGAGTTTGGTGTGGAGACTGTCCTCCTGACCACACTTTCAACTGTGACAGTGAGTTTGGTGTGGAGACTGTCCTCCTGACCACACTTTCAACTGTGGTAGAGAGTTTGGTGTGGAGACTGTCCTCCTGACCACACTTTCAACTGTGGCAGAGAGTTTGGTGTGGAGATATCCTCCTGACCACACTTTCAACTGTGGTAGGGAGTTTGGTGTGGAGACTGTCCTCCTGACCACACTTTCAACTGTGGCAGAGAGTTTGGTGTGGAGACTGTCCTCCTGACCACACTTTCAACTGTGGTAGGGAGTTTGGTGTGGAGACTGTCCTCCTGACCACACTTTCAACTGTGGCAGAGAGTTTGGTGTGGAGACTGTCCTCCTGACCACACTTTCAACTGTGGCAGAGAGTTTGGTGTGGAGACTGTCCTCCTGACCACACTTTCAACTGTGACAGTGAGTTTGGTGTGGAGATAGTCCTCCTGACCACACTTTCAACTGTGGTAGAGAGTTTGGTGTGGAGACTGTCCTCCTGACCACACTTTCAACTGTGGTAGAGAGTTTGGTGTGGAGACTGTCCTCCTGACCACACTTTCAACTGTGGTAGAGAGTTTGGTGTGGAGACTGTCCTCCTGACCACACTTTCAACTGTGGCAGAGAGTTTGGTGTGGAGACTGTCCTCCTGACCACACTTTCAACTGTGGTAGAGAGTTTGGTGTGGAGACTGTCCTCCTGACCACACTTTCAACTGTGGCAGTGAGTTTGGTGTGGAGACTGTCCTCCTGACCACACTTTAAACTGTGGTAGAGAGTTTGGTGTGGAGACTGTCCTCCTGACCACACTTTCAACTGTGGCAGTGAGTTTGGTGTGGAGACTGTCCTCCTGACCACACTTTCAACTGTGGTAGAGAGTTTGGTGTGGAGACTGTCCTCCTGACCACACTTTCAACTGTGGCAGTGAGTTTGGTGTGGAGACTGTCCTCCTGACCACACTTTCAACTGTGGCAGTGAGTTTGGTGTGGAGACTGTCCTCCTGACCACACTTTCAACTGTGACAGTGAGTTTGGTGTGGAGACTGTCCTCCTGACCACACTTTCAACTGTGGCAGTGAGTTTGGTGTGGAGACTGTCCTCCTGACCACACTTTCAACTGTGGTAGAGAGTTTGGTGTGGAGACTGTCCTCCTGACCACACTTTCAACTGTGGCAGTGAGTTTGGTGTGGAGACTGTCCTCCTGACCACACTTTCAACTGTGGCAGGGAGTTTGGTGTGGAGACTGTCCTCCTGACCACACTTTCAACTGTGGCAGTGAGTTTGGGTTTGGTGTGAAGACTGTCCTCCTGACCACACTTTCAACTGTGGCAGTGAGTTTGGTGTGAAGACTGTCCTCCTGACCACACTTTCAACTGTGGTAGAGAGTTTGGTGTGGAGACTGTCCTCCTGACCACACTTTCAACTGTGGCAGTGAGTTTGGTGTGGAGACTGTCCTCCTGACCACACTTTCAACTGTGGCAGTGAGTTTGGTGTGGAGACTGTCCTCCTGACCACACTTTCAACTGTGGTAGTGAGTTTGGTGTGGAGACTGTCCTCCTGACCACACTTTCAACTGTGGTAGTGAGTTTGGTGTGGAGACTGTCCTCCTGACCACACTTTCAACTGTGGTAGGGAGTTTGGTGTGGAGACTGTCCTCCTGACCACACTTTCAACTGTGGCAGTGAGTTTGGTGTGGAGACTGTCCTCCTGACCACACTTTCAACTGTGGCAGTGAGTTTGGTGTGGAGACTGTCCTCCTGACCACACTTTCAACTGTGGCAGTGAGTTTGGTGTGGAGACTGTCCTCCTGACCCGGTACCGAAGTACCATATGTACGGGGCCGTGTTACAGGTCTGTCATTCTCCTCTCCAAGTTTGGAGACCAGCGGGATGTGTGAGAGTGGTACCGGATATTAGGATGTAATGAGACCTTGATTCCGCACAGCAAAACGGACTGGCTGTGATTAGACCTGGCTTGGTAACCATTTTTCGGCTGGAATTTGGGAGATTTCATTGTCACCGGAATCTAATCCCATGCCCAGAGGGGAGTAGGGGTGTTGTGTGTAAATGCTTCTGTCTTCTTCCATAGTTCACACTATGTGAATCTCAACGCAATGGGCGAACCTAGTAACACCAGCAAATATACACATGTGCGTATACTAGAACCATACATGATATATATCGTCTGTGTGTGTGTGTGAGAGAAAGATAGAGAGGGAGATAGTGTTCATAGTTTAGAATTTTTTTTTTTTCAAGTTCAACTTCCGAGGGATCTTTAACGTGCGGAGCTTGTGCCCATGACCTTCTAGCTTTTCAACCTTATCCGAGAAGTCTAGACATTCGATTCACCAGCATAAGATGTGAGGAGGTCTGTAGTAACATGTGATTGTAAAAAATCCACTGCGGTGATCTGTACTGGGTCTACCTGATTCAGAGGCGGGCACCGTATAGCTAAGCCTCTCCGCCACCCCACTGCACCACATGCGCACAAAACTACAGACAAGAGGTAGGGAGAGAGAGGCTCCAGCGAAGTCATGTTGTTGTCGTGAGCAACGTGAGCGCATTGAGCACGTTGTCTCTTAGAGTGCAGGGGCCTGGCTGTGAGGACAAAATAAGAATGAAAAAGAGCATTTGATGATTACAAGTGACAAGTTAATAGGCACTTCTACCATCGTGGGCCTGTTGAGGTAGCGAGGCGTGCCCAGAGATTCACCAGAACTCGAATGCTTGACACTTCTTTACTTAAATGTTGCATGTCTTTTGCAGGAAGTTGCCGTCAACTTAGCTTGATTTTATAGGCGATTTTACGTTCAGTAGTTGCTTTCTGCACGAGAAGTCAACCTTAGAAGTCCAGCTGACCGATATAAGGGTTGATCACGCTATGCCGCCGTCGGGGTAAGATAATAGTTCCGCGATGTCAAGACAGCTATAGGGTGTATTTTTACTGACTGTGCAGTGTGTGAAAATATTGCCAGTCCAAATTTTGTATTCACCCTCTGTAAAGTTCAATGCAACATAATAGGTAAATACAAAACTTGGACCGGCAATATTTTCAAACGCATACACAGTCATTAAAAATAGACCCTGTACTATAGCCCTGCTAAACTGACAGCCATGAACGAAAGCCAATAGGCACGAACCAAATTCCTTCCATCAAACCACTACTGGGGTGTCACAATAAGCCTCACACTGATCGCTCCCTGTATCGGGCTCGTTGATGTGGAGGTCCGAGACAAATAAGCACGATGCTATGGTTGTAAAATGTACATGTCCTTTATATGACTTTTCGATCAGACTCAGGTTGTTTTTTATGGCAATTTTGTGTTCAGTGGTTTGCCATTGCTTTCTGAACAAGAAATTAACGTGTAAGTGCAGCGTATTGTCGTTGTTTGGATTCAACGCCCGACCTCGATATAATCATAAATACGAGATTTGTAGACAAAACAAACTGTCACCTTTTATAGAAATAATTAGCCGGTATTCACCGTCATCTGTGCTCCTAGGACGTAGTTACTGCTAGCTTATTTATTCGGGATATTCGATCGACACGTCTGTTTATTTATTTATGTGCACGCTAAATGTTAATAGCAAATACATTATCTTTATTCGCATTCGCGTTATTTATCCATAACAGGATAATTGATCATTGTCGTGGGTAAACATTGTTTCTCTAGCCCGTGCACTGCCAGTTAAGGAAAATGATATCGAAATAGAAGTGTTTAACTGGTGCCGAGCTGACTGTTTTTCTTGCTCTCTGATAAACATTTCTGTCGAAACGTACCTGAGTATATTTTCCCAGTCGTCCAGCTACCTGGTTATATTTTGCGGTTTTATTCGGACTCGGGCTCAGAAAAAGGTCGTCAGAGCAAGAGTTAACCAAGCATGAATGCGCCTACTAGCGTGGTTGTGGGTTTGTGTTCCACTAGGAGACCCAGGGGAAGAAAGAAGGGGAAGAATAACATAGTAATGAATCTTTTTCAAGAAAATGCCGCTCGCGCGCGTGTGTGTGTGTGTGTGTGTGTGTGTGAGAGAGAGAGAGAGAGAGAGAGATAGAGAGAGGGGGAGAGAGAGCAGAAAGATAGGAGATAGAAGGTGGCAAGCTGAGAA
>OY992876.1:31092573-31270073 GCA_963921405.1 Cepaea hortensis | reverse complement strand
TTAGCGGATGGCGAGCTCAGGTGTCGAACCCTCAGCCGACCGTGCCCATGCCATTATTACCGACGCAGTTCACTATCAACTACTTTATCGCGCTGGCCACTCAACCCTTATGTAAATCGTCGTGCATACACCTGCAGTCGTAATGAACGTCACAACGATGGTGTTTTGGGTGTTCTGTAACACCCGAAGAAGACTGACTATAGGAGTGGTATCGACACGTGGTAGTGTACATTAACCTACTGTTTGATTATATCATGACTGCGAATGCCTAATTTGAAGTACACGTGAAATTATACTGATTGTTTAAAGAATGGGAGCGGCTGGCCGAGTCGCTAAGAACGCTGGTTTCTCCTTCGGGAGACCTGGGTTCGAATCCTCGGTAAGGTGTGGACGTTTTCTTTTATCGGGAGCAAAAAGAAACCTTAACATGTACACGGCAACTGCACTAGCCAGGTGGCCTTAATTCCTCGGTCTCAATCCCCCCCCCCCCACCCCAACCCCCCGCCCTACACTGCTAGCTAATGTAGGCGGTAGATGACAGTTTGACAGACAGTTTAAAGAATATCTGATCATTTGGTAGAGCTACGAATTCTTGCAGACACCGAAACAATGACGCCGGCCCACATTATGAGCCCATCAATTACGGCTAAGTTAAATGCTAATTGATGGTTTACTGGGAGACCACGCGTACCAGCATTTGTCATCTCTCTGGGTATCCAGCCTCACGTGGCTGAACGTCATCGCCGTTTCCTGGCCCTGTAGATTTGTCATCAGGTACGCACGGGTCGGCTCAAGTGAACATCCGTCGCCATAGCTGTGTGATTTATCAGGGGTTTCTTCCTAAGCGCCGGCTTCCTGGCCTAGAGGTTAGCGACTTTTCTCCGTAATCTCGTATGCTCTCGTAAGTAACGTGACGACGGTGAGAATCAGCAGTGGTTCGAATCGCGTCGGTAACTTAGGGTATGTGAGCCGGCCGCTCAGAAAGCAATGGCAAACTACTGAGCGTAATCTTGCCAAGAAATCAACAATCTGCTGAAAGATGCTGATGTTGACAGCAATGTCCTGTAAAGGATATGCAAACATTTTTTTTCTTCCTAAGGTTCTTGGAGCTGAATTGTGAGAAAGTACTAATACAGAGTCGGTACCTGGTGCTTAGGATGTAGTGAATACAGTTTCACAATACCCCGACGTACACTGTTGACGTCTCGAAATCAGTCACGGGCGGCTTGGAAGCAGATGGAATTTGCGTTGATTTCGATGGCTGAGAGGTTACGATGTACACCTCAGGATCAAAGGGTACCGAGTTCAATCCAAGCATAGGGCCGTGACGTGTCCAGGAACCACCTGTATCGAATGATATCGCACGCCCCTTGGCCCCACTGATCTCTTGGGTAGTGAGGTAGCCCTAGACTTCTAGGATAATGATGGGGGGGGGGGGGGGGGGACGGAGTCCAGACAGCAAGTTGTAGAGGTTCAAAATCCCACGACCATTAGGTCGCTTCAAAAAGGCAAAATTGTTAGGAAAGGAAACCTACCCACGGTTAATATAGCTTTTTACTCTGGATGGAATCTGTATAGAGGAAGTAAGCCTCACACAAATTCATGCTGGAGTCGGACAAGCTCACCTTTGAAGAGACACTACTTTCTGAACTTAGCAGTCAGCATAATAAGGTCACCATACAGTGGATACCATCCCTCTGTGGAGTACCCGGAAACGACAGAGCTGCTCGATTGGCTAAGGAAGGGAAAAAAAAAAAAGAACAGACTGATGTGCCCGTTACATACCACCAAAAGAAAAGAGTGATCAAATAAGTCAGAAAGCCACCAAAACCTGCTCAAGACAACTACCACGTCATGGACAGACCAGAACAAGTCATTATTCTGCGCCTCAAAACAAGACACAATAGATTACGCAACTATATGTATACAAAATTCAAGATTGGCGAATCAGCCATGTGCACATGTCGATTGGCGTCGCAGACAGCAGAGCACATACTCCAAGACTGCCCAAAAGGTCTAGAGAAACAACAGTGGAAGATAAACTCTATGGACCCCTGAGTGAACTAAAAAAAAAAAGACAGTTAAATTCATACAAAAGACAACATTGCATTATAGACATATTTCAAGGGAACGAAAGAAGAAGAAGAAGAAGAAGAAGAAGAAGAAGAAGAAGAAGAAGAAGAAGAAGAAGAAGAAGAAGAAGAAGAAGAAAAAGCATACCCAGGTGTAAAGCAGTCCCCTTCAAAAGAGGATTGAAGAAGAAGAGGAGGAATATCGCTCGCGCCATACTCACACGCGCGCACATTTATTCACTGATTAGATCTGTCTGTTAAAGTCTTTGTTCCGCTGAAAGATCGCTGGATAGAATTTATTTCACATGGCGAGTTATAATTGCTGTGTATTCTGTCCTCGTGTGAGTGTCGCGTTAGTTGTTGAAGCTTAGCGTTGTCAGGATGGGTAGGAGTTTGGCACGCTTGTATTCTGTAGTCATTGGTAGGCGGTCCACATTATTTCGACACATTGTGGAAAGAAATAAACTGGAAATTTAGATGCGTATTCTTTACAGAACGTAGCAGTCAACTCCAGCAATTTTTGGCTGTTTGTGATTCTTGGACAAGTTTGTGTTCACTAGTTTGCCTTTGCTTTCTGAAAGACCGACACTCATACCATTGTAGAGAAACCAACGGAAGGCGGTCTGCTGCCAAAACGCTCGCAGCTGTGTTTCGAACGCGGTATGCGGGATCACGACTTGGCCTACCAAGGGCTTGGTGTGTTGGTTGTGGGTCTGTGTTCCTCTAGAATCTCAAGGGAAAACAGAAAGGGAAGATGAAAGTTGTTGTGAATCTTTTCCAGGATACTCCGATATATACATATGAGAGAGAGAGAGAGAGAGAGAGAGAGAGAGAGAGAGAGAGAGAGAGAGAGAGAGAGCTCACAGTAAGATAGGGGACAGGGAGATAAGAAAGATAAAAGTGAGAGAGAGAGAGAGAGAGAGAGAGAGAGAGAGAGCTCACAGTAAGATAGGAGACAGGGAGATAAGAAAGATAAAAGTGAGAGAGAGAGAGAGCTCACAGTAAGATAGGAGACAGGGAGATAAGAAAGATAAAAGTGAGAGAGAGAGAGAGAGAGAGAGAGAGAGAGAGAGCTCACAGTAAGATAGGAGACAGGGAGATAAGAAAGATAAAAGTGAGAGAGAGAGAGCTCACAGTAAGATAGGAGACAGGGAGATAAGAAAGATAAAAGTGAGAGAGCAGTAAAATAGGAGACAAAGAGAGAGAAGAAAAATAGGAGAGTGGGAGCAGTAAAATAGGAGAGAGAGAGAGAGAGAGAGAGAGAGAGAGGAAAGATAAGAGAGAGTAATAAAATAGGAAACAGAGAGAGACCAGAAGATAGGATAGAGTCACAGAGAGCAGAAAGATAGACGAGAGAGAGAGAGAGAGCAGCAAGATTGGAGAGAGAGCAGAAAGATTGGATAAAGACAGAGAGAGAGCAGAAAGATTTGACAGAGACAGAGAGGGGGGGGGGGGAGAGAGAGAGGAGAGAGAGATTCTATTGTATGACTGACTTTCAAGCAATAGAGCAAAATAAATTACTTGCATGAGGTTATCCCTGGCCTCAGGCAACAATTATTCCATGTACCAGTTCGTGGAGGCACAATGGCTACCCACTAAACAGTGCATGCAGGTAACTGTCTCCGCTTGGGTAGCTATGTCGGCCAGTGTGCATTGCGCCCATTAAGATGTTCACGGGAGGTCTCCCTGGCGCTTGTCATGCCGCACACATGTTGTGTTCAGTCTGGGTATGGTGCGGTCGATGTGGCAGGCTGAGGTATGGTGGGTAGGATGGTCGTGTTAGATGGTTAGTGAGATGCTCTGGGGGAGGGGGGGGTATGGTATGGTCGTTGGATTGGTCCATGGTAGGGTTTCGGATGGTCGTTGAGATGGTCCACTGTAGGGTATGGTATGGTTGTTGAGATGGCACATGGTAGGGTTTCGAATAGTCGTTGAGATGGTCCATGGTAAAATATAGTATGGTATTATATAGTATATAGTATATAATAATGTGTGCTGGGATTAACGTTTTTGTGACTGTACCGTTTGTGTGTATTTGGATGCACATTTCTGTGTACTTAGATTAACGTTTATATGATTGTATCGTATTCGCGTACTTGGATTAACGCTTGTGTTACCGTACCGTCGGCGTGTATGTACTTGGAGTAACGTTTGAGTGCACTTTAATTAACCTTTATGTGAGCCTGGAATGCACAGTGTTTGTTGTAATTCGACTGTACCCTTTGTGCGAGTTTGGACTGTAACTTATATGTTTGCTAGGGATATATTTTTCCCCTCTGTTCTTAGAATGTTTTTCGTGTACTCGCCTTGAACTCAATCGTAGTGCCACTACTTCTAGTGCCCTGGACTGATTATTGCGTGTGGATTATCTTTACCTATTACCGGTATCCCTTGCCATCTGGCGAACCCACTCCGACTTCAGGGGTACTTGGAATGTAGGTCTGTTCTATACTTAGATTGATTGTGTCCGTTCAGTGTAAAGTTTGCTTGTTTGCTTGGTCTAACGTTAAATTCAGCGCGCGTGAGATTGGATTAACGTTTCAGTTCCCGTGACTAACGTTTGCTAGAGCTTAGAACAGCGTGCGTGCGTGTGCGTGTGTGTGTGTGTGTGTACACACACGCGCGTGTCTATATGTTTCCAATGTCACTATTACTCAGGCAGCTTCATTAAAACGTCTGGAGCATCTGTCGCCACGTCTGGTAATTACTTCTGCTCACGGGCGCTTTCTTCCGGAGGCGTTATTGTGTCAAGGTTGCACGGGTAAGGCCACGTCCTGGTTAACACTGGCTACCGCCTTCTGCACCGACGACCTAACCCGCCTAGTTTATGCATGAGCCATATTATCCATGGTGCAAGGTAGGTCAAGGTTGGTCAGTAGACAGCGAACTTTGGAGTGAGTGGTGCTAAGGGTCACAAAAATTAGTTTCCCGTCCTTTATATGACGTCGCAATCAACCCTGGAATTGTGAGGCTGTTTGTGATTTACTAGGCAGTTTTTTACGTGTAATAATTTGTCATTGCTTTCTGAACGACCAATGCCCGTACCATTGAAATCAATGCAAAGCGGTATATTTAGTGCTAAGAAAAGGGACCACAATTACAATCAGGAAAGTAAAGTACTTTTTTTTATACTCATTGAGGCATATTGGATTTATGGTTCTAGCCCCATATTTGCATATAAACCGGTCGGCACTCCACGGGCGATGAAGTCGATAACACGCCGGCCGTCTGTACTTACTATTTAAGTATGAAAGAAAACTATGTAAAACTATTGAAGACTATGTTTTAAAAAAATGTAAACATTCAGACAGACTTAATTTGAAAAGACCAGCTCTGACTTAAGGGTGTATAGGTGGTTGAGCGTCGTAGTACATTCCTGCAGCCAATGGAGGGCGTGTTTTACGGTGATCACTCCGTTGTGGTGATCGCTATACAACTCATGGAGGAAACATAACCACCCGCATGTGCTGTGCTGGAGTGTGACACAGTGATGACCTCATGTCTCTCCGAATATATGACATTTCATTACCAATCTTGTACACTCCGCCGGTTTTGGAGTTGGGAGAGGGGACGGATAGCTCTGCAGCTTAGCCCAAATGAAGCTGGTACTGTGTTGCCGGGTTGGGAGGGAAGGTCTCTTCACCAGCCTCCCTCCGATAGGCGCAAGCCCTTGTTTGTTTTCTGTCGGGAGCAAAAAGAACACTCTAACGGTTAGAGTCTGGCCTGCATCGTTCGCGGCGACTGCACTAACCAGGCAGCCTTAATTCTTCAGGCTCAAAGACAATTTCCCCCCCCCCCCCCTTTCCGCCATACACCGCAAGGTACTATCTTGGCAGTAAATGACAGACAACCAGAACGCCAATGCATCGGAGTGACCACTCAAGTCTTTCAGAAGGTTCACAACCAGCCAAACCATCCTTCACTTCATCCTTCCTCAGTTGGAATGCCAGTAGGTACGGAGAGAGGCGTGTACGTGGTCCCTCCTTGACATAAACGTGCAAGGATTCGGTTTTACACGCCGTGCGTCTGATTTTGATATGCGATATTGTTGTCTAGAAAATTCTGATTCCTTCTTTCAGGTCTTCACTTGTGTGTACATTGTTTTTGTAAACATGTCCTTTCAAGAAACCCCATAAAATTACGTAATGAAATGTATTCTACATACAAAGTGTTGTGAGACTTTACAAACATCCTGTATAATTTGAAATCCTTTCTATGGAATCCACAGGGCAAACGAAATAGAGGAGAGCCTGGGATTTATGGACATAGTTTGGTAAAGTGTGGTGGGCATGGAGGGACCTGCATGGCGTAAGTTGGTTGGATCTATGCTCCCAGGAGGGATACAGAGAAGAAGAAGTAGCTAGGAATAATAAAGGGGCCTAGAGATTACTATTATGGTCTATAACTGAAGCAGATCTGTTTCAATTTATGTGGTGGTTTTCACTCTCTCTCTCTCTCTCTCTCTCTCTCTCTCTCTCTCTCTCTCTCTCTCTCTCTTACACACACACACATACACACACACACACACACACACACACACACACATATGTGAGGTCTGTGACTTGTGCGTTTGACAGCAATTTCCGACAGGTCGAATGAAAGTCCGGCTCTGCGTTTTCTCCATTGACTTCGGTGTATTATCATTCCCATGTTATGGCACCAATACGAGTTGCCCATTGACATCGGTGCATACTCAGCCCCCCCCCCCCCCACCTCCTCCTGTCAAGCATCAGTACAGAGTTGTCCATTGATATCGGTGCATACTCAGCACCCGGACATGCACCAGTATAGAGTTCTCCATTGATATCGGTGCATACTCAGCCCCCGGACATGCACCAGTATAGAGTTCTCCATTGATATCGGTGCATACTCAGCCCCCGGATATTCATCAGTACAGAGTTGTCCATTGACATCGTTGCATACTCACCCCCCGGACATGCATTAGTACAGAGTTGTCCATTGACATCGGTGCATACTCAGCCCCCGGACATGCATTAGTACAGAGTTGTCCATTGATATCGGTGCATACTCAGCACCCGGACATGCACCAGTATAGAGTTCTCCATTGATATCGGTGCATACTCAGCCCCCGGACATGCACCAGTATAGAGTTCTCCATTGATATCGGTGCATACTCAGCCCCCGGATATTCATCAGTACAGAGTTGTCCATTGACATCGTTGCATACTCACCCCCCGGACATGCATTAGTACACAGTTGTCCATTGACATCGGTGCATACTCAGCCCCCGGACATGCATTAGTACAGAGTTGTCCATTGATATCGGTGCATACTCAGCCCCCGGACATGCACCAGTATAGAGTTCTCCATTGATATCGGTGCATACTCAGCCCCCGGATATTCATCAGTACAGAGTTGTCCATTGACATCGGTGCATACTCAGCCCCCGGACATGCATTAGTACAGAGTTGTCCATTGACATCGGTGCATACTCAGCCCCCCGGATATTCATCAGTACAGAGTTGTCCATTGACATCGTTGCATACTCACCCCCCGGACATGCATTAGTACAGAGTTGTCCATTGACATCGGTGCATACTCAGCCCCCGGATATTCATCAGTACAGAGTTGTCCATTGACATCGGTGCGTACTCAGCCCCCGGACATGCATCAGTACAGAGTTGTCCATTGACATCGGTGCATACTCAGCCCCCCGGAAATGCACCAGTACAGAGTTGTCCATTGACATCGGTGCATACTCAGCCCCCCGGAAATGCACCAGTACAGAGTTGCCCATTGACATCGGTGCATACTCACCCCCCGGACATGCACCAGTGCAGATTTGTACTCAGTTCTATGCTCTGCACCGGTGCAGGTTGTATTTAGACTCCGCTATACCGGTATATACTCAGCTCTTTGAACTATTTTTGCCACACCCTGGTTTGTTGCCAATTTTCTACTACTCGAAGATAGCATTGGCAGTTTTCTTTCAATGAGCCGATGCCACGAGCACGTTTCATATTCTTTATTGCATTAGAGCAGGGATAGGATTATTTTCTTCCGAGGGCTGTGTGGATATTTATAACATCGACTACGGTCCCCCCCCCTCCCCCCCCATCCCCAAATGTATAAGTTTAATAATTAGCCAGATATATTTGGTCAAACATTTAATTAACTAATTATGATGATAACTTACTACATCACTGACTATCAAATACGTGGGTCTGGGCTCAGTCTCGGGGACTCAGCACACGCCAATTCTCCTTAGTCGCCTCTTGTGACATCCATGATAATGCAGTGTTAATATACGTTGCTTGCCTTATGGGCCCCGCAGCACACTGGCGGACTAGTAATGTATATAAACATAAACAAAAACAGACAAAGGTCGACTGTAAAAGAAACTAGTTCTCCTACTTTTTAATGCAGCGACCTAGCATAGACAAGTGACTGTGCGCCGCTGCTGCAGTATCAGCCTTTGCCTTGTTTTAACGTGAAGTGTCACACACAGACTGTACTTTGGGTTCGTTCAACAGCGCCTAACATCATGTCCATCACAGTTGACAGCTGCAACTTTACGCCGGCCGATCTTAAGTAACCTTAATTGTAACACCGTCAGCTGAGGTTTAAATAGCATCTGATAGGGCTGGCTGTGTTGGGGAGATGGAAACTGCATTAGTTTGAATGTATCAGTTTCACTGAGAGCGCATCCAAAGCCAACCAACGTCTTGTGTCGGATGAAGGAGGAAGAAAAGAGAAGAATGAACGAAGGCTACAATGGGCTTAGAATGAGTTGGTTGAAGGCCTATGCTCAGTTGGGAAATAAAAGGAGGAGGTAGATGATGATGATGATGATGATGATGATGATGATGATGATGATGATGATGATGATGATGAGGAGGAGGAGGAGGAGGAGGAGGAGGATGTAGTAGAAGAAAAATAGAAGAAGAGAAGGAGGAGGAGAAAAACAGAAGAAGAAGAAGAAGAAGAAGAAGAAGAAGAAGAAGAAGAAGAAGAAGAAGAAGAAAACAGAAATAAGAGAATGAGGAATCGATCTCATAATACTTCGGACAACTCTTATATATGTCCTTCAACAAATGTAAGATCCGTGCCGCCTTCAACAAATGTAAGATGTAGAGGTTGTCATGTAACCTAAGTGTTGTAAATACGCCGGATTCGTCACCCTCAACCGCCCCTGTTTGCCCTAACGACACTGGGTTCCCGTTGATGAAGACTTGGGTGGAAACGTTTGCCCTATCTGTGTGTGTTTCCATTCGTCGAGCCACTGGGTCACATCTTGTGTTTGTATTGGGACTCCAGTATCAGCTCGACAGCAGCCAACTGCCATTCTCGATATCACATATCATAGATCATCATCATCATCATCATCATCCGCTTTTGCCGATAAGCGGCGTGGGGAGGAATAATTGGCTCCCCAGCGCCCGATGGGTGGCATTGCATTGTGTCATTCCGTGTGATTGTACAATATCTTTGATGTCGTCAATCCATTTTCTTCTCGGGCGTCCTCTTGCTCTCGTTTCAGATCTTATGTTATGTAGGGTCAGTGCTGGTAATTGATGGTGTTGCATTCTAACGAGACGGTCAAAAAAATGTGATCTTGTGTCTTTCAATACATAATGACACAAGGTGTTGATCCCACTGTCTGTCTGATAACATCATTTCTTATTCGACCTCTGATAGTTAAGTTAACAGCTCTCATCAAGCATCTAATTAACCACGGTAACAGACGCTGGTCCTGTATAGGGCATTCATTGATACAGCCTGAGAATAGTATAACTAGAAAGGGCCTTGTCTGAAATTAAAAGAGCAAAAATAAAAACCATTAGACGGAGATCTAAACGTACTGTGAGACGAGACGTACGAGAGATGAACGACGTGGGGCACACATGGACGGAGCTGCCTGAGATAGCTATGAATAGCCAGACTTCGAGGCAGTTGGTTCAGGGCCCTTGAACCAATAGGCGAACACAGGGTTTAAAAGGCAAGAGAATAGACTTCATTGGTTTATCCCGGTGGTTCTCAACTGGTGGGAAATTCCCTCCCCCTCCCCGGCGGAATTTTATGGTTTCCATGGGAGGAAAGGGGGGGGGGGGGGGAATTAAGATTATTTCAAGATCACGTTAATATAAAAACCGATTACTTGATATTGTTTTTTCCCTCCATACTTTACTGTTCTTTACTTCTCGCCCTTCTGAAATTCGTTTTATAACGTAAATAGACCCGCAAATCACGTTTTATATTGACGTCTAGACTTGTTTTAGTATGTGTTATAAAATTTAGCTTCCATTTTTACGTATACTGGTTAGGGGCCGGGGGGGGGGGGGGAATTTAGTTAGTTAGTTAGTTAGTCGACAGATCATCCTCATTGCACATCGAACCATTCAGTCCATAAGTGCTCGGATCCCCTCCTCAGCAAATCCCGCAGCGTGTAGCGGCTAACGACGCCAGTTCTGTGTTGGTTTATCAATCTTCTTTGGCTTCCTGCGTAGTGTTCTTGTTTGGCCACACCTCTTTTAATTTGCTGCTCTCGCAGTCTGGCCATTGTTGCAGATTCACAGTCATCACTTGGTTCTCGCAAAAGTCTTACTTCTCGTAGAGCAGTGGTTCTCAACCTTTTTTGGTCCGTTCCCCCCTTCACCATATTTTTAGGACGTCATTCCCCCCCCCCTCACCATATTTTTAGGACATCATTCCCCCCTTGCCGGTCTCTCTGGCTGTGGGGTTACAACACTTTCTCTCTGTAATCCCGTTTATCACGCAGAGTCTCGCAGCGGAGCGAGAACTGAGGTGGTTCGACCCCCGCTCGTGACTTGCGGATACTGAGCCGGCCGCTCAGAAAGCAATGGCAAACTACTGAGCGTAATCTTGCCAAGAGATCAACAGACAGCTGAAAGATGCTGCTGTTGACAGCTAAGTCCTGTAAAAGGATACTCAAAACATTCCCCCCTTACCATATTTTTTAGAACGTCATTCTCCCCCCCCCCCCCCCACTTTCGTGTTTCCTCCCTAAAAATTTCCCCCTGACCCTACACAGTATACGTAATAATTGAAGCTAAATTTAATAGCACATACTAAAACAAGTCTAGACATCTACATAAAATGTGATTTGCGAATCTACTTACGTTATAAAATGAATTTCAGAAGGGTGATACGTACAGAAGCGTAAAGTATGAAAGGAAAAACAAGATCAAGTAATCGGTTCTTGTATTAACGCGATCTTGAAATAATCTTCACCCCCCCCCCCCCTGGAAACCCCAAAATTCCCCCCTGGGGGAGGGGGGGAATTCCCCACCGGTTGAGAACCACTGTCGTAGAGCATTCAGAATGTCAGCCTGGTCCATGGCGCGTCCGCCCTCCACAGTAGCCTCACCTGCGAGCTTGACAGCCCGCTCATTTCCTTGTACTCCCGCATGCCCTGGCACGAAGATGAAACTAATCTAATCTTTGCCAGGCGAGACCGCTCCAGAGGCAGCAACCATTCTTTAATGGGGAATTTATAGGGAGCAAATACGAAGGGGGGGGGGGGGTGACATTCTTAAAATATGGCGAAGGGATGCATGGGCCAAAAATGGTTGAGAACCACTAGTTTATCCCATATATGTTTCGGTCTCTTTTCGTAGGACCGCCCGCCGAAAGCGTCGCACAAAGCTCGAACTCCGTAGCTTCATGGACGATCCCCAGGAGTCTCCGAGAACATTGCACTTTTCTTTTTTGCCTTTGCCCGATTTGAACTCTGTCGTAGTCCATACACGTGCTACTAGTTCTTGTTCACTGGACTGATTTTTGAGTGTAAATTAGAATGGTGTGTCCAGGAATCTAACCCACAACCGTTGGGGCTCAGGGCAAGTGGCGTAACTACTTCGCCAAGGAGACTCCCAACCAGTAGGTGATAAAGGACGAAAACATGTCGTTTCTGTCTAGAATGTACTTTCCCTGCCTCAATTCAGAAGGAGTGTGTACTTTACCGCCTGACGCGCGCCGGTGCGATCCGGTGGTCCGTTTTCAAGTTCCAACTATGAAAGTCAGGCCTTCTAGATCTAGAAGGGGAGCTTCACATTAAAGGGGAAACGACACCGCTAGGAGTATGGGAACGTGTGCAGTTGGGAAGTGCATTTCGGGTATTGATTGGCACTCGTGAAAGCCATGAAAAGACAGAGATCAGAGGGTACTTAAGTGGGTGTAGGTTTAGATGCTTGGCAATAGCACCTGTTTCAGGAATGGTGATCTGGACCTGTAGATGAAGGGCACTTACTATTTTGTAGCTAGGCGTTATCATTTGAAGGCGGTCGTCATTTGTAAGCGGCAGACTAGAATCCCGATACACCCGGGAAGGTAACCAGGCCAACACATGCCTGAAGAAGTCGGATGTGTCGACCGAAAGGTGCAAATATCGCAGCTCTACTGTAAACAGGCATAACGCAATTACGTCTAAAACAACATTCCGGACGAAGGCAGAAGAAGCAGAATCCTGCTGGTGTCTGAAGTCAAGTACAGGGTTTGTTTACGCGTTTTAAGGCCCATTGTGAATGTGGCTCTGGAGCCATGTTTATATCGTGCAGTCGGCACTCGCGGGTGATGGATGGGGTCAGGATCACACCGCCCTCCTTTTACTTCCCGTGACATTTCCTGGGGCACCCATTTTAGGCTGGCTTCTGGGCATAATGTTCCCGCCACGACGATGTGTATTTAACCAGCAAACCTCTCGCAGTTTCAATGTCATGTACATTTAACCGTATACCGAGTTCCAGTATGGTGTACATTTAATCGGACACCTAGTTCAAATATGATGTCATGTAATCAGACATTTTGTTCCAATATGATGTACACTTAACCAGACACCGAGTTCCCATATGTGTACACTTAACCAGACACCGAGTTCCCGTATGTGTACACTTAACCAGACACCGATTAATTAGACATGATGTGCATTTAACCAGACATTTAATCCTGTATGATGTACATTTAACCAGACATTGAGTCCTGAGTTCTGTAGATTTAACCAGACATTGAGTCCCGAGTGATATAGATTTAACCAGACATGGAGTTCCCTTTTGAAGTGCATTTAACCGTCTGCTGTGCATATAGCCAGGTGTCAGTTCTGGTTATCTGTTAACTCAAGTACTTAAAAGAGCATGCCCTACTGACCTAGATTCAGCATAAAGCAGACCTGTCTCACAGGTTTTATCTTTACATTACAATACAATGCAGACCATAGTTAGGTCACAACGTACGCTAAACACTGAATGAATGCAGGCCCTCTTAGCACATGCCGGCGCGCCCGCAAGTCACGTGGGAAGCAGCGATATCAAGGTCACAGATAAGGTCGTAATCCCAGGCCCACGTGTGTTCTGGGGGTCGCTAGTAATCTCCCCCTCCGGCTGTTTTAGTATCAGTTGTAAGCGGGCATTTGAAGGATGCACATCGTCAGCTTGTCACTTGTCCGACCTTAGTTGCGCTGGTCCGGGATACAGCTCTGTTGATGGATATTATTAGTTTGTAGCAGTGATCGACAACATGCAAATACGGTACGTAGAGTGATTGCTTAGTTATTATTATTTACCTATATATCGATCAAACTAGGAGTGCAGTTTGTCGTGGTAAATATTTACATGGTTTTGAAGTGTGATTTCTAAAAGGAGGGATGCCGGAATCGGAAGTGTTTTTAATTACTTAATTAGCGTTGCTGGTCTCTGTGGCATAGCGTTGCGGAAGCGATTCGTAATGCCGCTTACCCGCGTTCGAAACACAGGGCCGACCGATTGGGCAGCAGACCCTGTCGCGCTGGTTTTATCGTGTTACTAGTGTTAGTGTGGTAGTTGAGAAAGCAATGGCAAACTACTGAACGTAAAAACCAAGCTTGCCAAGACGTCATCAACGGCAGTAAAATGCCGGTGTTGACTGCACCGTCCTGTAAGAGATATTATGAAACTTTTAAAAACAGTGTTACTGGAGCAGTCCTCAACTGCGACATCTGCTGAAGGAGCCTGGGCATCAGTGGGTTTACTCGGAGTGCCTAATTCTGTATTAACTGTTGATATATAACCCCCCCCCCCCCCTTTCCATGTTGTTAGATCAAATAAAAAAGATAAATGAACATTAACCAGTCTTCGAGAAGCATCTGTGAGTTTATTAGAGGCTTTCTAGCCGAAACATCCATTCATGATTCTGTCACTTGTGGATTTTATTCTTGTCAAGCTGACTAGTTCCGCGTTCTTGTTTTCTTGATTTACTTGATATTCCCTAAGTAGACTATATTTTGGTCCTCATTCGACTTAAGCATGATTGGGGTTTTTTAAATTTCTAGGCAATTTTCAGCAGCCTTCTTGTCCTTTTGCTATCCCAGAACCGTACTGACCGGATCTCTTTCAGCCATTGTGTGTATTAAACCCGACCCGCTGGTTTGCTAATGCTAATGAATTCTTTCAGACCTAGGTAGTTATGACTGTAAGTTTCTAGCTTAAGCAGTGAGTAAACATGTGTGTGTGTGTGTGTGTACAAACGTAGGGGGCTGAGTGGTCTCGAAGTATGGTGTCTGCCTCGAGTGCTGGAGATCCCGGGTTCAAGCTCGGCGAGGACCGGAATTTTTCACGTGGACATCTAGTAATAAAATTTCTATTGGTCTCTGGATAGTGAGATCGGATGCCCGTGTGTATTGTTGCGCACGTAAAAAATACATTGGCACGTGTAAATCGAAAAATAGTAGCCTAATGGCGCTTTTTTAAGTTGCATATCCCTTACAGAACGTTGCAACCCAGCATTTTTGATGTTCTTGGCAAGATTACAGTTAGTTTGCCATTGCTTTCTGAGCGACCGACGCACATACCCTCGTAAGTAACCAACGCGACGTGATCCGCTACTGAATCTCGCGCAGTTGTGTCTCCCACTTGGATATACGGGATTACGGAGAATGTCGTTAACCCCTTCGCCAGGAAGACCAGCCTAACAGCGCTGCCCTGGCACATTTCGAGTTAAAATCTACCCAAAGTATGTCAGTATCCTCGCCGGTGCTACGGAGTTCGTGCAGTGAGCTGAGTCTCCAGACTCAGGCTTGGGTTAGGAATAGAACGGAGCACCCGTGTGCCGTGATGTTGATCCGTCGACTAAACTAAACATACATACATACATACAGACAGACAGACACCAAGAGGCCCTCGGTGAGCGATGTCAGCCGCCTTTACTCCCGGATAATTTCCTGGTACAGATTTTAGGCCGGGTAATCTGGGAATCCCAAGCAGTGGTTACTTTAAATAATAATAATAATACATTTGTGGGTCAACGCGGCTAAAAATATTAGCCAGGAGGGATAAAAAAGTTAAATGGGCAGTTAGGATGTCGCGGGTGGATTTAACGGATGTGCATTGTTTCGTAGGTGATAAATTGATGACCGCGTTGACATACATGCACGCTAACCCCTGCACACGCTAAACGCAACACATACTAGCGCGCAAATCTCTACGACTTCCGCTCGGCCAAGGGTTTCATCTACATGTGCCTGAGCGTGTTGCGACCTTGACTCACCACTCCTCACTGTCATCTGTTATTTGAATGAAGTTTATGCTTATTAGTATTGGTTACACATGTCCCTTCTTGTTGTCCTCTACGAAGCGTGTTCCGACAGCAGGCGTGCTGGCTGGAGTGTCCTCTCTGCTGTTGGTATCACCCGTCCATGTATTCGTAGTTTGCTTATGGGTGTGAATGAGTGACCTCATAGAGGTCAGCCTCGGCGAATGGATAAGGGCGCTCTGAAACTTCCGGTGAGCTGATGCTGAGGTAGCGGGATCTACCCCTACACCAGTGAGGACTCAAATGTTGACTTCTCTTCCTTGACTTGGGAACGTAAATTACAAGTACCTTAGAAGTCAGAATGATGGCGAGGGACACTGGTAAGAGAGAAAGCTAATCCACACGTAAAAATCAGTATAGTGCACTCGAAGTGGTTGTAGGTGTATAGTCTACACTTAAAATTCAAATCTAGCGCGTGCATATTCCCCCCCCCCCTTTAAATGTCATTTTAAAGGGTGACCTAATAATACCTGCCCTTGAGCGGGAACGTGTCTGAGGCAAGGGAGCTGGCGAAGGATCCATGATGATCTGCTCGGCGGGCCGTTGTTGAAGTGACCTAGTGCCAGGGGCTGGCTTCATGAATAACACACGAGGCTGACAGTGTCCCAGTATTTAGTTGCTCTTCTGCTGCTCCATGGAAGATGCTGTTTCTGGGCTGTGGAGTCTTGGTCATCACAATGATGTATTGCATCAGATGGCCTGTGTTGTCACGGGGGCCCAGTGGGGAAGTCAAGAATAGCAGCACTGTGTTCTAGCATGCGTGTCGTAAGGGGTGACCAAGAGGGGTTGGCCGGTGTCTGGCTACCTCATCTCGTAGAAGACTTCAGCAGTGGAATGAAATCAGTCGCGGACAAGTCTACGAAGGGCTTGGAGGATTGGGAGATGAAATGCTGAAGAAGAAGACATGATCATTTGAGAATGAACATTTCTATTCCCTACAACTTTTACTTCCCAGAAATCTCTGCTGTCCGCGGTAGCAACGCTGGTTTCATTCGAGAAACTATCTAGTAAATTAGGAACAGTTCATGCACGTGTGGCCAATCAGTCACATTGCATTGATAGATTCTGAGTACTTTAAGTTTACCCGGTGTTCCGTGAATTCAGCTGTATTTCTGAAACTTATAGTTAAAATAAGCAGGACTTTGTCAATTGTGTAAATTGCTGTCTTTCTTCCTGGACTGAAGAAGTATTCCTTGCAGATAAGAAAATGTACGCGTACAACCGAGATACGCCAGAGAAGTTATCTTTACAAATTATTTATCATAGCTGTGATGTAATTTTTCCAGCACTGGTTGGTGATCTACTATAAATTTATGCCGTCATTCAAGATCAATTATTTTGAAAACTATCTGTTGCATCGTTATGAAATTTTTCCAGCCGTCTTATATTTACCCCCACCCAAGGAATATGTCTTTGATAGGTCCCAAAACAACTTAAATCATTAAAAGCGGCATCATTCCTTTGATGTTTTGCTTAACAACTAGTGATTTCTTGTTAAAAATGTTATGTTTACGGTAATGAGGACCTGCAAATTCAGATGACAAACAAAGGCGTATCTGGATTCGTATGGGAGTGGGTGCAATCAAAGAAGTAGCTTACAGTCGACAGAATCGGCTGCATTGCACAGGGTTTTTTATCCCATATGGCTCAGTTTCTTTCCGCAGCGCGGAAAGCGTCGCACAAAGCACGAACTCCGTAGCTCCAGCGACGACCCTCGGCAGTCTCCGAATAAAATGAATGATGTGGCCCGGACAGACAGACAGAAAGGTAGGTAGGTAGGCAGAAAGATGGATGGGTGGATGGATGGCTGGCTGGCTGAGTGGGTGGATCGGTCGGTCGGTGGGTCGGTCGGTCGGTGGGTGGGTGGGTCGGCAGGCAGACAGACAGATAGATTAGATAGATAGATAGATAGATAGATAGATAGATAGATAGATAGATAGATAGATAGATAGATAGATAGATAGATAGATAGATCGATCGATATCGGTAGGTCGGTCGGTTAGTGGGTGGGTGGGCAGGCAGGCAGACAGACAGACAGATAGATTAGATAGATAGGACAGACAGATAGATTAGATAGATTGATATCGGTAGGTCGGTCGGTCTGTCGGTGGGTGGGTGGTCGGGCCGGCAGGCAGGCAGATAGATAGATAAATAGATAGAATAGATAGATAGATAGATAGATAGATAGATAGATAGATAGATAGATAGATCGATCGATATCGGTAGGTCGGTCGGTTAGTGGGTGGGTGGGCAGGCAGGCAGACAGACAGACAGATAGATTAGATAGATAGGACAGACAGATAGATTAGATAGATTGATATCGGTAGGTCGGTCGGTCTGTCGGTGGGTGGGTGGTCGGGCCGGCAGGCAGGCAGATAGATAGATAAATAGATAGAATAGATAGATAGATAGATAGATAGATAGATAGATAGATAGATAGATATCGGTAGGTCGGTCGGTTAATGGGTGGGTGGGCCGGCAGGCAGGCAGACAGACAGATAGATTAGATAGATAGGACAGACAGATAGATTAGATAGATAGGACAGACAGATAGATTAGATAGATAGATAGATAGATAGATAGATAGATAGATAGATAGATATCGGTAGGTCGGTCGGTCGGTCGGTTGGTGGGTGGGTGGGCCGGCAGGCAGGCAGTCAGGCAGACAGATAGATTAGATAGATAGATAAATAGATAAATAGATAGATAGATAGATAGATAGATAGATATCTGTCGGTCGGTCGGTCGGTATGTGGGTGGGTGGGCCGGCAGGCAGGCAGAGAGACAGACAGACATACAGACAGACATACAGACAGACAGACAGACAGATAGATATATAGATAGATTGATTGATTGATAGATAGATAGATAGATAGATAGATAGATAGATAGATAGATAGATAGATAGATATCGGTACGTCGGTCGGTTGGTCGGTGGGTGGGCCGGCAGGCAGGCAGACAGACAGACAGACAGACAGACAGATAGATAGATAGATATATTAGATAGATAGATAGATAGATAGATAGATAGATAGATAGATAGATAGATAGATAGATAGATAGATAGATATCTGTCGGTCGGTCGGTATGTGGGTGGGTGCGCCGGCAGGCAGGCAGACAGACAGACATATAGATTAGATAGATTAGATAGATAGATAGATAGATAGATAGATAGACAGATAGACAGATAGATAGATAGATAGATAGATATCTGTCGGTCGGTCGGTATGTGGGTGGGTGGGTGGGCCGGCAGGCAGGCAGGCAGACACAGATAGATTAGATAGATTAGATAGATTAGATAGATAGATAGATAGATAGATAGAGATAGATAGATAGATATCGGTACGTCGGTCGGTTGGTCGGTGGGTGGGTGGGCCGGCAGGCAGACAGACAGACAGATAGATAGATAGATAGATATATTAGATAGATAGATAGATAGATAGATAGATAGATAGATATCTGTCGGTCGGTCGGTATGTGGGTGGGTGCGCCGGCAGGCAGGCAGACAGACAGACATATAGATTAGATAGATTAGATAGATAGATAGATAGATAGATAGATAGATAGATATCGGTACGTCGGTCGATCGGTCGGTGGGTGGGTGGGTGGGCCGGCAGGCAGACAGGCAGACAGACAGACAGATAGATAGATAGATAGATAGATAGATAGATAGATAGATAGATAGATATCGGTAGGTCGGTCGGTCTGTCGGTGGGTGGGTGGTCGGGCTGGCAGGCAGGCAGATAGATAGATAGATAGATAGATAGATAGATAGATAGAATAGATAGATAGATAGATAGATAGATAGATAGATATCGGTAGGTCGGTGGGTCGGTGGGTAGGTGGATGGGTCAGCCGACCGGCAGACATTCAGACAGACAGACATTCAGACAGACATTCAGACAGACAGACAGACAGACAGACAGACAGATAGATAGATAGATAGATAGATAGATAGATAGATAGATAGATTGATAGATAGATTGATTGATTGATTGATTGATTTCCACCAGAAACCGGGCCTTGTCAGCTAGTTTATTTATATAATCACGTTTCATGAAAGAACCCACATTTGGAGACGCCTCTGAATCTTCGCGCTGTTTGTTTGAAAACGAAAGTCACGTGAAAATTTTGAATAATTTGGGTCGAATCTTGGGGAAGCTGTAAAACTGTTAAAATCATGGTCGTAATCTTTAAGTCATAATTAATATACCGTATATAAGCTAACTTTAAAATCTGCTGTAAAATCTCCAGAACAAAAATTGTTTTATTGGGTGGACATAATGATAACGTTATATACTAAATCTCATCATTTTATCTCAGCCCGTTACTGAGATATTGAATTTTATATTGAGGCAACCAAAAAAAAACACACTATAGTGACTCTACCGAGATAACGCGTTTACTTAGGGTGGTCTTCTTCGGATATACAGACGAATCGATGGCATTACATGGAAACCAAAGTAGACAAATGCTGAGAGCTTGGATAAGCTGGGTATGAAAAGACAGCAGATGCTGAGATATAATAGACAAGTTCAGTATTTTAACCACCTTATCGGGCATGACTAGTTTATACTTCTGAGTCACTTGCACTCTGACCATTCACTTGAGTTGCGTTTATATACCAAGTGGTTAGTCTCGGGACATCAAGTTTTTGTGCAGTTTCTGATGCACGGAAGTTTGTGCCATATTTGTTTACTTTCATTAGTGTTAGTCTGGCAAGGTTGTAGTCTGCTCGACTTATGAGAAAAAACAATAGGGGGGCGTGTGGATATGACAATGAATCTTTACCCGTGACTTGCTTATGTAAAAAAAAAATTGTGTTGCGTATCCCTTACGGGACGTTGCAGTCAACACCAGCATTTTTTCAGCTGCTGTTGATGTACTAGGCAAGTGTTACGTTCAGTAGTTTGCCATTGCTTTCTGAACGCTATAGGATAGACATTAACTTTTTAGGAAGGCGATTTCAATAAGCTAAAGATATGGTGTATTGGGAATATAACTGAAATTGGTAACAATGGCGGTTAAATGTTTGCTGCAAGATATATATATATTATAAACAGACCATTATTTTGGTCTACACAGGCTCCATTTGCGGTCACCCTCTATGGAGAAGTCTGCAGCCTATAGTTGACTGTTGCTTTCTTTCAATACATCACATACACGCCTGGCCTTACTGCTTGCTATGTCTAGTATATTGCGAACATTTAAAGAAGAGCCGTGATTGGTCGGTTGTAATGTGGTAAACAATGCACAGAAAGAACACAGGTTTGGGAAACCAGTGCGTAATCAAATTCACAAGTACCACTTATTTAACTTATTAAATGAACTTAGTGGTTATAGTTGATATTGTAAACTCTTACATGTATTATATGCCTTTATGTCAGTATTCAGTTTCTTTCAGTAACACGATATTGAGGTAACTGTTCTAGGTGTCAGGAATGACTAAGCAGGCCCTTAGACTTGCATTCCTGTTGATAGTTTCTTGTTTCCCACCGGACAGGTCCGGTGTATGTCTTGCCTGACGGCAGGCTGGCAGAAGTTGCCTTCAGCCCGTGATAGGTTGTTCGCTGACGCTTGACCGTGGAAACAGACTTGTCCTCCCTTTCCGGATATCATGCGTCCCATCTTGTAGATTACATGTGACATATGGGCGTGAATTGATGACGTGTTCACATGGTTGCCGATGCATGCAGAGTGTTCAGATGTGCTGATTAGCAGCGTATAAATCGGGAAAAGAAAGAAAACGAATATAAGTAGATGTGCTGGATTTAAATATGAAAGCTATAAATGAGTTTACCCCCTCACCGAAGGAACAAATCGTCATCAATATCATCTTCATCGCACGTCAAATGTGAGCAGTCGTGCTTCGCCATCTCTTAAGATGGCCAATCTCTGATCAGATCAGAGTTGTGGTCCCAATATTACCATGTGATCTAACCATCCAGGTATTTTATCTGTCTTCCTCTTGCTCTATTCACTCCAGGTTTCTGAAATTGTTTCAGTTGTCAAATTATAATTTATCAGGGATATTCTTATTATTATTATTATTAGAAGGCAGCAAGTAAAATGCTTTCGCCATGCAAGTAGGTTACCAACAATATACCACAGCAAGCAAAGATGTACAGACCAGATGAAGCAGTAAAGGATGGACGGAGGGAATAGCTGAGTCCATGGGAATATCGATACATGAGACCCATAAGCTGGCACTCTCCCGCTGTTTATGCTTCACCTCCACACCACAAGGTACAAAAGGAACATGAGATGAGTTTCAACAGTGGTTTCCCCGTAATGGGGTATATATTAGATTAACGTCGACAGATGTTACTGTATACCAGTGTATTTTTCCCGCCACTCTCCATGTGTCATCCAGTTGTTACTGTCTACCAGTATTATTTTTCCCGCCACTCTACGTGTGTCATACAGTTGTTACTGTCTACCGTGTATTTTTTCCCGCCCGCTCTATATGTGTCCTCAGGTTGTACAGCGTTAATCTGTCAAACATGAAAACGGTCGTCCAAATGTGTATCTATTTTACGAAAGCCTCCACGCGGCAGCTGTTAAAGTTGGCACATTTAAAGGAGCCGTTTCGACGCCAAAGGCGTGTTGGGGGTTATCAGAAGAAATCATTCCTGATTCAACGGGCAAGACGGCGTTTACCTGCAAAGCGTTGTGGAACGTAATGAGCACGGCAAGGCACGTAGAGCGCCCTGGTCATCCACTGCACCTGTATTCGTCTCCAATCGTCTCGACTTGTCTTGCCACTGGACTCAGATGGACTCAGGCGAGAGAGTGAGGTCGACGAATTGCGCAAGTCATTCTTAATCCAAATCCTCCTCCAGAGACGTCAAGCATTCTTTGTCCACATTGTCAAAGAACATTTCGAGCCAAAATAGGTCTTATCAGCCATCTTAGAACCCACGGCTCCACACCTTCAACCCCACTGGATGAAATGAATGGTCATCATCATTCTTGATGGACAAACAACACAGTTGGGGGTAGCCTAATTTGTAACCCGATCGGCACCACCGGTTGCAGGATAGTTAGTTAGTTAGTTAGTCGACAGATCATCCTCATTGCACATCGAACCATTCAGTCGATAAGTGCTCGGATCCCCTCCTCAGCAAATCCCGCAACGTGTAGCGGCTAACGACGCCAGTTCTGTGTTGGTTTATCAATCTTCTTTGGCTTCCTGCGTAGTGTTCTTGTTTGGCCACCCCTCTTTTAATTTGCTGCTCTCGCAGTCTGGCCATTGTTGTAGATTCACAGTCATCACTTGGTTCTCGCAAAAGTCTTACTTCTCGTAGAGCAATCAGAATGTCAGCCTGGTCCATGGCGTGTCCGCCCTCCACAGTAGCATCACCTGCGAGCTTGTCAGCCCGCTCATTTCCTTGTACTCCCGCATGCCCTGGCACGAAGATGAAACTAATCTTTGACAGCCGAGACCGCTCCAGAGGCAGCAACCATTCTCTTCGGATCGACCCCTCCTCTATCCTCTATCGCAAGGTTGCAGGATGTTCTCACCGTCCATGGAAGCAGACACAATGCATATGTGTGGGGCAAGCAGAAAACTAATTGAACGTCACGAAACAGGGCACGAACTTTCGACAGGAGAAAGACAACTTTTTCGCCATGACTCGAGTGAGCCCAACACGAGAGTGTCTTGAAGGTAAAGGGCCGAAATAGTCGGGGAAGAATGACCACTTCTGACCATTGGAATCCTCTTAACCTGCTTGCTGCGCGGCGGGGATTTTATCACTGAGGTCACTATCACAACGGCCGCTTTCATTTCTCAGAATATTTCTGGTGCCTAATTTAGACTGGGTCAGCCTGGGAGACCGGGTTAATTCTGGTTCAAAAACCCGCCTGGAACGCGATGCGAACACGTGAGCACCTGCAGGTAAGAGTGCTAGCCACTGTACCACCGCGGCTGCGCGTCAGGTGTGCTTATTGTTATCGCCATGTTTTGTCAGAACTTCCGCCATTATCTGGACCATAACCGGCTCTCGGTTGACCTGCTATCGCGAAGTAGATTACCCTCGGCGGGAAAATACTCCCGCTCTGCACGAACAAAGAAATGCGCCTCCATCTGCTGGTTGATGGAGAACATGGCAGTCCTTTGTGGTTGCGAGGAAAAGGGTAGGGGGAAGAAACATGCAGCTTGAATCTCGGCCGTTTATCAGATGGGACGTATCCGACGTGTTCGCAGTCCGTTCTCTTTCAACATCCGGCCATTGAATTCAGGTACCCTATTGTTTCCTTGACACGCCTGGTTTGAAATGTGTTGGTGCAGCCTCTGGGCGTAGCGATGTGTACATAGGCGTTTTACTGAACAAAGAATATTTCACACTGTTGGTTCACAAATTTAGTCGTTTTGGCGTTTACCCATTGTTTCCTTTAGACGTGTAGACTGGTAGTTTACCTGAGAGAAGGGTGTTTGGGAATTCTCAGTCAGGGAAATAGTCGTTGCTTAACAATCTCAATCAAGTGCCGCCTGCACAATGAAGGTTGGCTGCAATGGATCTCCAACACTGCATGTCTCTCACTCTTACTGTGCATTATGTCACATTGCTGTTCATCCATCTCTTGATGTTATCTTCCCATTTGTATCGCTGTATACCTCTGGCTGGCGTACCTTCAACCTTACCCTCCAATAATTATGCTCAACCGAATGAAGCTTATTGGACAACCTCTTCTGTGAAGATGGAAGGCGATTGTGATCTGGCTAACTGGTACGTGAGTCACCAGCGCAATCATAGATTCTCAATCTGCATTCAGTAAAGTACATAATGGACAGATGTAGTAGAACGGTAACTAGCCTAGACATGATTTCTCTTACGTGGATGTGCTGTCTGAGGGTCGTGCTGGAGTACCAGACGGCGAGCGAGTTGATGTGTGATGACCCGCCTGTAGGACTAGGGAGATATTTTTGGCGACACTATAACAACCGAGGCAACAAATTTAGGGAAGTTTGAGTGGATCCGGCAAGGTAGCAGGTATGCGGGGACCACTTCCACGTGTTAGCAACTTGCGTGTTGCTGGACCGACCAGCATCTAGAGCTGGTTACATTGGCTGAGGGAGGCGGTTGCCTGGAGTGCTATGATGTTGAAGTATTTCCTGTTCAACTAGTTCAGAGTTATTCCTTACATTGTATCTCCAGAAGCGGGCATCTTTCATGTTGCTGTGTCTATACTAAATATGTTTCTATCTCACTTGCACGTACCTTGGAGTTGTCGCCGTGGACGTCCCAGTTTGTGTGATACCGTTTGCCTGTATAGAACTGCTAACTGAATAACGAGTTGATAGATATCACCTACATGATGCGCCCCGTGACTGTGTTACCCAACCCTCTGCTGCTGTGTTCAAAGTTGGGCTAGATCACGTCCTTGCAGACGCTCGTTGCTCCTTTTCTATTCTGCCCTCAAGGCTGTATTATTCTCCGGTGACTTTCACGTTTAACACCTTTGAAAGGAACCTAGTTTTGTTGATGATACATCTCCAATAGCTCATTTAAGGTCAGCGGTGAATTGAATTAGCCCGATTTAGCCTGTATGTTTTTTTTTTCTCCACCGACATTACCATTCGCGCCTTAGAATGTTTGTCAAGGTTTTGGTTTGCCTTTGTTGGCCTCACAACATATTGAGTGCTAGCTTGCAGTGTAAATGTAGACTATTTAAGTTACAGCGGTAGCAATAGACAGGCAGGATTCCTGTGTCAATTTGAATTGCGTATAGTGTTGACACGCAAACGTTTGCTTGTTGCTTTATAACTTTGAGTTGAATATGTAATTGTTCTGTTGTTGCTGATCCCAGTGGGGATTTCGTTTGCAACTAGACGAATGGCAGTTTGTGGAGGGCAAGAAGGAGAACAATGGCGAATAGATCTGTTGAGCTTCCTGCATGATTGCAGAATCTATTTTTTTTTTTTGGGGGGGGGGAATCGTGAATAGATCCATTATGCATGCCGCTAAAAGTCATTGAGACTCAGAGAACAGAACAAGGCATTAGACCAACTGTGTCTCTTCTTCTTCTGCTCTAATTGATCCACCAGTGGAGTATAGATCCTCAGCCAACTCACATTAAACATTAAATGTTTATTTTCTCCTTGTTACTTTTTAGGTGTATATCTTTGTAGTTAAATTTAAATGTACATGTTCTCCTTGTTACTTTATATGTGTGTCTCTGCGGTTACATTAAATGTTTCTCGTTGCTACTTATTACTGTACACTAACTGCTGCTAGGAACTTTCCATATGTATTGACTATATAACTGGCTCCGTTAGTTGTTGCATTGTATGTTCATGTACAGAGTATATAACTGGCATCGTTAGCTGTAGGGTGGTATATTGAGTACATTATTGGCTCTATAACACAAATGGGCTTACACGTCATCCCACTCCCTTGGTTAGTTGAGATGGGATACCTGTCCTTCTCGGACAAGGGCGAAGAACAGGAGGTCCCGTGAGGGGTTGTGCAAGGTAACATCTCCAGACAGTTGGACATCACAAACTGTAGGCCCTCAAACCGCTGATCTGGCAAAATTAAGAAAGAAAGGCCAGTCACGGGTAAATGGAGTCAGGTAGCTTCAATGGAATCTAGAGGCCTCAAACGTCACACAAGTGCGTGCCGACTCGGACACACTGCCCCGTTGGGGGTGCGTCACTAGGTGTTACACCCCCTCCCTCCCTCCCCCATGGGCAGAGAAATTATGTTTTTTTAAAAAAAATTTTAAGTCGAGAGGGTCGACTTCATTGCACCGGGTTTTATCCCATATGGCTCGGTCTCTTTCCGCAGGGCGGCCTGCCGAAGGTTGTGAATGTTTGAGTCACTGTGCCAGCGCGTGGCTCGAAAGGTATTCGCATCTATTTTATATATACCAAGTAGGGCGTTTCCCGATGAATAATACACACATTAACTACGACTAATCCGATTATAATGATAAGTATGCAGCATTGCAAGCGCACGAGCGCACCCATCTGTCACAGGGACCGACTGATTGAGCGATTAGGGACACTGCGCACATGATAGTAGGCCCTGAGTTTGCCGCATTTTTTAGGTAATTTTTACTTGTCATTTGACTACGTCACTGCCTTCTGGTTCCTGTCCTAGGCACTTGGAGTTGTGTCTGGGATGAGCCCAGCATTCTTTGAGATGTGTTATCAGTTGTTGTTGTTGTCTGTAGCGGATAGTGGCGCATTACACCTGCTGTTGGGGTTTCTGATTGGTAATGATAAATGACGTCTATCTGTCTGTCTGTCTGTCTAATATCTATTTGTTGTTCATTGACTCTTATTAGTCCACCTATCTACTGGTCTACTTACATTAGCATTGTGTAAAATATGAGTTGATAAGAAGGTCTTGTATGCCGAATTCTTAACCATTGGAAAATGGAGTTCGGCTTCCATCGTGCACATCCGTTGATCCTCCCTCCTGTCTGTCTGTCTATGTATATATACTGCAAACCGCTCTCTTTAGCTTTCTGAGTATACGTGTTTTGCCTTCTCTATCGTTTCTGAAAACATATACTTTTTAATCTGACGCTATTATTCGCCCATAGAGTTAAAAATTAGTTGCATATCCTTTAAGAACGTCATATTCAGTCCCAGCATCTTTGGGCCGTTTGTGATTTCTTGGCAAGTTTACGTTCAGTAGTTTGTCATTGCTTACTGAACGATCGGCACTCATACCATTGTATGAAAACCAACGCAAGGCAGCCTGTTGTAACAATTCCGCAGCTGTGTTTCGAATGCGATATGCGGGATTACAAATTGCCCCCGTAACCCCTTCGTCACAGAGCACTATGGAGTACCGATTAGTACAACTAAGTAAATGACCCCCATGACCCCTTGTAAGCGACGCGCACCGCCTGGTCAGAGATAAGAAGGAGAGTATTCATTGGCATATAATGTCCTGTATGTGGACGTTACCTTGGGCTGGACAGTTATAATATAGCCTTATTTGACATTGACACAGGTGTGCGATTGCCACATCCACAGTTTGGTCATCTAGACCAGCACCTACGGCGCCTGTCTCAGGCAGGTGTTTCAGTCAACAATGTTTACCTACTAGATCTGTTTGCTCAACGGTTGACAGTACTCATTATAGACACCTGATGTGAAGATTGGTTAGGGTGTGACACTGACAGGTGTATGATCCGCGGTCGCATACGAGTTCGATGTCAGCTCTCGTCGTTCTCTTCGAGAGCGAAAGACTGGGTACGTTTCTCCGTGCTCCGGAGCCACAGAACTGTTATGGTTCTAATACACCACATACCCACGGCGGGTTGCTGCTACCTGGCTGGCTTTGAAGAAAACACTTGTTCAGTCCCCTTTCAACTGTCGGTCTGTCGACGTGTTACAATTGTTTTCATCCAAACATATAAACGTTAGATTCTGCGGTAGTTAGGGTTTTACATGTTTTATGGTAAGTGAGCACGTTAGCGAAGTTGTTAGGTAACTGCGCTGATATCGTCCGACGCGGTTCCAGCGCGTGGGCTCGTCGGCTGCTAAGTGAGTGAAAGATTGGCCACCTATTCCTGCGACTTTCAGGCCTTAAAATGTGATGGTCCTATCACAAACCCATAGCAGGAAACTACTTCAGGGCACTTTATGCAGTTGTTACGGGTTTAAATGTTTGATTATGTAATGGTTAAATTATACATGTGTGATTCTCTTAGTGAAGAGTGTTTTTTAATGACTGGGGATTTTGAAAATATTGCCGTTCCAAGTATTGTATTCACCCTCTCTGGCGTTCATGCAACATAAAAGATAAATACAAAACTTGGAACGGCAATATTTTCAAAAACTCCACAGTTATCAAAAATACACCCTGTATTAGGATTATATATGTTTCGCTCTAGATTAGTGACAGTTCTAAGTGTTTGGTTTTGTGGCAGGTACCGTTAGAAATGTTTGGTTTCTGAGGAGTTTAGGTTATGCGTGTTTGGTTCTTAGAAAGTTACGATGAACGTCTACAGAACTAAACATTTATAACTTTAACTTCTATGGGACCAAATATTTATAACTTTAACGTCTATAGAACCAAACATTTATAGCCTTAACTTCTATAGAACCAAATATTTATAACTTTAACTCCAGCAGAACCCAACATGGACTGCCTGTTCATTTATATTTCTGGGGTTAACATCGAATTTTTGTCCCCGATTGTTTATTTCTCTATGATGTCGCTGTCTCTTTGTGACGTCAGCAGCCTCGTTAGTTGTTTCTGAGCCTCGCCTGCAGGTTCTGATAAGCTTACATGTATACGTCACCGTGCACTTTCTCTCCTTCCTGAAGAGGCGGCATGGACCTGCGTCTATCTACCTCCTCCTGGGGATTTTAGTTGGTGATTGTCATTCGCTGGAGGAAAGAGAGATAGTTAGAGGACTTGGCGAGTGGAGAGGTGAGGAGATTATATCTTCTTTGTGTTGCCGTTTACCACTCTTTGTGTTGGTAGATGACGTTATCGACTCGCCTCTGGCGGCCCCTTGTGTGCGTGATGTATCGATTTACTGAACTCACTGACCCAATTTCCTTTGTGGTACTCTCTGCCCTCTACTTACCGCGCTCCTTACCCACGCGCGAGCGGCAGTCCGCTTGCTGCGCAATGACAGGATTATCGCCCCTTGCTGCCAATGACAGCAGCGGCATAAATACACTGGCCTCTGATGCCTGCCGCTTGTCCGTTTTCCCCCCTCATCGGTCTTGTGCTGGCGGAGTGTTTGCGCTGCACCACGATGAGATCATCATGACCATCATCAACATGTCTCACATCCATGACAACTGTCCAGGTAAATGCGCCGCCGCTTTGGGAAGAGGACACCTGACAGGATTTGTGCATCTCCAGCCATGTCCCGTTAAAGGCGGCTTTCTGGACGTTGTTTGTTTCTGAGGTGGTTCTTGGGTCTTCTGTTCAACTTCAAATTGCTTGATGCTACGGGTGTTGTTGACAGGGTATGTGATTGCTTCTAGTTCGGACGTCGCTGTGCCGTTGTTGACATTAGGCCCACGTAGATGATTCGGGGATTCCACGAGTCTGTAAGCCGTGAAAATCTTCATTTTAAGTCAGGTTATTAACCGTACGTGTACTGGTTGGTTGCTTTATATATTATTGGAGTTAGGGTTTTACATGTTTTGTGCTGTCGAAGTTAAGTTTATAACTGTTTGGTTCTGTAGACGTTAAGGTTATAAATGTTTGGTTCGGTAGACGTTAAGGTTATAAATGTATGGCTTTGTAGGAGTTAAGGTTATACATGTTTGGCTTTGTAGGAGCTGATGTGCTAACGATAAATCTTTGGTTTGTGTGATGTTCAGATTATAAACATTGTATATCAGGTAGTTACTTTTCTTAACCCTTTATTTACTGACGGTACTTTTAAGTACCACTCACTTCAAATGGCTATATGTTTACAATCTGATCACGAATCCTGACGGTACTTAAAGGTCTATCTAAAATAACATTGCTTGTTTCCCAGGTAGGTGGCGTGAATGTTTGGAAGCGATCTGGGCATGCGCAATACATTTTCTTTGCGTTTGTACAAGGTTATAGATAAAATAATTCAGGATACAAAGGGTTAAACATTCCCGCCGCAGTCAAACCGTGTTCTAAATTAAGGTAACAATTATCTAGATAGGCGCGAGTAACTGTCCGCCATAGAAACGAGTTCTTCTACAATGTTAAGTAAGCAACGAGAGTCTCCGTGGCGAAGTGGTCAAGCCGTTTGACTCGGACTCCGAAGGTTGTGGTTTCGATTCCGGGCCGCGTCCTTTGGTTCACGAGTGAAATTTTTCGAAGACTCCTGTGGGTCGTAGCTAGAGCTACGGAATTCGTACTTTGTGCGACGCTTTCCGCGTTGCGGAAAGAGACCGAGCCATATGGGATAAAAACCCGGTGCAATGAAGTCGACTTTTAAGCGACTTTTTAGTAAGCAACGCCTGCCTAAAGCATCATCGATATGTAACATATACTTAGCTGAACGTCGTAGTATGTTTGGCTTTGAATGAGTTAATGTGATAACGATAAATCTTTGGTTCTTGTGGAGTTCACAGCATAAACATTGGTTCTCGGGTAGTTACATTTCTTAAACATTCCCGTCGCAGTCAAACCGTATTCTAAATTAAGGTATCAAATATCTGGATGGGGGTGAGTATCTGTCCGCCATAGAAATGGGTTCTGTAACAATGTTAAGCAACGCCTGGCTTTAGCATCGTCATGTAACAGATACTTAGCTGAACGTCGCTCTCATCGTAACCTGGCAGAAAGCTCTTGATCCTCCTCCAGTTCCACCGCCTTAGGCATGTTCATGTCCCTTGTGTTTTTAGTGTCATGTGACCACATACATGATGTTAGGCGCCTGCTTTGACTTCCATGACCCTTATCTTCTGTTACTGTTTTTTCTCAATCACCAGAATATTCCATGTGGTCAAAGTGTTTGTTTCCTACAGAGGAGACTCCCGGCTAGAGCAGTGGGGTAACGTTATACCTCAGGCTACAGGCGGGTCGTGTAAACCACGGGCCAGGTAGTTCATAGCTTGTGTCCCTGGCAGTTGTTCCTATCACTTTCTAGATCATTGGAGATGGCTATTTGATCCAATCAACGTACCGTGTGTTATCTACTCTTGATATTATGTGTCCAGCAACGTGTGATGTATTATTGTGTCTTTTGCGTTTGGTCTGAGCATATTAAATAATTCAGTGCCATGGGATGATTTATCGTCTTAGGCGACTTCTCTTATCGGTCATGGGTTTATATATCGCCGAAATGATGTCATTGCGTTATAATATACAATGGTTCCTACCATATTAACAACTGTTAAGTCATAACCGTGACCCACCCCTACTTCCAATCTTCCCTCACCCATTTTGTTAGGTTCAAAGTAACTTACGTTTTTATTTGGCACAGAATGAGTTAAGGAAATCTGGCTGTCTTTTAACATGCCATCTTGAATCATACCTAACAACTGACGGAAGATGCCATGTAGTGATTAGAATAATAATCGCCTTGGCAAAAGTGGTCTTTGGCAAGATGGGAAACATGAACCAATATGTTGTCAATAGTAGTGCAAACAACATGTCTTGAAGTGGTTTTTAGAACGTATCATATATGTGTATGCATGTACACAGGGACAATATGCAGACACGATGACAAACATATAGTTACAATGAAAATATGATTTCTGATCACAGTTCAAAGATACCATGGATGGATAGAAAAACGAAGGCGACAGCCCCACAAGGACCAAATCAATACCGTGAATTGATCAGAGCAGTGGTTCTCAACTTTTTTGGGCTCATGCACCCCTTCACCGTATGCTCAGAATATATTTCTTCCCCCCCCCCCCTTTTCGTATTTCCTCGCTATAAACCCCCCCCCCCCCCACTTAGTATACGTAAAAATGGAAGCTAAATTTAGTGACAATTACTACAAGAAGTCTAGACGTCTTTAGAAAACGTGATTTGTTGGTCTACTTATGTTATAAAACGAATTTCAGAAGGACGAGGGGTACAGGACAATAAAGTATGGAAGGAAAAACAATATCAAGTTTAAAAAAAAATAATTCCCCCCTCCCCCATCGGAAACCTTAAAATTGGGAGGAGTGGGGAATGTCCCCACCTGTTGAGAACCACTGGATTAGAGGTATTAGACACGTTATGAGAAGAAATAAATGGGAGAACTTGGTGATAACCGGCAAGATTGAAGGGAAAAGAATAAGGGGAAGGCAGAGAAGTAATTACCTGGATGGCTTGTCCACATGGTATGGTCGTGACATGAACACAGAGCTGTTGTTGATGTCTTGGCAAGTTTACGTTCAGTAGTTTGCCAATGCTTTCTGAACGACCGGCTCCCATACCAACACGTTAAAACCCAGCGCGACGCGATCTGCTGTCAAATCGGTCGCAGCTTTTTTTCGAACTCGGTTAAGCTAGCTCACGAAACGCGTCCATATGCCCTTAGCCACAGAGACCTGCATTACAGTACTGAGTGAAAGAATGTATGAGAGGAAATAGAAAAGAAGGCAGAATGTCAGACGGGCCTGCGTGCCCAATTCTAACCCTTTGAAAATAAAGATCGTTCGTTCGTTCGTACTGACCATTTATTTGCAGCATAGATTCCGGGATTGCCCGTAACGACCCATTAAGAATGTACCAGCTGGTTCGGTCACCATGATAGAAAGGTTAAGAGCGCTCGCTCTTAAACTTCCAGTGTGCTGATGCCGATGTAGCGGGTTCAACTCTACACCGTTCAGTTATACTAAAATGTTGACTTCTCGTCCCTGAATTTGGGACGTAAATTACAAGTACCCCAGGAGTCGGAGTGGGTTCGCCTGAAGTAAAGGGACACTGGTAATAGGGTAAGCTTATCCACACGCAAACGTCAGTCCAATGCGCTCACTATAAAATAAACAGCTGATTGAATGCCATGTGTTAGGGGTGCTGTGTAGAGATGGCATGTAGTTTCGTAACCACAGTCAACGTAGTCAAGAGCCTGCCTGTTTTGGTTGTCAGTAGCGGAACGTGATACATATGCAGGAATGCATGTTCTTACACGCTTCGCGGGCAGTACTTCTCTGGCATGGCCATTATGTGTAAGCATAAAGTCTGAATAGAAAAGTTATGGCCGAGGAATGGCTTACAGCTCTGACGCCCATGTCCAGCTCGGTTTGAATCTAGCCATGGAGACTATTTTCACATTTCAGCAGGGCCCGGTGGTGTCATGCATCTTCTCTGCCTGGCCTATGGGTCAAGGCCAGAGCAGTATTGTCGAGATGAAACACAGTAACATTTATGAACGTGGTGTTTCATAGCTTACCCGGGAAGGTTAATCCGGTCAACAAATGTGAGGCCAAAATGAAGTAAGGTGTTTCAGCCTAAAGGCGCAATTAAACAGGCACAACGCAACTACGTCTGAAAAAAAAAAAAACTCCGGATGAACGCAGAAGAAGCAGAAGACCCATAGCGTTATAAAGTCGACACTGGCTGGCTGGGTGATGTGGTCAGTATCACTCCGCCGCCTTTACTTCCCAAGACATGTCTTGATAAAGGTAAACATGCTAGGCTAGGTCGACCTGGGTTAATTTAAAAATAATTCGATTCCGCCTGGTTGCGAATTGAACTTATGACCACCGGGTGGGCAGGCGAGCGTTTAGCTACTAGGCTACCGAGGCTGCCATCGCTGATATCGCTGATTAGATTTGAGAGTAACCTGTTTCGCGTCATAGGTTATTGGCAGCAGACCGCCTTGCGTTGGTTTTTTTTAAATGAAATGGTACGAGTGCTGGTCATTCAGAAAGCAGTGGAAAACTACTGAATGTAAACTTGCCCAGGAATCACAAACGGCCAAAAAATGCTGGGGTTGACTGCTACGAATCATAAAGGATATGCAACTAACTTCTGTCATAGGTTAACTCTTCTCCGCCGCCATTACAGCGTGAACAACAGCGGCGGGTATGGAAATTACGTTCGTGTGTGAGCTGGCACAAAACATTATTCTGTTGCTTTTATGTACATACCATGTATCCGGGCCGTTTTATTCCCGGATTAGATAGATATATAATTGGCTTGCAGCCATTTGTAACGTGTTAGTTTCTACATAAACAATGTGTCAGATGTTGCAGACAGACAGGACACTAGATCCCGGAAAGAAAGCAATGAATAGTAATATTGTAGCCCAGCATGCGTGGCCAGAGAGGCGACTTATTAGGGTTGGTCTGAGACGGGCTGGGCTGCCTTATTCTGTAGGAAACTTTGTATGCGAAGTCAAGCCAATTTTCATCAAGCCTACAAAGGGCTTGGCGTGAGTTGAATGAGAAGCTATGCTAAATTGAGAGATGAAAAGATCAGGAAGAGGAGGAAGAAGTACGGGCACAGTACATCTTTAAACATGGCGCCAGAACCATATACCCAATACGCCTTTTAAGTTACCTCACCCCTATGAGCCGGCTCTGTGGCGGAGTTACGGGCGCAGTTCGTAATCCTGCATACCGCGTTCGAAACACAGCTGCGGGAGATTTGGTAACAGACCGACTTGCGTTGATTGTTTTAAAAATAAAGTGGTATGAGTGCCGGTCGTTCAGTGGCAAATTACTGAACGTAAACTTGCCAAGAAATCACAAACAGCAAAAAATGTTGATTGCAACGTCATGTAAAGGATATGCAACTAACTTGTTTAACTTGTTTTTACTTGTTGAAGTAGCCTACAGTGTCCCACCAGTCTCAAGACTATTGTTGTGTTGGTAGTACTTATAACAACAGTATATGTGCTGATGTTAATAGTATAGTTATTAAATGTAGTAGCAGCATAGCAGTTGTAGTAGTAGTAGCAACAGCAGCGACACAGTTGTAATAGCAGTTGAGTAGTAGCAGTAGTAGTAGTAGTAGTAGTAGTAGTAGTAGTAGTAGTAGTAGTAGTAGTAGTAGTATAGCAGCAGCAGCAACAGTAGTAGTGGCAATATTATTCGTTGCTTTGTTGTTAAACCAAGCCAAGATTATTTGCCAGGACATACTATTACTTCGCCAAGGCCGCTGCTGTAAACAGAAAACCAACTTGAAATAATCTCGAGTCTTTGAATAAGAGGAGCAGCAGTTCGATACCGGCCCATTCTCGCCGTGGAACCTCGCTTTCATTAGGAATTAACGAGATGTCTAGCAGCTTTCAATAGCCGCGCCGATCAATTAAACATGTCCCGGGGCACTTATTGATTGTTTCGGTTTCTTCAGCTCAGTGTTTGCCGTTCTGGTTACAGAATATACCCCGCTTGTTTGGTACAGTCAGTGTAAGCGTTGCGTGTGTGTGTGTCTGCTGGTTGAATACATAGTTCCCGCCGGATTGTATATGCAGTTTACTTTTGCTACCAGTCCTATGTGAAGCCAAGAGTGGGTTCTGTTTTTTTTTCTTGTTTTTCCTACCAGTTTTGGCCTTGCGTTTAATGTGAATAGCCCTGCGAGAAACGTGTGTTTATGTCATAAACATGTGTGATTATTTAAGAAAAAAGAAACACGTGTGTTTATTTATGAACTGTGGCCTCAAATGGTTCCCCAATTGATATTTCTAGTAAATTACACACAGCCAGTAATTGCTGGAGATGACTGCGGCGTCTTGTGCAGAACATGCCATTAACTGTAATAGACATGACGTTAGACGTGCCCCGCAAAGGTACAAAGTCAACAAAAAGACATGGCGTAAATGGAAGTATCTGCCACGTCGGGTTGGTCAACTGAACACTATCGTTTATAAATACATTCTACGACGATCTAGCCTGCTACTGCACATAGACTAATCGAGTAATCGTTCTCGTTGGTAGCTCAATGTGGCGACTTTCACAGCCACTTGAGGGATTTAGATGCTATACATGTTTAATTGCGCCTAGCTTGTGGTGATTAGTTGGATGTTTGGGTATGTCTAGCTCGTTGTTGGGGTGGTGCAGTTGCTGATCATGCTGCGGCTTGACGTCTGTTCTAGACGGCTTTGGGCATTGTGTGGAAGTTGAATGACTTGCTTTCTTTTGTTCGCTTGTTTGGAATGTTAAATGCGTTGTTTCTATAATGGATTGCATCTGAAAGTAACTTATTTAACGTATGCATCTGAAAGTAACTTATTTAACGTAAGCAGGTCACAATCTATATCCGGTAAAGCTTTTAGCTGTGTATATTTACAGAAAATGTTGCCGCAATCGCTTGATTTATTGTCTGTATATCTATTTATTTTTATTTCTGTGAAAAAAATGTTTTGAATACTCTAGACTAACAGAGTATCTAATAAAAATTGTCCGGAATAGGTCAATAAAAGTAGTACATTATATATAGCCTAAGTAAGAGGCACACGGCATTCTTTGCTGATGTGATGAACAGAGAGGCATTGGAGACCATCGTGATAACTGGAAAGATAAGTGGATAACGAGGCAGAGGCAGACCAAGAGAAATTATGGATGGACAGAGACGATGGCATGGAAGAATATCATCATCAAAGTTGATCCAGAACACCAAGGACTGAGATCTGCGAAGAGACAAGAACGCCAACGGGCAGGATATATGATTAGGCTATTTGTAAAAGATAAACTTGAATTTATGTGTTTAGAATTGTGTTTCCGATAGGCTATGCTTCAATTATTAATGTTTGTTTCTTTTGTTCATTGCATCAGGTAACCCCGGCAATGGGAGAACAGAATCTGCTGCAGTGACGGGTTCGGGAGGCAGGTTTAAATAGTGCATATTGACATTTCCGTTCATGATGGGGAAGCTTCAAGATGGAGGGAAGACCGACGTGAAGAGAGAGGTGGTCAGCGCTTCTGCAAATCTAGAAGTGATCAGCCAGGAGAGTTTCGTCAAGCGTCTCGAAGGCATGAGTTCGGCTTGCCACAACTGCCACAGGGAACGCACCCGCTCCCAACGCAATAAGCCAGGCAGGAAAGGCAAAGCTGGTCGCCGTAACCAGCACGCCAAGGCCAACACACCTATAGTGATTCACCTGAAGGACACGCTGCGCTCTGTGGGCAAGCACCGACAGTCCAGTCTGGACGGTGACTCCGACGTGTCGCCGACCAGGTCCACAGATGAGGACCTGTACAATAGTAGTAGCGGCAGCAGCAGTAGCGGGCAGAGCATGGCTTCTCGCGCTGCTACCGGCACCAAGGGTTCCGTTCTGGACTATCAGTTTTCTTCAGTTTATGGGGATGTGGCCTCTATACCGGAGTTTGTGCCCCAGTACAGGAGTCATCACTTCCATCAGGTCTGGCCGCACGCGTTGTACCACCATGCAACGGTGATCCCCTCTAGTATATTCTCACAGCCCGCGGCTCACATGAAGTCACCCTACCACTCATTTCTCTCCACGGCTGAGAAGGTGAAAGAAAAAGACAAATCGAGGAAGAATTTGACAGCCCTGATCTCTGTTATAGAGAAAGCTCATATGAAGGAGGTAAAGAATATTGAGCCGAATCTTAGCAGAAACTCTACAGACGCTAAACTCAGTGGCGTTCTGAATAATCTGTCACTGTCTTCGCAGAACGACATAGAGGTTAAACGCAGGAACATGGCAGAATGCGACAACGTAGAGCTGATATGTAACGACTTGTCCAACACAGGTGAAAAGTTGGCAGAAAGCACTGACGACTCGGATACCAGCGACAAGGCGTCAATTGTCTCCAGTGCCGACACGCTTTCGGATGATTCGACAGACCCCGCCGTATTTGATGAAGTCAAAGCTCACGAGTTCACGCCTGATGAACTGGAGCAGTTGGCTGAATACACCATGGGAGCGCCCCTGATACGCTATGACTACCCGCCGTCTCAGTGCCCTGAGTGCATCAGCGCCTTGTACTATTACCAGTATTTTCCTTATGACAATTACAACATATACACCGGCCCGAAGCATGGCGGCCACGTCCACAGCGCACGGCAGTATCGACATTCACATATCCAGCAGCAGCGCGTATCCAATCGCATCTTGCAGCAAGAGAAGACACAAGCCTCCCCCAGGACATCTACCTCGTCTGAATCAGATGTATCATCTGATGTTGAAGACTGTTCTACCACGAGCAGCTCCTCTTCTCTAAGCTCCTCTTCGTCATCAGTTCGAAAAACCACCGCCTCTGCTCTGACGTCCAATGGTAACAGGGCACCCACGAAAGCCACACACCAACCCAAACCATCGAGAAATCCCCGGCCCAACGCCCACACCAGGAACCACTCGAGCCAAGACAAGAAGCCTGTAAAACGGGCCACTGCTAGCTGGAAGGCGGCTCGTCAGCTCTGGGACATCGACTGCTCCAAGTCTTCTCGCAGAGTTCATAACAACCATGGCTGTATTCCCACGGATAGCGTGTACATGGATCTGACGGGCATGGACGTGTCCATTTCAGTCATGTACCACACGGAGCCTTCGGACGCCACCCCGACCTGGCCGTATCCTGTCCACTCTTTATACCAAGCCTACTACACGCCCACCCTGACGGCATCTAACCTGGGAATGGGTGGTGCACCCTGGAAGTTCACCAACCAGGCGCTATATCCTCTGAACATAGACACCATTTCCACACACGAACTCAAGAAATGTAAGTGCCCTTGTTGAGTTTGCCCGTTTCTTGTCTTGTATCGCAATAAAGCCAACTTTCACACTTCAGCTCGATTCTTCTCCGTTTGTTTATGGGTTTCTGAATGTTTAATTTGGCACATAATCATACCTTAAACATGTGGAATGCCAGCAAAACATGATGGCAGCAGTGCATACCTACCGCTAGTTCTACCTCGGGATAGAAATGTTACTCAGTCTCTAGAGTTGCAAATTTCGCTAAGTTTGCCTGTGCTGGTTTCCCGTTTTTCCCAACTTAATGGCACGTAGGTCCCACATTTGGGAATATCTAGATTTGTTTCTTTGAGTTCCTTTTAAAGGTATGCCCTACTCATTGTCTTTATTCAATGAGCCCCTCTAATACCAGTAGAAAGAACGATGATTCTCGCTGAGCTTGTGCGACTGATAGGTATGTTTATTGTTAGAACGCATTCTACTTCATTATTCAAATGTCTGTGTAGCACAGATCTTCGCATATTTTTGACAGGGTAGCACAGATCTTCGCATATTTTTGACAGGGTAGTATGGCATGCCATGTAGTCACCACGACGATTACCTTCCCATAAAAAATTTCTCGCGCCCAAGTTTACGAGGCTGGGCCGACCCTAAAACCATGTAGTGAGAGGGGATGGGGGAAGATCCTTGTCTCAGTGGCCAATCTAAACTCAGGGCTATGGATGGACATGCCACTACGTCTAACGTTGTTCTACCGCGGCTCCTTAGTTACTCGTACCTATAGTTACCCTATCTGCCTGTAGTCATTGCTTCTTCTTCGTACTTTTAGGGCAAGTTGTTATTTGTCATAATATGGTTTATGACCTTACGCACAACTGTAGGAGTACTTCCAGTTGATGGTATGTTCTGGTATTGTGGTTTACTGGGATCATTGTCATGTACTTAACCCAACGTCTTTGTCGCCGCTCCTTTTAGGCATAGACACGTTAATTAATCTGATTGTGCGCATTAGTCGGATTTAATCGATAGCCTTTGGTTATGCCTAAAAGCAAGAACTGAAAGGTACTGAAATGTGGACTATTGTATTGTGACAACAGCAATGAAATGGGGGGGGGGGGGGGGGGAAATGCCGGGTGGTGTGTTGGTAGTACTTATAAATAACAGCAAATGTGCTGATATTAATAGTATAGTTATTGAATGTAGTAGTGGCATGGCAGTTGTAGCAGCAGCAGCGAAACAGTTGTAGTAGTAGTGACCCTTCCTCAGCGATGCGAGTCTCCTGCAGGCCAGCAATATCAATGTTAAGACAATTGCAGCGGCAGTAGTAGTACTACTGGTAGTAACAGCAAGAGTGGTAGTAGCAGCAGTAGTAGAGTAGTAGCAGCAGCTGCTGCTGCAATGCATTAGTAATAGCGGCTGGGTAGTATTGGCAGCAGCGGCACCCACTACTAGCAGGGTAGGTTAGCAACATAATTCATGTCTACGAAATTGGTCCGCTTTACTCAACTGCCCTCGGTTCAGTCGGGTACCTCATTACTCGCCTAGTCCTCCTACACGACCCCCTCGCTTCAAGCTACGGCAAGGAAATATTCGGAACTAATTGGCAAGGTTTTCCCTGTGGAGCGGGGTGGGGTGGCCGTGAATTCAAATTGATGACCTTGTTCCCGAATCCTCTCCCCCACCCAGAGGGTATCTAGCGGGTTCGAGATGCTGGCACTTATTAAGCAAGTTAGTTATTCCGGGTGGGATCTGGAGTTGGGTGTTGGTTGGCTTTTGCTTGACAGTGGGGCTGAGGGTCTGTCTTATAGCTACTAGACCAATGGTTCTTAACCCTTTTTTGGCCCGTGCCCCCCTTCACCATATTTTCAGAACGTGATTACCGCCTTTCGTATTTCCACCCTAAATATCTCCCCTCCCACGCCCCTACACAGTATACATAATAATGGAAGCTAAATTTAATAGCACATACTAAAACAAGTCTACGTCTACATAAAACGTGATTTGCGGGTCTCCTTATGTTATAAAATGAATTTCAGACAGGGGAGACGTACAGAACCATAAAGTATAAAGGGAAAGACAATATCAAGTAATCTGTTCTTGTATTAACGCGATCTTGAAATAATATTCACCCCCCCCCCCCCCTGGAAACCCTAAAATTCCCCCTGCGGGGGGGGGGGAATTCCCCACCGGTTGAGAACCACTGTACTAGACCGTCTGCAGCTTTTAAGAGAGCCGTGTTATTCTATAGTCATGGTGTTGTAGTCTCGTAAGATCGACATTTGTTGTTGGTGTGTGTGTGTGTAGGGTGGTAGGTAGTTAGCTAAGCAGACGTTTAGGTAGCTAGCAGATGGGTAGGTAGCTAGAGAGATAGAAAGCCGTTACCCTTGAGTGCATGAAGGAAAAATAGACAACACAGACACAAACAGCACACAGAGAAAGGAATGCTTGCCTGGGATAAATAATGTGGGAGAAATACGGGAGGAACTACAGAAGATGGCAACAGATAAGTCGCCCTAACGTTTGGTGGCTTTTTTTTTTTCGTTTCTCTTGTAAATGTTACTTGTTTCATTTTTTGTATAAATGATACTTCTTTTTTCATGTCTAGTACAGATGATACCTATTTTTGTTATTCCTGTTGCAAATAGTTCTGTTAATCAATTTTACTCATTTTACTTAATTATTCATTGTATTTTGTAATTCCTAATATAAATGTTGCTTGCATTGCTTATGCTTCTTTGGTAGGTAAAATACGGAATTCGTGCGTTCATGTAGCTGGGCCATTGCCAACCATTATAGCCCACCGGGAAGACCCGATCTTTTGCCAGATCCCTGCCGTGTGCATTTTCATTAACCCTTTGAACCCGACACGCCAGTATACCGGCTTGACATACTGTTTATCAGAGACCCTACGAGCCGGTATACCGGCTCCCACGTGTTTCCTGTTACACCTCACTGTTAATCGGAGCCAGCTGACCAATAAGCATCCAGCTTACATCTAGACATGTCTAGATGTAATCATTTGTGGGGAAAAAATATGAAATGTTTCTAAGTGAGTGGATGCTTATTGGACTGATAAAAATGATCAGCTAACACGACTTCAACGCTGCAGGCGTCACCACCGGAGGTCTCGAATACTGACATTCAGATTCTGCATGTGGGCTATTTTCAATAGTTGCATCATACATGGAGAATTAGTGCCAGCAGTTCCTGGAAAAAAGAAGACAACCATCCATATGTACATTTTAAACACTTTGCAAATAACTTGTCGGAAATTCCCATTGTGATGCGCCAGTTACCCCTGGCCGAGTTGTTGGGGAACACATGGAAGGACGTCTTCGTAATGCACAGGATGAACCTATCCAATTGCATAAATATGATCTTTTTTTATCACTTAGAAGCATTTTTTCCCTCACTTAGAAACATTTCCTATGTTTCTTGTTGTTGTTCACCAATGATTTTTCCCCTAGAAATAATGTCTTTTTCGGGTTGAAATATTGAAATATTAATAGTATGCGCGCGCGCGCACACACACACACATACACACACACACACAGAGACAAACGGATAATTACCCGGGAAACCCAAGGTACAGGATATTTACTCTTGGGGTACTGGCAGGGTTTAACGGGTTAAGTCTTGTACTCGCCTTTGTGTCCCTTCTTCCAGAAACTCTTTCCAAATCACAGTAGCGTTTAATGTGGCCAAAGTGTTTTCAGTTTCCGAGACACGATGGTGTTCAGGGGCCAGTTGTCTTGGATGTTCAGATCTTGTAGAAACTCGTCCATTCGGTGGGAACCACGGGAAATTGGATATACCGGATATAGAGCTGCCGAACGTTCGAGTCAACCGGAAATACCCTTGTCCGCTGGACAATAATGGAAGTAGCGCGTGCTGCACAACTACCAACACTTTTGATTCAGAGAACGTGAACCGAGGCCCTGCCACCCCCATACCCCATTCCACTGTTCCTGTTTGCAGCCTATTATGCAAGTCGGTGATATTAATTAGACCCATGCTTTCCGTACACTAGATATGGTTAATAATCCGCTAATTGCTTTTACTTTCCGAGAACTCTGGCAGCCATGTGGTGTTGCTGGGCCGACGCCATATTCGGAATTGCTGGAAGAGTTCAATTCTGCCACCTCTGGACAATAGAACACTGATCTGTTGTGTTGATAGGTGGGTGCCATGTGCCCAGTATGAAAATCATACACCCACATTAGCCAAGGGTTATAGTGGGGGTTATGGCAGCGCCATGTGCAATTAGAAAACAGCACGTTATATGATTTGGCCATATAATTAGGCTATCAACGAACAGTCTCCGGGAAGGTTAACCCGGTCAACAAATGCCCGCAGAAGTCGGATGTGTCGGCCTAACGGCGCAAGAACACAGCTCTGCTGTAAACAGGCACAACGCAGTCACGTCCGAAAAAAAAAACTCCGGATGAACGCAGAAGAAGAAGATCAGTCTACCACAACAAGCAATGATGTACAGATCAAATGGAACTAGAAGAAGAGGCCGACCCTGTAGACGATGGACTGAGGGAATAAGATAATCCTCGAGAATCTCGATATATGAAGCCCATTAATGGGCACTTTACCGCTGTTTATGCTTCACCTCGACACCTCAAGATAAATCAGGAATAAGATCGGATGAGCTGAGAATTAGCCACCGGCTAACGAACCATCGTGAAGTATTTCTAGCACATAACTGTCTCATTGAATGTTAGCAACAAACAGTAAAAGCTGCATTTGCGAAGATGAAAAGTGTCTTATGTAATAAACCACATTTTCGTTGAATGTCACAGACTGACAGACACTCAGTACATTGTTGTGTCTGGTTCTCAACCTTGAGCCTGGGGAATTAAGGCCACCGGGCTTGTTCAGTCGCCGCGAAGTTAGCAGGTTAGGATTGTTTTTCCCTACAGAAAAAAAATCCATCACCTTAAGGAGGATTCGAACTCTGGTGTCTCGAATGAAACGCCGGCGGTCTAACCATTACTATTTTCATATGGAATGCAGCGTTAGATTTTGATCGTTCTGGTGAGACGGACGGATGGAGAGAGAGAGAGACAGACAGACACACACACCACTGTCCCATTCATCGTGGCTGCATCCTCACTGTTACGGTTCTTTGAGGTAAGCACGGAGAAGGGGCGGGCGGGAGCAATAGCCGGATGTAATGTATCTTGGCTGCGCGGCAACAACCGCCATCTCGTTACCATTAGTTCACATATCGGAATGCTGGTAACCTCTGTACACTGACATTCCTTGACCTAGTGGGCCGGAATGTATGCCTGCCCGGGGACTGTTGTGGTCAGACTGGCATGGAGGACGTGAAGCATGCACCAGGAGCGTGCGTTTCCGCAGAAGCAGCTTTTCAAGTGCTGCTGTTACTGTTGTTGTTGTCGCTAATATTGATGATGCTGTTCGTCTAATCACGTGATGACCGCTCTAACCACCCAGTTGATAGGGGATAGGTTAAGTGTGTGTATGTGTGCAAAGATGGCAGATGGTGTGGAGGTTAGTGCGCTTTCTGGGAAGGAAAGGTAACGAGGAGGAGAACTTATGACTCCATCTGATGTCGTGGCCTGGAATATATAAAGGCCTAACACTTCACACCTCAACATCTTCCCGGTGGGGGGGGGGGGGGCTCATCTGTATTATAGGAATATGACATACGAGGTCCCTAGCGACAATGGTTCTTATCTGTATCTCACGAATGAGAGCCGAGTTCACAATCTAAACTTGAACAGACCCTGGACAGTGTGTTCATGGAACCGTCCGTTCGCCCTATATCTTATGCATATTTTTCACGGGCTTTTCTTGCCTATGTCCGCTGTTCCGCGACAGGATCTTATGTCAACAGCTGGAACGAAGTCTATGAAACGCCTCTGTGGGTCATATGAGGGTGTGTTTATCCTTGTGTATCTCACCGTAAGAGGGTATTTTTGTAGCGGTTGTTCATGCGGTATGGTATACAAGACATGCCCAGCGAACGGGTGATTGTATCAGAATGGCTATTGATATTAGTGGCAGAAATAGGGACTCTGGTCTGTTTAACACACTCAGAAAAAGATCTGTACGTTTACAATCTATAGATAGACTTCAAATATCCCGTACACCGTTTATTTCAGAGCCATTTGTCATATGAATTCTTAATTTATGCGTTCAAAGATAACTTTTATTACATATTCCTGTTTTAGAGTAAATTTTAAGTGATGATTGAGAACACTACTTGTTGCTAGCCACGTCAGGTCGTCGTATATCGTAAGATCTCGTGTATATTACGCACTCGTTTATAATGCGCATGCTAGATTTAGTTCAACATTTTCTTGTAAAATGGAAATCCGTGTATAATGCGCACCATACTTTTTTCCAAGATTGTATTTAATGAAACATCGACAACTTAAAGTATTTTAATAACAAACAGAAATAGATTAGCAAGACCTAAGTTTTAAGTGCTTTAGTCTGCCTCGTCATTACCCTCACCAGAAAGACGCTCGACTATTTTTTTTTTTTTTTGTTTTTGTTTTCGAAAATAACTTATTACTTAGTACCAGCGTGTAATACGCACCCAGATTTTGTGAGCAAATATAAGTAAAATTTGCGTCTTATACTAGAATTCTTACGGTAACAGAACATTCCATCACACGTCGGCACGGATTGCTAGAAGTGATTTGTAGAAATGAGATACGAGCCAGGTATTTTATTTAATCTGGACAATGGAGTGTCAGCAACTGAAGCCCCACCATAAGTGAAGTTTGATACATTTAATTCAGGTAGTTTCTTCCTTGAAAGGGGCATGCATCTGTCGGATTAATGTTGTTGTAGGGATATTTAAGTACTTCAATTTTAATTCACCGCAAACAAAGAAAAATCCCGTCGAGCCTCATTTGCATCGGTCCGGCAATCATTTTCCGGTTAAGTGTTTGGATGATTTTTTTAGTTTTGGGCCCGTAGGGCCCTCACTGTCGTCGACAGATGCGGTGAATTAAAATTGAAGTACCGGATATTTATTCCAACCGGTACCAAAGTACCATCTCCACGGAACTTGTGCTGCAGAGACCTTGTTTGCCATTGTCAGTTCAGTACCCAGCAATATAACACAGTCCTTGACGGCGTTGGTCGCTCAAATGAAATCAATGTTGTGGTTTCCTTTTAACTTCCGCGCTATATAAGAGATTTATATGCAGAGTATATTTTGTTGCGGGTATACGTTTGAATGTGTGTGATAATGTGTAATTTTTTGTTTTACAGTACAGACACACATACTCTATTGGGCTTCCTGTCCGGAGATGCCGATAGTCGGACATTATAGTTCTTCACGCCTGTGTGCGCGTGAGCGAAAGTATATTTTTCAGACGATGGCGCCTACAACCCTTCGTCTCTTTAGAAGACACAGATAACTGGCCTCTTGTCTTGTGACCATACCATCCCGTGACTCCATTGATCGGTTCCCCGAATTGCAAGATAATCCACTCATTTGTTCCTGTAGTCAGAAAATAATGCATGCGGCATCCATCGCACATTTCCTAATGAAGAATAAACAGTAATTAGATAATGAATGTGTGCGTGTAGAATAAGGAAATTGTTATCCATGTTGCGCGCCAGTTGGTGCGACGAGCTTTTAATCTCATATACAAAGGAATTAGTCTTTTTTTGTTAATTGTTCCACAAGAATGCCCACTTGTCTGCCAAATGAAACGGTCCCAGTTGCGTGTGTGAAACAGCCTGTTGTCTTCTCGATTCTGTCAGGATAAGGCTGCGTTTTTATGCCACGCCACGGGTTGTCCTTTCCGGATCTGTTACCTGAGGTATGTTTCCTTCACGGCCTATGTTGCCATAGGTATGATTCTGTCCACTCCGCATCTGCTGCCGCATTTGTTGCTAGAGGTATGCTGTTCTCTTTTACACTCACTAGATTTCCACAGCAAGTCTTGTGTTGTTGTCCCCTTTATGCCAGTGTGTCTACGTCAGTTAAGTATTATCCCGTTCTCGTGTCTTATTCTTTCCCCATCACGTTTGCCAAGTATTACTAAGTTTACAAGATTCCCCCCCCCCTCCCCATTTTTTGCATATCTTTTACAGGACATCACAGTCAATCCCAGAATTTTTTCTTCTCGGTATTTGTGATTTCTTGGTAGAAGTTTGGCATTGCTTTCTGAACGACCGGCACTCATACCAACACAAGGCGGTCTGTTGCCAAATCGCTCGCAGCTGTGTTTGGAATGCGGGATTGCGAATTGCATCGATAACTCCTTCGTGTCGCAACATTTTTATTGCCTGAATCCATTTTATCTAAGCAGTTATTGCTTGTCGTTGGCATCACGAAGAACTACCTCATTTGTTTCGTGTGGTCGTCCAAGGGAAGCCGTGTGTGACAGCTTGCGCCACGGGCTCGATCGTAGAACCAGCATAGGCCTGGGAATTAATCCAAAAACGTTGGTGTTTAATATCACACCTTTTCCTGATCTCTTTGGTAGTAACATCAGATAACGCTGAAACAGGAGGTCTGTGTCCAAGTTTTGCACGCTAAATTTCCCACGGCATTTGGGTAACACCAAGAGTAAAGCCGCTGCCGAACAAGAGAAAACCTACATTCTTGTAGATAGAGCCCGTTACCTTGGGTGGAATCTGTCTAGAGAAAGCAAACAAACACATGCCGAAGTCTGACACAGTGACCTTTGAGGTGCATAGCTAGCCTTGGTGCTCTCCCTTCTAAAGAGGAACGAAGAAGAAGTACGCCAGTCCGTGGTTATTCTTTTCATTGTTTCCAGAATACTCCTACCGGCCACGCCCAGCAAGGAACATTCTCTCGGCAGTTCCCAGCAGACTACCCACAGCAGCTTTATGTTGCCGAGACAAGAGGTTCATCAGCCTACAATCCACATTCCCACTTCGCTTGTTGGGTGCCTTTGTCTGTCGCCCTTTGTACTAGTCTTCAGCTGAGCGTGTCTTTTGTTGAGATCATTCCAGGATCATGTGCTGTGTTCCCACAGCCGACGTTGTGCTTAAATTATCTCCCACCTCACGGTTCTATGTGCTGTTTATTTTGGTGACTTCTTCTTTCTATTCATCTGTAGTCTCTGACCTGCTTCTTGCAGTTTCTAGTTCCTATATCTATGTTGAACATGGCCTCTCATTTTACAGTCAGCAATATTTGGTTTGCAGGTGGACCTTGCCAAACGTGAATCATCAGAGATTTTCTTTGCTTGGCTGTTCACTTTACACGCATGCACGCACACTCGCAGTCGCACGCTCATACACTAGGGTGACGGTTGTATTAATATTAATGTATATTGCATGGATGTATTTATTGGAACTGCTTGTATTTGTACATTAACATTATTAGCTTAGTTAATAAATGATTGCAGATTGGATTGCAGTGATCTGTTATGAATGAAGAGCAGCGACCCTGCGGCGGTATTTGCCACACGATTACCTTTGTCTTTGCCGGTATAAGTCCTTGGGGGGACTCCAATCGTTCTCCGCTATAAACACAAGCATTACGCTGCGGGGTTCAGTTCAACTCCGTTCTTTTAGTCCCGCTAACATGGTTCCATTCCATTATCTTCCCCTACCCCGTTCAACCCCAGAAGAGAAGTTTTATTAGGGTCTATCCCTGGCTCAGATTAATAATTATGTGACCAAGTCTGTCACAAATTGTATATTAATTTGAAAGTGTTTGTTGTCCAAAGAGGGTAACGGCTACCCAATACAATAGAGAGATTAAAACCCCAACCTTCCCACTCTCTGCCCCATTCTGACCCCAGGCGGGCTACAGGAGTGTCATTAACCTGGCAGTAGATTGGCAAAGCGGATCACGCTGACATGACGTCGAGTCCGTGCGGCTGACAGGCAGTGTCCGCGCTGTAAGTTGGATTACCTAACTGATTGCGTGGCTTTTTTTTAAACAAGTAAAATAAACCCGTTTGCATTTCATTTAGGTAATGGTATTTGCCGTGTCCTAATGGCGATTCCTAGCCATCTTACTACAGGGGCCTTTGGCTTCAACCCTTGATGTGCTCTTGTTTGTTTACGCACGTGTTTGTTTTTGCCTGCATTTTTGGTTCCGTTAGGGCTTCTTTTTTTTTTTTTTAAATCTAATCCAGAATATTACCTGCCTGGCATTTATATAGCAAGTTTTCGACGATGAAAGTAAAATATACAATTTGCTGTACGGGAAAGAATGCTCCATTTGTACATCTAGGCGGTTGGTTCTGAAATATGGACAGAGGATTAGCCTACTGATAAACTTATGAAGGTTTTATATAATGTGATATGACCGGACTGGACAATGACAAGAACCAGCAGGATTCGAACATTGAGAAATAGAAAAATAAATGACGGCTTCTGTCACAAAAATAAAACACCGCGTTTAACCAGTTGATTACTATAGAGACTTTCTGATTAACCGGCCTATCTGTAAAGCCAAAACTATTTTAACTAACAGAAAAAACAAATTGGATGTCAAAATCCCCAGGACGGTCAAAAGTTGCAGCTGCACGTGTTTACATGGGGTCGACAAAATGGGAACATGTGGAAGTGAGTGAGATGAATCTATACACCACTTTGACAGTTCATAAACAGGTCGGATTTAAGCGGAAGTACTCAACTCGGGAGAAAACAGTCCGTCTGTCATTGAGTTTCCGGACATCAAGCGAAATGACGGCTGTGGTTTTCACCACTCGACAGAAGATTGGCGGTTTGTTGTGGAAACCCGTTGTTGGGAGCATACAGGAACTCGCTAGCTTGTTGTGGGAGTCAAAACAAGTGATGACAACTCTGACATTGATTGAGCCAGGGAGGATAGATTCTTGACAATGGATGATATGCCCAAATAACACCTGTGTGGACATAAAGAATACCGTCACGTGAACAATTTTAGGCTGTTTGAAAAACCATGATTGGGAGAAACAGTGTTGACCAAAACCGTGGATTATGATGGACGTGTTTGTGGGAGAGCTCTACAGTGTTAGATTAATTTAAAATTAACTAGCATGTGTCGTTATGGCAAAGTGTAGCAGCCATCCCGGAATGAGGCGGTTTTGCATAAGGTAGTCAATATAGTCTATTTAGGCCTAATTAATATAGGCAGTAGTCTTGTTAAAACTAGAGTGTGATGATTAGCACTGTTAGTTGAAAACTAGTTAGAGTAGTGAAGTGATAATTGGCTCTGCTAGGATGAATAGGATAGAGGAGTGATAATTGGAGAGATTTAAGATGGGGAAAGTGTGTCCAATGGGGGGGGGGGGAATCTTTCAATGGCTTGCCCACTGAAGTTGTGCACTCTGTTTATGGGTCTTTCCTTGTCATCGCCTGATTCGGACGTAGGTGAGCTACTATGCTCTATGACAGAGTTTAGTTAGCTGTAAAATAACTGAGCAAGGCAATAGGCTTACGCTCAGCCGGTAGGATCAGTGATTAGTACTATCACAAGATGTGTTGTTTCTCTCACAGGTTCCATACCAGTTACGAGGAAGTTCAACACTGGGTTTGATGAAGTGCAACTTCAATTAGACATAACACCAGTTGGACACTCAAATGTTTCTTACTAAAAAGGAATAACATCCGAGAAGAAAGATGGGATTATGTTTACGCTGGACTCATAATCAGGAGGGTTCACCATAACATGACTCAGAAGAGCCAACCAATGTAACGATTCCTGCGTGTTAAGGTTCACCTAAGATGGGTGATGATTGTTGATGCAACACAGTATAAGAACATTAGTACCTAAACAAGAACATTAAAATATAATAGTCACATGGTGTGATATATTCTAGTGAAATAGTTCAAAAGACATGATACCTGAGTCTAGATAGACACTAGTTAGGTTCGAGTATATTAACAATAACAGTGATACCTAAATACTCACTACAAAGGATTTGTGCATTCTTTAAGAACGATAGGAAATTATGTGCATTGGGCAACCGGTCCATGATCAGCTGTAATTTACAAACAGTATCTATTTCGGATGATCAGGAAGATGGATTACCAGGTAGCTACAGATGACAGTTGGTGTCCGGCAGGAGAGATACAGTACCGGGTGAGGTGGACTTGTTCTGACTTAATGAGCTGTGGTGTGTCCTTGCAAGGATGAACTGACTATGCTATTATCTGAGAGTCCGATCCTACACACATTATAGAACACATCACACATTTTCTTCGCATACACGTCTCATATACGTTACACTTTTCTTTTAATAAATTAATCTTTATTAGTTTTTAGAAGCAAGAGTTGTTGAATATGTTGCGTTGGGGAAGTATGAGAGGGGGCATAGTACGACAGTGAGAGAGTGATAGGAAAAGGTGTCCATGGGCTGATGGAGTGTGTTGGACGGAAGCTGGTGGATTCTCAAGGATATTGATAAGGGAAAAAAAAATATAATGTGGGTGTTGATTCTCCTCACTCCAGGGACGACACTTTAAAGGAAGACACGACAGCTTCTTAAAGTAATATAAAAGCGAAGGCAGTAATAGCTAGGTCATATCTCGAGAGTCAGACAGACACACACACACACACACACACACACAGCGTCTCTCTCCCCCCCCCCCCCCCCCCCCCCCCCCAAGAGAGTACTAGAAGACGAGATATTTAAGAATATTGTGATGGGGTAGATCAAGGAAATTATTTATAAAAATAAAGCAGGCATGCAGGGGGAACAATGCTAGCATTCGTGGGATTTAAAGGGAACGCCACATGACCGGCTCCTGTGGAATGGAATGAGTAGGAAGGAATCTTCATGTCCATCCCATGATCTGCTACTTCTTCGTACATTTTCAGATGTCCACCTTAATATCTTTAAAGAAAGTAGCAGTCAACTTAAGATTGTCGATATCTCCTTAGTCTGTCCTGAAATGAAGCGGGTGTACGATACGCCAGCATTATCTTCTCTGTCGTGCATATGTTTTTCTGTGCGACAACCGTGTTATCTTTCAGTGGGACAACGGGTAACTATGTCGAGTTTTCTGTGGGACTACATAAAAACATGTTGAGTCTTTCTGTGGGACAACGTACAACCATGTTATCTTTCAGTGGGACAACGGGTAACTATGTCGAGTTTTCTGTGGGACTACATAAAAACATGTTGAGTCTTTCTGTGGGACAACGGGTAACTATGTCGAGTTTTCTGTGGGACTACATAAAAACATGTTGAGTCTTTCTGTGGGACAACGTACAACCATGTTATCTTTCAGTGGGACAACGGGTAACTATGTCGAGTTTTCTGTGGGACTACATAAAAACATGTTGAGTCTTTCTGTGGGACAACGTACAACCATGTTATCTTTCAGTGGGACAACGGGTAACTATGTCGAGTTTTCTGTGGGACTACATAAAAACATGTTGAGTCTTTCTGTGGGACAACGTACAACCATGTTGTCTTTCAGTGGGACAACGGGTAACTATGTCGAGTTTTCTGTGGGACTACATAAAAACATGTTGAGTCTTTCTGTGGGACAACGTACAACCATGTTGTCTTTCAGTGGGACAACGGGTAACTATGTCGAGTTTTCTGTGGGACTACATAAAAACATGTTGAGTCTTTCTGTGGGACAACGTACAACCTTGTTGTCTTTCAGTGTACAGCGTATAAACATGGCAGGGACTATATATATATATATATGCATTGGGACAACGTACAACCATGTTAAGAACCAGTGACATTAGAGAGCTCATTGACAGGTGATGTTCAGAAATATCTCGGTCAAGAAGACTCAAAATATTATATATCCATAAATATTAACGCACCAAAACTTGTGACGAAATGGCAAAAGGAAGGAAAGAAGTGGCCTGGCGTTCGGCTAATATAAATACTAGCGCCGGAACGTATTGTGGCATTTCATGCTCCTAATAAAATATGTCTATTCACCGGGGCCCGTTGTTTGTTTTAGCTGTTGTCATGGCTGGCATTCCTGTGGCAGCAGCAAAAAAAAAAAAACGGCTGTATACTATAATTAGCGTAAGCGGTGTTACGTAAAATATTTCCCTTTTGTTGTTGTTTGCACCTCGCCTATGTGTGAGAGTGCGCGTACGTGCCCAAAAAAAGGGGGGGGGGGCGGGGAGTGTCTCCTTGGCGTAGTGATTAGGCTGCCTGCTTCGAGCACCCAAAGTCGTGAGCTTCTTGTTGGAGTTAGTGCTCCGTGCGACGCTTTCGGTGGATACTCTGCGACCAGTGTTCGAACCCTTTGGGATAACTTTGTGTAATGAAGTGGATCTTCTTGCCTGTAAGACCCGTAAACCCATGTTTATATATTCACATCTATACACTGTTCAATCATACGCTCAGATAGACGCACGAACATACACTCATACTATCTGTCGCCAGCCAACATCGTACAAATATTCACCTTAAAAAAAGCTTACAAACATACTTCAATGTAAATTCATCACCGTCCCCCGACCGCTGCGTCAACGAACAGTCACATACTGCTCATGGTCGTGGTTAGAAAGATATGCCCAGGGACGGGGCTTTCGGCAGCCAGGAGGTACTTGCAGTTGGCGCGTCTCCAGGCCATCGTCTGCATGATGGGCGACAGTAGATGCAGCCAGTGACAGACTGGCCAGGACGTCAGCATGCTCGATGGCAAGTCTCTACCCCCCCCCCCCCCCCCTCTTTCTAAACATAAGAGGGGGTGTTTTTTTTTTGGGGGGGGCGATGTGGGGGAGCTCGCTCGCTTTGAACTCAAGCCTAGTCCATACACACTACTTCTGGTAGCACTAGACTGAAGTTTACTTGTGGATTAGCTTTCCCTATTACCAGTGTCCCTCGCCATCAGGCGAACCCACTCCGACTTCTGAGGTACTTGTAATTGCGTCCCAAAGTCAAGGACGCGAAGTCAACATTTTAGTCCAGTTGACCGGTACAGGGGTTGAACCGGTTACCTCAGCATCAACACACCGGATGTTTAAGAGCGGGCACTCGTATCTATTCAGCCATGTTGACAGAAGACACAAACAGTAGATTGCAGTACACACCCGGCGAGATGCGGCGAAATATGCCCGGCAGTAAATTGTGCAACCTTTTGTTTGTGTCTTTGTTATTCAAATTAGATTATATGTTTCAGATGTGGCCTTTTTGCCAACCAATATTTTTAGACCCAGTCTTCCACTGGAGCCACCTCCCTGGCCCAGGAGTTAGCGACTTTCTCCGTAATCCCGTATACTCTCGTGAATAACGTGCCGACGGCGAGAATCGGTAGCGGTTCTAACCGCGTCGGTAACTTAGGGGTATGTGAGCCGGTCGCCCAGAAAGCAGTGGCAAACTACTCAGCGTAATCTTGCCAAGAAATCAACAATCAAATGAAAGATGCTGATGTTGACAGCGATGTCCTGCAAAGGATATGCAAACATTTCATTTCTTCCACTGGAAGCAACTAGTCCAAGACCGAGCGTGGTATCACAAACTTGGCCATGGTCCGGGGAATAAAATCTGTCGGGGAGGCACACGGGTGCCCAGTAGAACTACAGTGCCATGTGGGGACTGTTGACCTACATAATATCCTTCATTACGTGTTGCGGTCCAAAGGGCACCAGTGAGTTGACCCGGGGCGTTAATGCATGCATGTTGTTAGCGAGTACAGCACGGTGATGTGTACTATGTATGGAGAGTTCTGGAGCACCGGGTCGCTTGGTGTGTGGCAAGTGCTTATTTGTGCCCGCATAATGCATGCATATGTACGCGCTTGTGTAACAGTGACTTGATATGCACACATACACACACCTAACTGATGTCGTATTTTGTGTGTGTGTAAATGTACCGTATGTGCTTATCAGACCCGGTGTAATGTATGTATGTATGTATGTATGTATGTATGTATGTATGTATGTATGTATGTATGTATGTATGTATGTATGTGTGTGTGTGTGTGCGTGCTCGGGCGGGCGGGCCTGCTTGTAGACGACATACTTATATATTGGTGCCGTATATGTGCTTATATAACACAGAACTGTCGCATCAGTCGCCACACGCTGAGGGAGATAACCGAGGAGGGAATCAGCTCTGAGCACTTATTTATTAATGATTTGTTGACTAACTAACCTACTAATACAGTGGTTCTCAACATGTGGGGAATTTCTCTCCCCCCCCCCCCCCTCCTGGCCAGGGGGGGGGGGGATTAAGATTATTTCAAGATCGCGTTAATACAAGAACCGATTACTTGACATTCCCGTCATACTGTACGGTTCTGTGTCTCACCCTTCTAAAATTCAATGTAATAAAGTACGTAAACCCACAAATCATGTTTAATGTGGACGCCTAAACTTGTTTTAGTATGTACTATTAAATTTAGCTTCCATTATTACGTATACTGTGTAGGGGTGGGGGAGGGATTTTTAGGTAGGAATACGAAAGGGAGGAATGACTTTCTGAAAATAAGGTGAAGGGGGCACGAGCCAAAATAGGTTGAGAACCACTGTACTAATACATACATTCTATGTTAGTAAGCAAGTTTTGACTAACTAACCTTCGAACACATATATATGTAAGTAAGTAAGCTTTGACAAGAAACAAATGAAAACCGTAAACTGATTAGAGAAATACAACGCAGACAATCACAATTTTTTGGACACATGAGAAGAAATAAATTGTAGAACTTGGTGACAACTGGCAAGATTGGTGGGGAGGGGGGGAGAGACAAGTGGAAGGCAGAGAAGTAAATACCTGAATGGCTTGACCACATTGCATGGACGGGACAAGAACACAGAACTGATTCACGACTCTGGTGATCGTGTGAGATGGCGAAACATGACCGCCCATGCTTACCGGCATGGCAGATGATGATGATGATGAAGCATTGACTAATTAACCTAACACATACTTATGTAAGTAAGTTTACTTCAGCTTGCTTATGCAAGCACTGCAAGCACACATCAACACGCAGGTAATTATTACCATTGGCCACCCACTGTGTACATCGGGTGTAAAGACAACGACGTTAGTTAAAGTACAGTATCGATTCACCTGAATTATGTAACAGTTCAAGAGGGGTGGGGGAGGTGTATACTTTTGTAAACACGAACGTAGCTCTTTGTGTGCTAAAAATAGTTTGTGTTTAAGCGCGTTCCTGGGATTCACATCTGTCGTCTGCCACAAATCTACCGGGACACACATTAACCGTAGTCACTGCAGCAGTAAACAATATAAAATGACACAAAGTAGTGCAGCTTTACATAACAGAGTTAAGACACATACAGAACGTTGCGGCGATTAGCCTTCATCAGCAAACAAACACATTCACAAACACAACATACAGTCAAGGAGATCTCCTGTGACTACATCAGAAGGTGACGACAGGGCGAGAAGAACAAAAGCATGGAAAAATGGAAGCAATGAAGAGAAAATGAGAATTGAAAAAAAATGTTAATTGAAAAGAATGTTAGTTGAATAAAATGTTTAATTGAAAAAAATGTTAATAGAGAAAACGTTCATACTCACCTCACCGTTCGGATCTGTAAGTCACTAAGAAAATCTCCGATGTATTCTGATACCCGGTGCCGGGTGTTACGGTTCAGTGAGCACATAGAAGGAAGGGGGCGGGACAGGAGGACGGTAACTGGTCTGGTAAGAGTATCTGAGCAATCATAGTGGATGTACAAGTGAAGTACGAGGCGCGCAAGGTTTAGGGTGGTACTAACCACAACCCCATTGTGTTATTATAGGGGCGAGTCTTAAAGTCTGGGTGGACTGATATGCGTGAACGCGCATACATACATAGACACACCTCGCGCATACATACATAGACACACCTCAACAGACAAAATGCTAGTGTATGTGGGCATGTGCAAAGTATATGTAAGAAGAGATAGAGGAAGATGTGAGCATGTGCAAAGTATATGTAAGAAGAGAGAGAGAGAGAGAGAGAGAGAGAGGGGAAAAGTGCCTGTGATATACCACCTGAGGTATGCGGAGTACGTCGGTCTACACGTACGACGTTCCACTCATACTGTACCTTATGAAATAGTCAGTATGGTTGATTGTTATACAACATATTCAAGGATCTACTCGCACAGTGCTTGAGTTATTGGGGCTGTATAAGATCCAACCACTGGTAATACACGTGAAGTAGGTAGGCACAGAGAAGCAAGATGTAAGGAGAGAGAGATAGCGAGAGAGAGAGAGATAGCGAGAGAGAGAGAGATAGCGAGAGAGAGAGAGAGAGGTTACTGCAGCAGTGGTCGTCGAGTGGTGGGAGCCTGTTGATGTGTGCCTGTGTTTGTCCAGACAGTGGTCCGGCGTAGTTGTTGTAGCTCGGTGACTATCAAGCTAGTCTGTCTGGCGGCCAAGTGATGCATTTAAATCCCCATGTTTAATGCTCCCAGGTCGACGCGGCCAAAAATGGGCATCAGGAAATGTGTTGAGAAGTAAAGGCGGCCGGAGTGATATGACCACATCACATGTCTAGCACCATGTACCCATTGCGCCATATATTTGTTTACACGTGCTCGCGCACATACACACACACGCACCTAGTTGTCTGTTTCTGTCTTTCTCCCGTAATGCTTGTCTCCCGCAGAAGTCACAGCGCGTCTTGTATAATCTTGCTCTAGAATGGGAGCAGAAATAACAGCAGGCGGGAAAATGTCGCGGGAACACGTGGCAGGCCAGGGGAGTTGACTAAACTGCCTTTAATAGGTGGCGGTTGTATGGTTATGAGCTTGCATTCATATAACATTAACCTGCAGACATCTGCCCTTGACCCGGTGACCTCTGACTACTGGAATAAATATGGGAGAGAGAGAACTTTTGCTTTTTATTAGAGTTCATTTGCTTCTCATTTCTTTCGATGGAGGTGCTTGGGGTCTGGTTGCGCACCTCACAACCACAAGTGTCGTTGTCCGACTTCCACATTCATGTCTGTACTGTTTGCTTCCTTTAGACTGCTTCCATCTAAGTTAACAGGACACGTCTAACCATGGATAGGCTTGTTTCTCTCTAACAATCTTGCCAGTGCAACGACTTTATGGCCTGCACTTTGCAAATTCCAACTAACATGGGATTTTAAATGTGCCAAACTTGCAGACGGGAGTCTGCCGTTTGTGGAGTGAAGAACTGAATCACACTGGACTCTCACACCATCCCCGAAGACCAAGCACCGGACCCCACTACACAAGACAGTAGAGGACGTGAGTTATCATTAGAATTGGCACTAGCTCATCGCCTCCTGGATCTGCCCTATGTCCTCAAGGAATGGTGTCGTTCACTCTGGGCACCACTGATGTAACGTAATGACTGCTTGGGTCAGAAGGAGTTACCTACATGAGGCAGATGTATAACATGGCACAAAAGGTGTTAAACAATTTGAATAGAAAGAGTGAAACTGTATGTGGCAGAAAGAGTTAAAAGTCAGAAGGAGTTAAACCATCTGGGCCAGACGGAGTTAAACTATCTGGGACAGGGGAACTTAACACTGACTGGGGCATGAGTTTATTTGAGACAAAACGTGACAAAGTGAGAGTCGTTTGAGAGTTTTGGAAAGAAAGGAGGGGAGGTCACTTTAATAATTAGGTCAGATAATGGTGGTCTAATGTAACACCTGCACAGCTCGCGGCAACTGCACTAGCCAGGCGGCCTTTATTCCTCAGGCTCAAAGACCCCTCTGCCATACACCGCAAGGTACTATATTGGCAGTAATGACAGTTTAATGTAACACCTGTGTGGCACAGAAAGAGTTCATGATGTTGCTCATTCTGCTGACCCAGTCAATCCAAACCCTACAGGGTAAGAGTATCCCCCAAACACGCCACTGTGGTCTCCACAATGACACGAAGAGCAACAGGGAAAACCCTGATACCCTCAAAGTAATACTTTTAAAATCCTATGCATTGATTAGCACACATAGAGAAGATCAGCGAACAGAAGTCGGGTGTTCAAATATTCACTTCATTCAACAATGGCCCCAGTCTCCTGGCAGGACTCTGTGTACTTCCACGGTCGACCAGCTGGAATCCTTGCCTTGTGATGGGTGATCTGTTCGTTAAATCTCCTTCCTTGCTCTTGTTTCAGATGAGATGTCACTGCCGCCCAGCAGACCTTGGCTCAATGTAGGATCCCCAGACAAGGACGTGCCTGCAGGTATGTGCCATACTCATGTACGGCGTGTGGTCTCCGCCTCATGCTGCTCTTCTCTTCTTCCTCCCCTATTCCCCCCCCCCTTCTTGGCATCTGATGATTCGTCTCAACCGAATCCCTTCAAATCTACTTTGGTACGCCCATACTCTCTCTCTCTCTCTCTCTCTCTCTCTCTCTCTCTCTCTCTCTCTCTCTCTCTCTCTCTCTCTCTCTCTCTTTTTCTTTCTTTATTTATCAGTCACTATCTCTTTCTTTTTCTCTATGTGTGCATCACCATCGTTCCAAACATGCAGTTCACACTACAAACAACCACCGACAGATGTAAAAGCATTTCACGCGAAACTCTCAGCTCACAGTGTCGCGCCACGCACTCACTCAGTAGCAGGGCGACGGAACCATAGCCTCCTTAGTCGCCTCTTACGACATGCATGGTTATTACTGGCCAATTTTCCCACAATCGTCAAGTAAGACCGAATAATTCATGTTCATATAAACGCCTAGCTTACAATAAAATCCTCCTGTACTTTGTTAAGAGACCCCCAAGTCTCTCTTACACACTCTCTATCTCTCTCCTTGTCTATCTCTCCTCTTATCTGCCTGTCTATCTATCTATCTATCTATCTATCTCTGTATGTCTCGCTTCATCTCACATATTCCTCCTGTCTCCGCCCAGTTCCCTGTAATGGCGCCCAGCCTCTACCACGTACAACAAACCTATCCGGCATATTTGTTCGGATAATTAAAGACAGACATCGCGACCTCCAGCGGAGAACCTCTACTCTAACCCATTTAATGGTCTCAAATTAGCGCCGGTACCAGGCAGTGAGCACCCCCAGGACTTCGGTGTTTGCACGTCGAATGTAAGACCAGCTCGCCCGCAGTAATGAACTGCCGCGCGCATGTGTAAACAGGTGTATTCAGTGTCCAGGTATACGTACGAGTACATACAGACAGGACGTGTGGCACTGGCAAACATACGTCATAGTCATGCAGCATTGTTCACATGCAGGTTCTGAAGAGCGGGACTTGACGTCAATCTGGACGCTGTCTTGAGTACAGATGTCGTTTTTTCAAACATAGTTGAACGTAAACTTGCCTAGTAAGTCACCAACGGTCAAAAATGGCTGATTGCGACGTCCTGTAAAGAACAAACAAACGTAACTTGTTTGTTAATTGCATGTTCTTTTACATGACGTTATAATTAACCCGAGCATATATTGACTGTTTGTACTAGGCAGTTTTTCGCGTTCAGCTTTGCCATTGCTTTCTGAACTGCCGACTCTCATACTATCGAAATCAAGAAATCAATGGGGAGAACCGTTGAGGCCACTAAGACAATTACAGTTGGTCGTGCATCGAAGTACGCTTGTTCCTGCAGCGAGGCGCCGTCGTCAATTGGAGGCGACAGGTTCGATCCGGGTCGGTAACTATAGCTTTCAAATTTTATGTTGTCTAGTGCGTCTTCTAGTCTCTATTTCCTTCTCTTTCTGTGATCGCCAAATAATACTATGTGTTATTTATCAAAATCAACGCACACGGCGTGCACGAGAACATCGAGATACAAGGCTAGATGACGACAATGGAAGAGTTGGATAGATGGAGTTAAAAGAGACGCTGAAAAAATCAAATGACATCAGCACAAGTAACAAATGCACGCGAAAAACAAAAATTGCATCTACTTCCTCTCTGACGCTTCATGGCAAAAACAGAAGGATATAAGAAGAAGTTAAATACTGTAAAGTTTGGTGTTAAGATAAATTGTTCTTTGACTTCCACATTTGTGAAATGGCCGTACTTATTCCCTCCCCTGCCCGCCCACCCGGGTTGTCCAGCTGTGTTCACGGTGATGTGCTACAACGTGCTGTGTGACAAGCTGTGTACCAAGGCAATGTATGCCTACTGTCCGACCTGGGCTCTCAGCTGGGACTACCGCAAGAAAGGCATCATGAACGACATCCTCAGGGGCAACGCTGACATCATTACATTGCAGGTACGTGGGCAGGGCGGGTGCTGTTCATTTCTCTTCTCTATCTATCTCTCTCTCTATCTCTCTCTCTCTCTCTCTCTCTCTCTCTCTCTCTCTCTCTCTCTCTCTCTTCTCTCTCTACCTGTTTGCTTGTCTTGCTCTCTGTCTGGGTGTTTGTATATCTCTCTGGCTGTTTTTCTCTATCTGGCTCTCTCCCTGGCTGTCCTTCTCTCTGACTAACTCTCTCTTTCTTTCTCTCTCTCTCTCTCTCTCTCTCTTTCTCTCACGCATACACACACATACGCAGTCAGTAGTATCAACAGTAAAGTAACGATACTACCATAAATACTGCTGTCTGGATGTGATTTGTTAGTCTTCCACTCATACTACGAGATCAAGACAAGTTGAGGTTGGTGACCTCTCTCTCTCTCTCTCTCTCTCTCTCTCTCTCTCTCTCTCTCTCTCTCTCTCTCTCTCTCTCTCTCTCTCTCTCTCTCTCAAGTTATATTTCCTAGATAACTTTCAAAACATGCACACATTTATCCGGTGAGAATATCGTTACACAGTGTCACCATAGGACACTCACTGTAAAGAATGAGAAGCTGTCGAGTGCCTCCTGTGGGATAGTGGCGCGTTAGTCAGGAAACAACTGACGGCATCGACCAGCCGGCATGTACTTTAAGAGGCAAGAATTGCGACCGGCAGGGTTATCTGTCGCCTGTTGGTTCATTAGCTAATTGGTTGTGGCTCTGGGTTAGCAGACTGGGCCACCTGTTTTGTGTATGTTCAAGATGATCGTTGGGTTTTCTCCCCCTTTGAGGCATATTGACAAACATGGGGAGACAGGTGAATTTATTGTGTGCTTACATTGGTTGTGAAATGTTGTTATCGGAGGTTAGGGCGGCCGAATGGATAAGATTGCTCGTTCTTAAATATCCGGTGTGCTGATGCCGAAGTAGCGGGTTAAACTCCTACACTGGTCAGTTGGACTAAAATGTTGAATTCTCGTCCTTGACTTGGGGACGTAAGTTACAAGTACCTAAGAAGCCGGAGTCGGTTCACCCGATGGTGAGGGACACTGGTAATAGGGAAAGCTAATCAACGCGCAAAAATCTGCCCAGTGCCTTAGAAGTAGTGAACTGAATGGTTCCTGTTGCAACTGGCTGGCTTACATGGGCGGTAGGTTAATGTAGAGACTTGTCTTGTGATCCGTCACTATCTTCACAGACACTGTCGGGGAGCTGTCCACGCCTCGTAACGAGAGGGGTGTGCTTAGCTGGTACTGGAACCTCCCGCCTGCAGAGACGCATGTTAGGATGTATCCAGGTCATGACTGATCACAGCACAGAATGGCTGGGGTTAGGCCCAGGTTGGCTGGGGTTAGGCCCAGGTTGGCTGGGGTTAGGCCCAGGTTGGCCATGTTGCCTCCATGGGTTTTAGGCATGTTATTGCCCAAAGATGCGAGTGCAGTGTCCCGAAGGAACACTACGGGACATAAAGAGTTGAAGTCGCGTCAGTTAGTCAGACACCTGGCGGGGACATTAGTACAGACAGGTATATCATATAACATAAAAAGAGGTCTGCCAAATGGATACACGTGCACTCTGAAATTTCTGGTGTGCGATTGCGAAGTATCGGGTTCAACCTTTATGCCTATCAGTTAGACTTAAATGTTAACTTCTCTTCCTTGGCTAAGGGACATAAATGACAAGTACCTGAAAAGTCAGAGTGAATTTTAGGCTGTGCCGGTCGATCTGGGAGTCCATATCCATTTATATAATCCGCCCCGATGGGGGTTTGGACGCATGACTTCTGGGCCGGCAGTTAAGTGTGTTTCATGTGGGAAGTGAGCAGTAAGCATATGTTGGATGGCTTGGTGCCAAACGAGTTGATAAGGTGTCAGTGTGCAGAAACATTGCTCAAGCTTCAACAACAGACATACTGACAAGTAGAGAAGTCCCAAATGGCCTGGGAATGACAGAGAACATAGTTTGATCAATCAGCTGTATTGTGTATACTATAAGACACTAAGACACTCCTGAAACTATTGCTAAAATGAACAAAGGATTTTTATTTTCTAAATTTTAAGAATTGGAAACACAAACCTATCTAACATTCTGCCCTTCTTATATCTCTCCTTACATACATTATTTTATTCATGCATCTGTTAGATTTATGTTACACAACAGCAAAAATAATAATATATGCATTATATAAATTCGAGGGAGATAAACAAAACTCACCAATTAATACTAATTTATTATTATGGTACATGTAATAAGGCTTACGGAAACACTGTAGAACAAGATAGAAGAATGTTTAATATACTAAGTTGTTTTTTAACGGGCATGGAGTATGTACTGAGATAGTGTTCACATAGCTTGCGATTGTATTTATGGGGTTTGGTGGCGTTTTTGATTTTCTAGAAGGCAAACATGTCAGCGGATGGCAATGGTTTAACTAGAAAGGCAAACATAAGATGACTTCGAAAGAAGCAATACTATTGTTGCAAGAGGCAGGATACTGGAGATCCATTGCAGACAACCATTGATGTAAAGATGGCAACTGATCTGCGATGAGAAACATTTGGAGGGAAAAGCTATTTCCATGTCTGCATCTTCTGCATTTTATCTCCTTATGGAGAGTAAGTCCGCAAGCAATTCGTACAAAGTCTTTCTTTCCGTTACTGTCTCCTGCAGCTCTTTCATGTCTCTATATTAATCACACCTGTTTATAATTCTCTCAGGGTTCCAAATGTTGCTGTATGTAGCCGAGGCGCGGTGTTGGGGTGAGCGCCCAACATTGCTCAAATACCTCAATGGCTCGTGAATACATAACCTATGCAGCAAAAGTCCAACTCCTGGCCTTCACGTGGCGGGCCTGTTTAAACTAACAGGAGAAGGGGCGACGGCGAGTCTCTGGCGCCGGAAAATAACCAGTATGCTCTAGATGTGTATGCACGGACATGCATGCGCAGACAGGCGTGTGCGCGCGTACACATCTACACTCGAGTGAGACCACAGTCTGCTCTAGCAAAGAAAGGTGCTGAAGACGGAGGCAACCAGCCAAGAGGCGCACCACAGAAATCAGGATGCCACGCAATCACGCAAAATGGAATATGTCGACTACTGCTAATCGTTATGGTGCTCGCCCTGCTTTGGACCCCCAGGCAGGTGCAGTGCCGGGCCCTATGTCTCGAAAGGGTCCAACCCCAACTACTGGAGGTCCTTCTCAGATGTCCTGTGGAGCCAGGGGACATGAGAATAGGACGACTGGCCATACTAAACTAAGACTTAAAATAATGCACTGGAATGCGGAGGGAGTCAGCAACAAAAAAGTTGAATTAGAAAACATCCTGGACAAAGAGAAAGTAAGCATATGTTGCTTGCAAGAAACTCACCTCAACGAAAATATAGCCTTTAAAATCAGAGGCTACCAGTGTTACCGATCTGACCGAAAGAACAGGCGAAAAGGTGGGATACTGACCCTTGTAAGAAATAACATCATGGCTTCCCAAATCAAAGTCTACATGGAAGGGGCTGAGTATCAGACACTTAAACTTAAGACAGGTAATACAGATCTACATCTGATCAATTACTACTGTCCAAGTGACCGCCCACAGGCACTGGACACTCTACCACTAAAAGAAAAAATGATTGTGTGTGGCGATTTCAACAGCCACTCGCAGAGCTGGGGCTATGATCACATGGACCAGAGAGGAGAGAGACTGGAAGACTGGCAAGATGAGAATAGATTCATGTTGATTAACAAGCCGTCCGACCCACATACTTTCTACTCGAGATCATGGCACTCTTCAACTACACCTGACCTGGCTTTTCATTCACCAGACCTGGAGTGGAACATTACACGAACTGTTGGGAAACAACTTGGTGGCAGTGACCATCGGCCAGTCTTTCTAACCGTAGAAAATGAGCTTGTAAGTGAAAGCAGCACCCTCTCGAGGTGGAACTACAAGAAAGCAGACTGGGCAATGTACAAGCATCGCACCAGCATACTGGTTAGAAACCTGAACACTGAGAAAGACATAAATAAAGCAGTTGAAGAGTTTGGGAAATGCATACTACAGGCAGCGCGAGAAACAGTACCAAGAGGAGCCCGTAAACAATATAAACCCTACTGGAGTAGTGAACTGGAACAGTTGCATAATGATGTTGAAGTGTGTAGAAAGCAAGCAGAGGCCACACCCAGCCAAGAGCACCACAATAAATTCCAGCATGCAAAAGCCAAATTTCAAAGGGCCAAGCTGCAGGCTAGACGGAAAAGCTGGCAGGAGAAAACGGAGTCTCTGAACTTTGAAAGAGACACAAGGAAATTGTGGAAGCTAATAAAACAGCTTAATGACGAGGGCACAGGGAGAAACTCCAAAATTGCACTACATAAAGATGGAAAAATCTTAACAAGAAAGCAAGCAGCTGACCATTTTGCGGACTCGTTCGCACAAGATAGCAATATCAAAATTAGTCCAGAGAATCAACAAGAGATTCGAGAGAAACGACAACATACAGGACAGAAGGAAATAGTACATGAGGTTCTGGAGGCACCCATCACAATCAGCGAACTGGAGCTAGCCATATCAAAACTGAAAATGAGAAAGTCACCAGGAGCTGATGGTATCTCCAATGAAATGATCAGGAACCTAGGAACAGAGGCCAAAACAAAGCTGTTGCAGATCTTCAATAACAGCTGGACCTTAGGCAGTGTTCCACAAGCCTGGAGAGAAGCAATCATGATACCCCTCCTAAAATCAGGGAAAGATGGTTCCATTGCCTCTAGCTACAGACCAATTAGCCTCACCAGCTGTCTCTGCAAAACACTGGAGCGCATCATCAATCACAGACTGCAGTGGTACATTGAAAGTAAAAACATCCTTGTGCCACAGCAGGCTGGCTTTAGGCAGTGCTACTCTACGGAAGATCAGACAACCTACCTCTCTCAAGAAATTGAGGATGCATTCCAAGAGAAGAAGCTGGTGCTTGCGGCATGGATAGATCTGAAGAAAGCCTTTGACAAAGTCTGGAAAGAAGGTCTGATGAAGAAACTGAGAAACTGCAAAGTCAATGGAAGAATGTACAAATGGGTGAAAGCATACTTGCACAACAGAAGAGCCCGAGTACAGATAGACGGACTCAAGAGCAAGAAAGTACTACTGCGTCACGGTGTCCCCCAGGGCGGAGTCTTGTCCCCCACACTTTTTCTAATCTTCATCAATGATCTTGTTGCTCACCTACCGCATGGAATTAAAGCGGCAATGTACGCCGATGACCTGGTTCTATGGAGCACAAATGAATATGCATCAGTGGCCACCAGATTGCTACAAAGAGCTGTAGATACATTTGCTGCGTGGGCAAATAGATGGTGTGTCAGCATAAACACTGACAAGTGCAGCACCACCCTATTTACCCTCTCTCCAAAACAAAAGGCAGGGATCATCCAGATAAATGGAACACCCCTAAGAGAAGATAAAGAACCAACATACCTTGGAGTAACATTTGATGGCAAGCTGACATGGAGAAAGCACATCAACAAAGCAGTAGCAAAAGCCAGAAGGAAAATAGCCATCCTGAGAAAGCTAAGTGGAACCACATGGGGAGCCAGTACGAAAATACTTAGCAAAGTTTACCAACAGAGCATACGACCACACCTGGAATATGGGTCAACTGCGTGGTGTTCAGCATCAAATACCACACTACAAGAGCTGGACAAGGTGCAAAATCAAGCACTTAGAGTCACCACAGGAGGGATGAGATCAACCCCTATAGTGGAAATGGAGAAGATGGGGAGGACACAGGCACTGAGTGAGCGCAGAGATACGAAAACGCTAATACAAGCAGAAAAGTTCCTCAGCTTGCCAGGCCACCCTATGAAGAACAGATTTGAAAACCTAGCTATGGGGCGGTTGAAAAGAAGTAGTTTTATCCACCAGGCCAAACGACTCTGCAGAGAAACCACTGATCTGCCCACAGTTTGTATCCCCCTAACAACTATTCCAGAGCGAACTCCATGGAAAGATGAGCATAGACTATCATTACAAATCCAGACAAAAGTGAGAGGAATATTTGACAAGGAAGAACAGAACAGTGTGCAGCGCAGAACAGCCACTCTCAGCTTCCTTGATGAAGAATACCCACAGGACCTCTGGATCCGAGTCTACACAGATGGGTCAGCACAAAATGCTGTTCGAAATGGAGGAGCGGGAGTGTACATAGAATACCCAAATAATACTAGGGACACAGCCAGAGTACCGACAGGAAAGTACTGCCATAACTATGATGCCGAAATTGAGGCAATCAAGATAGCAACAGAGAAATTACTAAATAACAGCAATGGTACACAACCTGTGGTGCTACTAACAGATGCAAAATCAGTACTCGAGGCGCTCCTCTCTGGGAAATTGCCAGTACTAAGGACACTACTTTCTGAACTTAGCAGTCAGCATAAAGTCACCATACAGTGGATACCATCCCACTGTGGAGTACCCGGAAACGACAGAGCTGATCAATTGGCTAAGGAAGGAGCCAAAGAGGAACAGCCTGATGTGCCCGTTACATACCACCAAAAGAAAAGAATGATCAAATCAGTCAGAAAGCCACCAAAACCTGCTCAAGATGACTACCACATTATGGACAGACCAGAACAAGTCATTATTCTGCGCCTCAGAACAGGACACAATAGATTACGCAACCACATGTATACAAAATTCAAGATTGGTGAAACAGCCATGTGCACATGTGGATTGGCGTCGCAGACAGCAGAGCACATACTCCAAGACTGCCCAAAATATAACATATCTAGGCAAACCTTCTGGCCTAGAGAGACGACGGTGGAAGATAAACTCTATGGACCACTGTGTGAACTGAAAAAAACAGTTCAATTCATGCAAGAGACGACATTGCAGATATAGACATATTTCAAGCGAACGAAAGAAGAAGAAGAATAATTCTCTTCTTGGTGTATTTTTAGGTAAGCCTCCATTAATTTCCCCTGTGGGTTTCAGAGACAGAACTTTCTAGTGGTATTGTTAACTGATTTTCTCAATATGTGTAGTATCCGACCCCAGTGTCTAGTGATACTTCTTCTGCGTTCATCCGGAGAGTTTTTTCAGACGTGATTGCATTGTGCTCTGTTTACAGCAGTGCTGCGTTCTTGCCCCATTAGGCCGACACATCTGGCTTCTGCAGTCGTTTGTTCCCGGGTCTAGTGGTACTGTTAACTGATGTTCTCAATATGTGTCATTCCAGCGTCAGTGTGATTTTCCTCATCTCTTGATTCACTGGGATTTCTTTAATTTGTTCCACGAGTTCCACTTTGGTGACTCTTTCATACCATTTCAATCCTACCGTTCTGCACAGGCATCATTTAATGAATGTTTGTGATTTATTATTAGCTATCTTAGTACTCCCGCTATATTTCTGATCCGTACAGCATTACTGATTTGACGTTAGGGTTAAATATTATATTTCTGGTTCTAGATTTAGTTTGTTTGGCTTCCACAAATTTCCTTGTGCTGTAAAATCTCCTCATATTTTTAAGATAGTCTCTGTATTGAATTAATGGAAGACTGTTGTGTTAGTGGTGTAAATGATTTGGTAATTCTTTTCCAAACTTCTACTTGAATATATCATTAGAACTGGTCAGACAATTAACATAAACACAGTCTTCTATAATGCCAGGGATACGGCCAGAGTACCAACAGGGAAGTACTGCCATAACTGATGCACAAATCCAGGCAATCAAGATAGCAAATGAAAAATTGCCGCCCAATGATGGTATACAGACTGGTGCTGTTAACATATGCAAAATCAGTACTTGAGGCACTCCGGTCTAGGAAATTGCCACTACTACGGACACTACTATCGGATCTGGCCAGCCTTTGTAAGGACACCATACAGTGGATATCATCTCACTGGATTGCCCGGAAACGAGAGAGCTGATCAATGAGTTAATAAAGGAGCAGCAGAAGGGCAACCTGCACCTGTCACATACCAACAAAAGAAAAGAATCATATCAATCCGGAAATCACCTACACCAGACAAAACGATACAATTTTATGGACAGACCAGAACAAATCACAACCACATGTATACAAAAATCAAGATTGGCGAATCAGCCACATGCACATGTGGATTGATGATGCTGACAATAGATCACGTAGTTCAAAACTGCCCCAAACGTGACATATCTAGGCAAACCTTCTAGCCTATAGAAACAATAGATGTTAGGGTCTCCCATGTCGGACAGATCAAAGGGTAGGGACTTCATGAAGAGATACATAAGCCTGTTGCCTTGATATTAGGGTCTCCCATGTTGGACAGATCAAGGGGTAGGGACTTCATGAAGAGATACATAAACCTGTTGCCTTGATGTTACGGTCTCCCATGTTGGACAGATCAAGGGATAGGGGTTGATGAAGAGATACATAAACCTGTTGCCTTGATGTTAGGGTCTCCCATTTCAGACAGATCAAGGGGTAGGGACTTCATGAAGAGATACATAAACCTGTTACCTTGATGTTAGGGTCTCCCATGTCAGATAGATCAAGGGGTAGGGATTTCATGAAGAGATACATAAACCTGTTGCCTTGATGTTAGGGTCTCCCATATCAAGGGTTACGAGCTTGACAAAATGTTGACATAAACTTATAAAGTTTAAATTCTAAAGTTAGATGTACTGAGCCACAGTCTTAATGAAACTGCAATGCAACCCACTCAGTAATGACAACAACAAAAAGTGCCATAACTTTGAAGCCCCCCACCCCTGCGACATCTGCCATCAGCCTACACCGCACCACTGTGCCTACACCGCACCACTGTGACTGGCCGTATAGTTTGGGAACCAGTGTGAATCGCTGTTCCCATGTTGTCATAGCAACGTGTATATATAAGCAGACATTTGGAAAATAATACAGTATTATTTCTCATGGATAGCCTGTTGACATGATCATCTTTCAGCATGTCACCTTTAATTAAAAAACCCATTTAGTGTCTTAAAAGTTCACATTTGTGTGTTAAATATAGGAATTTGTTATTTATCTTGAAAATATCAGTCATCTCACTCATCCAGGATCCTATTTTGTCAGGTTTTTGGGTCGCCGTTGTCCGTGCTAATTTGTATACTTATTGTCATGTTTGACAAGATGATATTTTGACAGTTTTTGTGTGTGAAGCAAGCATGGTGTAGTGGTGAGTTCACTCACGCTTTTACCAAGACTGTGGATGTGGGTTTAATTCCTGGTGGTGACAAAGTGGATATGTTCTTCTATGCACATTGGTCAATTAAAATATGAACCGAACACCATATTCCCAGCATGCCTCAGTGGCATCTGACCTGGTTTAATTTAATAAGCTGGTAGTTTCGTTCACAGTTCTTTTTATTTCTGAATCCTCTGGAAGATGGCTAGTTTAAACTCTTTAAGTACGAGGCTAATTTTAACACTTTAAGTACAAGGCTAGTTTTAACCCCTCATTTTGTTACCCAGGTGATCTCCATAAGAGACTGTGTTGCTGGGCTCTCTTATGTTGCTTGTTCATGTCACTTGTATATAATACTATATAGGTGAGATGTATATAGGCCAAGTATACGACTGGTACCTCTAGCAACATTATTTCAGCTCATGGAGTCTCTCGTGGTCTAGCCAGATTAGGAGTGGACATTAAAGCACATATAAAATGACTTGGATGAGAAAACCTGAAAGAGATGTCTAATGGAATCAGACGCAGAGTCACAGACATGACTATCAAGTGAAACATGACTCACTATGATCCCCTTTATGATCGTGAAAGTTAACATGACTCACTATGTCCTTTATGACCGTGAAAGTGAGTTCCTTTGTTAGCTTTGGTAACTATGAACATAGTAACTGTAACAATTGGATTATTCTACAGGAGGTTGAAACTGAACAGTATTACAGCATGTTTTTCCCAGAGTTGGCACAGCTGGGTTACGATGGCATCTTTCTGCCCAAGTCTAGAGTACGGACCATGAACTCAGACAAAGAGAAGAAGACAGTGGATGGTTGTGCCATCTTCTTCAAAAAGAGCAAGTAAGTTTGCATTCTGAAAACATGTCAAATGGAAACCATCAGATAATATGTAAACTGAGTAAATAAACAGAAGCCAGAAGTACTTTACTAGAACAGAATCATCATCATCAAGTGCTATGCCAGCTGGCGTAGAGGTTCATGACTCTCCACAGATCTCTGTCCTTGGTGTTCTGAATCAACTCTCCTATGATATTCCTCCATGCCATCATCTCAATCCATCCAGCATAATTTCACTTGGTCTGCCTATGCCTCTCTTCCCCTCGATCTTTCCAGTTGTCATGATGTTCTCCAATGCCTCTCTTCTCATCACATGACCAAAGAAAGGCCTCTTTCTTATTGATTTATTTTGTTGTTTCGGGACTTGAGATTTAAATATTGAGCACAACCCACTACTGGCAACGCAGATCGTATTCTGGTATGAACCTAAGGCCTGTCCACGTCAATGTGGAAGCACTAGACTCGAGTTTCGCTCTCGTTTGAGCTCATCAGTAGTGCATATCCTTGACCGTAGATCACTGGCGTGTAAAGCGAGTGTGTAAACACTATACCACGCTGGACACGGCCAAATTATCACAACAGAACACCACAACGTCACCCATCGTAGGCTGTAGCTCAAGATTTGCCCGATCGCCGCAACTGACATCCGTCAATCGATGTGGACCCGAACGATCAGGTCTTCTCACTGGCAAGGTACACCAGGTCACCTAAATTCCAGTGAGCAATAATCAAATTGATTTATTTTGTTGTTTCGGGACTTGAGATTTAAATATTGAGCACAACCCACTACTGGCAACGCTGATCGTATTCTGGTATGAACCTAAGGCCTGTCCACGTCAATGTGGAAGCACTAGACTCGAGTTTCGCTCTCGTTTGAGCTCATCAGTAGTGCATTGTCAGAGTCTTGCGTAGAGCAAGATAAGTAGCTCGTTTTCTGGCAAGTGTGAAGCAATATCAAACTATCAAATCACACGAAGTGAATATCCGAAAGTATTATTCACACGCTTTATTTACGCTTTATTTTATTTTGACAGGATCCGGAAACAAACCCTGGATCACTGGCGTGTAAAGCGAGTGTGTAAACACTATACCACGCTGCACACGCTGGACACGGCCAAATTATCACAACAGAACACCACAACGTCACCCATCGTAGGCTGTAGCTCAAGATTCGCCCTTTCGCTCTTTCTTATTGCTATATATAATATTCTAGTTTCATTATCCTCTTTCAGGCAGTCGTTGTTAGTTACTTTGGCAGTCCAAGGAATTTGCAACATTCGTCTCAGGAACCACATCTCTGGTGCTTCCAAGTTCTTCCTAATTTGTTCATTTACATTCCAAGATTTATTGCCATACAGCAAAGCAGGTTCTATATAGCACTTCAGCACCCTCTTTCTTACATTCAATATTTAACAGAATATCAGTGATAAAATGGATGTTGCTGCTAGAGGCTTTGTCAGCAGACAAACAACAGACATACACTGATACAGCTACATACACATGTGTATAAAAGTTACTTAGCTGATATTAATACTTTCTGTCTGTCATCTGCTCTCAGTGTGTGTGCCACTCTCTGAACGTGTAGGCAAACATGTAAACTTGAAACTATTAGAGAACACATAAACTGGAAATTGTTAAGAAAGTAAATAAACTGGAAGTACAGCACACAATCTGTGTTGAATAGTACACGTGATGGTGTGTTGCTTGAAACAGAATCCGAATCAAAAGCTCATTGTGTGGACGTCATCTGGAGACTGCGATTTTCTGGTTTCCAGAGAAACAGCCTGTAGTGAATTGAAGGCCCAATATACAGAAGTGAGGCTAAGCAGCCATGTGCAGGACGTGATGATTCCTTGGATGAGCCCAATATCAGAGAGCTATGTGTCAGCTCTGCAATTATGGAAGCCTCCTTGGATGGCGAGGAATGCCCATTGTCTGCCCCTGCCTTCCCTTGAGGGCTGACCAGGATGTCTTCAGCTGTTCTAAATGGGCCAGCTGGGATGGGGGATAACACCACAACAGTGAGAGTCAAACGTCCTACGAAACACCTGGGAAGGTAACCCGGCCTACAAAAACCTGAAGTCGCATGTGTTGGCCAAAAGGTGTAAATATTGCAGCTCTGCTGTAAACAGGCACAACGTAATTACGTCTAAAACAACATTCCAGATGTACGCATAAAAAAAAAAGAAACAGAATGAGTTAGCTGACTGATTCATTTCACTCATTGTATGCTTTAGGTGACAACATTTGTTTCTTAGTGTGGCGGTTTCTTAAAACTAAACAATACGCACTGTTCACTTGCTTAGAGTGATGTTAATCAAATATTGTCACATGGCTTTGTCTGTCTGTCAGTCTGTGTCTCTGTATAATAATTATATATTGACAAATAAATGATACTGTCCTTCGTGAAACAAATGAAAACTGTAAATCGATTAGAGAAATAATTAGGCGTAGACAGACAACATGTTATGAGGAGATATACATTTAAAAACTAAGATGGGGGAAAAGCAAGAGGAAGACAAAGAGATACATACCTGGACAACTTGGCCATCTGGCATAATTGAGACAAGCACACCGACCTGATCCAAGACTCTGGTGATCTTGTGAGATGCGAACCATTGCCTTCTCTTTACCCCAGCCTTTCGCATGGTACATAATGATGATACTTGTTTCCTGGCAGGATCTTATCATACCATGTTTGTTTCATGTGTATTTTCTACCATTTTCTGTGGCAGGTTTGAGAAGGTCAACGAGCATTTTATTGAGTTCAGTACTCTGGCCACCAAGGAAGGCGCCTCCAACACGGACACGGATATGATCAACAGGGTTAGCACCAAAGACAACATCGCTGTCGTGGCCGTCCTGAAGACACGACCTGGGGCATATGATAACAGTAAGTAGTGACACCTGACCGCTGTGCCTGGTGTGTTTTGTTATGAGTGTCTCCTGATTGGAGTGTGTGTGTGCGCGCTTGCTTGCTTGCTTCGGTGGCACCATCACATCAAAGGGCTGGGAGCATGATTTGAATTGTTTGTTTTAGTGATTCGGTTTGATGTTTGGCAGATTCCATGATGTATGTATGGGAACATGTGATCTGGGGAGTTCATGAAGTAAAGTATTTGGTTGAAATAAAATAAAAAATTTTGTAGGACAGCATGGCCGAATGGATAAAGTCGTGTGTTCTTAAACATCTGGTGTGCTGATGCTGAGGTAAAGAGTTCAACCCCTACACCGGACAGTTGGACTAAAATGTTGACCTGTCGTCCTTGACTTGGGGATGTTAATTACATGTACCTCTGAAGTCAGAGTGGGTTCGCCTGATGGCAAGGGACACTTTTAATAGGTAAAGGCTAATCCGCACGCAAAATTCAGTCCAGCACTGCTAGAAGTAGTGTGTAAGGACTACGCTTGAGTTCAAAGTGAGCGAGCGCAAAAATTTAATTTACCTAGTTAGTCTTTTTCTATCTTCTCTTTCTCTTCCCTCGCTTGCTCTTGCCAACTCTCTCTCTCTCTCTCTCTCTCTCTCTCTCTCTCTCTCTCTCTCTCTCTCTCTCTCTCTCTCTCTCTCTCTCTCTCTCTCTCTCTCTCTCTCTCTCTCTCTCTCTCTCTCTCTCGCTCGCTATGTCCCAGTTTCTTGTCATTATATAGGCTGTGAGTGACAAGTCTAGAAAAGAACATTTGAATAATTTCCCTGTAACCGCAACTCATTATGTAATTTGGGTAACGCAACAATGTCTGACAAGGCCGTTGATTGGAAATATGTGTCATGCCTGGCACATTAGCACGAATAGGTCATTTGTTGAATGTGGGTTAATTGCTGTATGCGGAAACAAGTCTTGTTTCAATAGTTGTAGGGGTAGGAACATGGGTGGTAGTAGCTGTATTTCCAAGTACCCACCTGTCTATCTTTTTTGCCCATCGTTTGCTCCGTCACTCTGTCCTCCCACCCTTCGTGTGTGTGTGTGAGAGAGATCTCAGTGTTTGTTTTAATAAGCGTGTCCCAGTCTTTCTGTCTAGGTGATTTTGTTTCTCTGTTATAATGTCTGTGTGTGTTTCTCTGTATCTCTCTTCTTTTTTTGTGTGTGTATGGCTGTCTCTCGTTCCATCTGTGCATCTTTCAGTATATGTCTGTGTCTGTAAGTGTGCATATTTGTCTTCAAAAACACTTGTCTGTCTATATGTGTTTATGTGTACGACATCTCTTTCTGCCTTCTCTTGCTTTCCCCTTGCTCCCTTGTTCTTACTGCCACTTTTTCTCTTCCTCCCTCCCTCTGTTTATTATGCACATCTGTTACTTCCCTTCAAGATAGGAAATCCAGGATTGTTTATTTCAACATATTTCTAGATCAAATTTTAAGATATTTCTTAGTCAAATTTCAACGCCCGTTGATAAAATTTCAACATATTTCTTGATCAAAGTAGCTTCTTTTGAGTGCCCGAAAGCCATTAAAAATTACCACCATTGCTGACATTTTCTCAATCCTATTTTTCTTCTACCTCTTTTTGTCCTCTCTCTTTTCTGTATCTGTGGTCTTGCATCTCTCGTCTGCCATCTATCTCTCCGCCGTGTCCCAGTTTCTTGTTGATATGTAGACTCTAAAAGCGACAAGTACAGAAAAGAACATTTGAATAATTTCCCTGTAACGGCAATTCATTATGTAATTCGGATTGTGCAATGATGTCTGACATAGAGGTTGATTCGAAATATGTGTCATGCCTGGTACATTAGCACGAATAAGTCATTTGTTGAATGTGGGTTAATTACTGTATGCAGTAACAAGTATTGTTTCAACAGTCCTTCCAGTAGGCACATTGGTGGTAATAGCTGCATTGTGCTACAAGGTTATTGAGGTCATTAGAGCTATATTGCGTGGCAGTCTTAGAGGTAGGGACATGGATAATAGTGGTTGTATTGTGCAGCAGGCTAGAAGATTGGGATATTGGTAGTAGTAGTTGTTTTATGCAACAGTCTTAGTGATAGGGACATGGGGGGTAGTAGTTGTATAGTGCAGCAGTCTTAGAGATATGGAAATGGGTAGTAACTGCAGCAATGTGCAGCAGTTGTAGGACAAGGGATATGAGTAATAGTAGCAGCATTGGGCAACTGTTGTAGGGCAAGGGATATGAATAATAGTAGCAGCATTGGGCAACTGTTGTAGGGCAAGGGATATGAATAATAGTAGCAGCATTGGGCAACTGTTGTAGGGCAAGGGATATGAATAATAGTAGCAGCATTGGGCAACTGTTGTAGGACAAGGGATATGAGTAATAGTAGCAGCATTGGGCAACTGTTGTAGGACAAGGGATATGAATAATAGTAGCAGCATTGGGCAACTATTGTAGGGCAAGGGATATGAGTAGTATTAGCAGCAATTGTAGGGCTAAGGATATGGGTTGTAGTAGGAGCAATGGGCAGTAGTTGTAGAGCAAGGGATATGGGTAGTAGTAGTAGTTGTAGGGTTAGGGATGTTGGTAGTAGCAGCAGTTGTAAGACTAGGGATATGGGTAGTAGTAGTAGAAGCAGTTGTAGGACTAGGGATTATGGGTAGTAGTAGTAGAAGCAGTTGTAGGGATATGGGTAGTAGAATCAGTTGTAGGTTAAGGATATGGGTAGTAGTAGTAGTAGAAGCAGTTGTAGGGCAAGGATATGGGTAGTAGTAGCAATGTGCAGCAGTTGTAGGACTAGGGATTATGGGTAGTAGTTGTAGAGGCAGTTGTAGGGATATAGGTAGTAGTAGCAGTTGTAGGGATGTGAGTAGTAGTAGAAGCAGTTGTAGGGCAAGGATATGGGTAGTAGTAGTAGAAGCAGTTGTAGGTCAAGGATATGGGTGGTAGTAGTAGTAGTAGAAGCAGTTGTAGGTCAAGGATATGGGTGGTAGTAGTAGAAGCAGTTGTAGGGATATGGTAGTAGTAGTAGAAGCAGTTGTAGGGCAAGGATATGGGTGGTAGTAGTAGAAGCAGTTGTAGGTCAAGGATATGGGTGGTAGTAGTAGAAGCAGTTGTAGGTCAAGGATATGGGTAGTAGTAGTAGAAGCAGTTGTAGGTCAAGGATATGGGTAGTAGTAGCAATGTGCAGCAGTTGTAGGACTAGGGATATGGGAAGTGTAGCAGCATTGGGCAGCAATCGTAGGGGTGGGCAGTGTCATGGATAGCTTTAGCATCAGTGTGAGTAATGGTTGCATTGTTCTTGTTGTTGTAACAGTAACAATAGAAGTAATAAACTGGTTGCAGCAAGAGGGTTTTTGGTGGTGGTGGTGGTAGTAGTTGTAAAAGTAACAATAAAAGTAATAAACTGGCTGCGGCAAGAAGGTTTTTGGTGGTGGTAGTTGTAACAGTAAAAATAAAAGTAATAAACTGTGGTTGCAGCAAGAGGGATTTTGGTGATGATGGTGGTAGTAGTAGTAATGGTTGTAACAGTAACAATAGAAGTAATAAACCATGTGTTCATTGTGTGTTCTTGTGTGTATGTTTTTAAAAAAACATCCCAATGACATTTGTACCATAGACATCAGCCAGGCCATGTCCTACCCACAGTATGTAGTTCGCACTTTAGAGGACTTGAAGATAACACTCTGATTTCAGCAGCACAACACAAAAACAGCACATTTTCTGCAGGGTTATTTATGTCACAGCTGTTGTGACCTGATCAGACATGTGGTTTGATATGACCTCTTCACCTTGGTGCACTTTGTGTAGGCTAGGGCTGAACATCACAGGTGTTCTGTTCTAGCTGTAGGGGGTTAGTGGCAGTGTATTTAACCTCTGTATTGTCTCCCCCATGTTTCACATGCTTGTCACTAATCTCACGAAAGTTAGTTTCATATCCTTTACAGGACGTCGCCGTCGTCAACATCAACATTTGTTGCTGTTGTCATCTCTTCGCAAGTTTATGTTCAGTAGTTTGCCATTGCTTTCCTAATCTCACAAGCCCTGCTAAATTTAGGTGTTATAAAAACCATTTTACATGCCAAGCTGGTGAAATATTTACAACATCTAAATAACACGTGATATTGTCATGGCAGCCACCTTTACTTACACATGACATTTTCTGGTATCTGGGTTGGGTCCAGTATGGTACTGGTCAGATAAAAGCTGGCCACTTCTGGGAGTTGAGTTGAGTTAAGCTAAGAAATGACACCACTGCTCTCAGGACATTCCCACATGTGTTCCGTTCCCTCATTCAACAGCCAGAGATGAGTTGATGCAACAGATGTTACTGAGCCTGTGATGGTGTATTTATTGTCTGCTGATGAATGCCTTTCTGGTTCTTGACTGCTGGAGACTGTTTTTATCTCACTTCATTGTCATGTACAAGGGGTGATGTGGCTGACAGGTTTCTGTATCTGTCTCTGGCTCAGAAGTTGTCAGGTTTGAACCCCAGGATAAGGCTGGACATGTTGACAAGATCTTAGGTTTCTGATGATATCACACCCTCCCCATAGCTCTTGGATAGTGATCATTTGAAATCCGTCCGTGCCGCATCACACATAATTGCGCACATTGAACATGATCAAGTCATAGTCATGTGATAAGTACTGACCAATGAATAAAAGAGCATATTCTTATCGCCCCATGATGCATAGGTTCTGTTTCTGACCGTTTATAAAATGGCTGGGTTGATCCAAAATCCGTCCAAAGAAGCTCAAAGAGCAGTGATTCAGTTTCTTTCATTTGAAGGATATCAACCAGTGGACATTCGTCGAAGAATGCAGGCAGCGTACGGTAACAAATGTGCGTCGAAGACAACAGTGACAGACTGGGCACGAATGTTTTGGAAAGGTCGTAAATTCACTATAAATCTTCGACGGCCGAGTCAAGCGCATATTGTTGCAACAGAAAAAAAAACATCGCCAAAATTGATGCAGCAGTACAGATGAGCTGTTGTCGAAGCATACGTTCGCTAGCGAAAGAATTTGATGTGTCAATTGGGACAATTCAAAATGTTGTTTGTAAGAAACTGCAATATCGGAAGGTGTGTTCGTAGTGGGTACCACGGATGCTGACCAACCACCAAAAGGAGGAACGCACGGGATGGTGTTTGAACTTGCTGCGTTACAGAGTGGAGGGTGATGCATTTCTCTTCCGCATGGTGGCAGGCGATGAATCATGGTGTCACCACTTTGAGCCGAGCAGCAAAAGAGAGAGCATGCAGTGGAAGCATGCTGGATCACCAAAAGCCAAAAATTTACAGGTTTCCGCTGGTAAGGTTATGCTGAGGGCATTTATTTTACCATGAAAGGCTATTGTTGGCCGACTTTAAAGAACCTGGTGTCAACATAAACTCTACCCACTACTTGCAAACACTAGACAAGCTGCAAAATGCCATCAAGAATAAACGACCTGGCATGCTTTCTCGCGGTGTGGTTTTGTTGCATGATAATGCTCGTCCGCATGTCGCAAAGATTGTGCAGGAAGTATTAGCTTGGAAGAAGTGGGAAATTCTGCAACATCCAGCCAATAGTCCTGATTTGTCACCATGTGATTTTCATTTGTTCGGACCTCTAAAAAAAAAGCTCTCAAAGGGCAACAATACCACCCAGCTGTTACCTAGGATGGGATCTATTGTCACGCAACAATCAACAATCAGCTGAAAGATGCTGATGTTGACAGCGATGTCCTGTAAAGGATATGCGGGGGAAAAAAACCAAAAACGCATGTCGTAGGAGGTGACAGATAAGGGCTGAGCTTAGAGCACTCTTGCCCGATAACATAGAAACATTCAGCCACAAAATTTTTTTTTGGGGCGCTCACTCAGTTTGAACTCGAACATACTCCATACACTCTACTTCTAGTCTAGTAGTACTGGACTGAATTTTGCATGTGGATTAGCTTTCCTTATTAGCCGTGTCCCTTGCCATCAGGCGAATCCGCTCCGGCTTCAGAGGTACTTGTAATTTGCGTCCCCAAGTCAAGGACAATAGGTCAACATTTTAGTCCCACTGTCTGGTGTATGGGGTTGAACCCCTTACCTCGGCATCAGCACACCGGATGTTTAAGAATATGTGTTCTTATCCATTCGGCCATGCGGACCTACAGCCATAAAATGAAATCAGACAAGTCAACTTGTTGAGGCCCTATGCCCCAATGGGGAATAAAAGGCAAAAGAAAATAAGGAGTTCGTTACATTAACCTGATTTAGGGAAGTGCACAGCCAGATGTGATGTGCACTCATTGAAGAATGATATATTCATGTATGTTTTCCTAGAGTATGTTTTCCCTGTTGTGTTGGAGTGCTACCTCAGTGTTTAACATATTCCACGTAATGGTAATTGTTGTTCCACATTTAAATCCTAATTCTTCTCCAGAGTGGGAATGTTTGATTTATTCTGCCAATTGTTTCTGCCACCACTACCAACTCCCACTGACCACATGTCATTGAATATATAACCCTGCATGCTTTTGATTAGATTTCCCCCCGCATAATCTTTTTATGTAAATTATTATTCAATTCTATCTTTGGCATTTGCTTTCCCTTCTATTTATTGCTGATATCATGAATGTCTCGTTTGAATTAATATCTTTCAGAATTTCATTATTTATTTGTGGCCTTTGTTAGTGTATAGAAGGCATGTTACGTATCATGCTTCATTCTTCTTCTTCTGCATTTATTCGCCTCCAAAGGAGCAGAGGCCCTCATCCAGCTCACATGAGGTCCCCATTTTACAGCCCTCTTACAGAACTCTCCCCTGCCTCTACATGTTATTCATCTTTTCAACATCAAAAGACCATGTATTCCCATCATCTCATCTCATCTCATCATGTTCCTCTTGTACCTTGCGGTGTCGAAGTGAAGTATAAACAGCGGGATGGACTCCCTATGGTCAGATGTTTGTCCTAAATCTGCGACTGGCCTAGCAAGCCGGCAGGGGATCTTCATACTGCTGGTAGAAAAAAAATGTATATCCATACTGAATGTAAATAAAAATGCCATAAACAGTAGGTTGCGCAGTGGGGGCCCTCACCACCACCACGCATGCACGCACACACACACACACACACACACATTTCACTGCATCGCATCAGGTGCTTACTGCAGTTATGTATCACCTGAAGGGAACAGATGAATTCAAGACTTCCCAGCATTAGGAAAGCTCCACTTCACTTCTGTATTCTTATTTTAATATTCCCATCTACTCCCTGTCTATTGAACGTAAACTTGCCAAGAGATCACAAAGAGCAAAAAATCATGTGGTTGACTGTAATGTCCTGTAAATGATATGCAACTAACTTTAACTCCCCTATCTGTTACTACAATGCTACCTTAGTAGTATATGATTCCAGGCAGTAAATGCTGGGGTCGACTGTGACATCCTGTAAAGGACAATCAGTTAATGTTATTTATTTATTCATATATTCATGTCCCTCATCTGCAAGAGAGAGGAGAGAGAGAGATGGACAGACATACATACATATGCTGATTTCTAACCTTTTTGCCATTGATAAATGTACATTTATCATGTTCCATTCTCATTTGATTTCTGAATATACAAATCTCATTACACGAATCATGTATGCTTGCATTATGTTCCTGAAGATTGAATCCTGGTTGCTTCCTTGTTTTTGTCACGTTCTGATCTTTGAAGATTAGCAAGTCATTTGAATGTGTTGATAATCTGTATATTTGATTCTCTTATGTTTATTACCTGTTCATGCATAAATATTCATGAACACAATTGCTGCCGTATTTTCCTGCAGTTTTTAAATGTGCTTATTACCTCATATATTGTGAAGAAATCTATTCATCAGACACATGTGTTGCCTGTTATTATGGAATCTAATTTAAATGAACATTCATCAGATGTTTTTTGTCTGCCTGTAACAATAAGAAGCCATTAACCTTTGTATTGTTGCCTTCAGTTAGCCAACCTATGTGTTGTCCTCAGTCAGCCAACCTATGTATTGTCCATAGTCAGCCAACCTATCAGTTGTCCTCAGTCAGCCAACCTATGTATTGTCCATAGTCAGCCAACCTATCAGTTGTCCTCAGTCAGCCAACCTATGTATTGTCCATAGTCAGCCAACCTATCAGTTGTCCTCAGTCAGCTTAACGTATGTATTGTTCTCAGTCGGTCAACTTTTGTATTGTCCTCAGTCGGTTAAATTATGTGTTTTCTTCAGTCAGCCAACCTATCTGTTGTCCTCAGTCAGCTAGCTTATGTATTGTCTAGTCAGTTGTCCTCAGTCAGCCAACCTATCAGTTGTCCTCAGTCAGCCAACCTGTCAGTTGTCCTCAGTCAGCCAACCTATCAGTTGTCCTCAGTCAGCCAACCTATCAGTTGTCCTCAGTCAGCCAACCTATCAGTTGTCCTCAGTCAGCCAACCTATCAGTTGTCCTCAGTCAGCCAACTTGTAGGTTGTCCTCAGTCAGCCAACCTATCAGTTGTCCTCAGTCAGCCAACTTGTGTATTGTCCTCAGTCAGCCAACCTATCAGTTGTCCTCAGTCAGCCAACCTATCAGTTGTCCTCAGTCAGCCAACTTGTGTATTGTCCTCAGTCAGCCAACCTATCAGTTGTCCTCAGTCAGCCAACCTATCAGTTGTCCTCAGTCAGCCAACTTGTAGGTTGTCCTCAGTCAGCCAACCTATCAGTTGTCCTCAGTCAGCCAACTTGTGTATTGTCCTCAGTCAGCCAACCTATCAGTTGTCCTCAGTCAGCCAACTTGTGTATTGTCCTCAGTCAGCCAACCTATCAGTTGTCCTCAGTCAGCCAACTTGTGTATTGTCCTCAGTCAGCCAACCTATGTATTGTCCTCAGTCAGCCAACTTATGTATTGTCCTAAGTCAGCTAACCTTTGTTTTGTCCTCAGTCAGCCAACCTCTGTCTGAACACCGGCACCCATACCTGTGTGAGACCAGCGCGAGTTGGTCTGCTTCCAAATCGCCCACAGCTGTGTTTCAAAGGCAGTATGTGGATCGTGACCCTCAATGGCCCCGGTAAAACACTCAGGCGGGTGTAACAGTTACATCAAGTGAATATTCAATTTATACATCCTTGTGGTGTTCTTGCCATAGAGGTCGCGAACATTGACCTGGTATCACACTGGCCATGACCTTGAAGCACCTCTTCATTGTGCGGTGTGTTCCCAGACTGCCTCCAATCTGGCTAATTTCTAAAGTATTGCCATCTGTATCACAAATGTGAAGTTCTGGTTGCAGTCTTGAAACCCTGCGTAGAGACCAAACACTTGTGGTCTTGTTCCTAGTGGATTTTGTATTATCCGGTGTAGCCATGGGTTCAGATTCTCATCAGAGTGGGTTGTTAATTGGCCTGAGCTCCCTAGTCGACCCAGCCTAAAATTGGGTACCACGAATGCTTTGGAAAGCCAAGGCAGCCGGTATGATGATGATTGTATCACCCACCAAATGTAAATTGGTCTCTCAGAATGTTGATCTCTCACCATATATCCCATGGGTCTCCTGGCATGTAAAAGCTCTCCTGCCTTAATTTACTTAAAATAAATCTTCATCAGTGACTGTCAGATACCAGGTTTATTATTTGGCCTGTCCACTCATTTCAGGGATTTGGTTTTCAGCCCGGTGCAACAGACACAGAAGTCAGACATGCTAATAATGTTTATGCTGTATAGAAGCTTATGAGTCATATAGTGTCTAGATTGTGTCTGTTTCCTAAACAAATGATGGGGCTTTTTCACTGACTTGTTCTTGTCTGAATGCTGCCCTACAATTACTGTAATTTCACTGAGCAGCGAGAGACAACTGGGAATTTGTGTGATGAATGTTCATACTTTTTAAAGATGATGTAACCATAGACCTGTGTATGTTTCTTGGTTGTGGACTTGACAGCTCCAGGTTATTAATTTAGCTAGTGGAGGGGGAATCTGTCAGGAGTAGACAGTTGCGACCAACAATTAATAGTGGAGGAATGGACAGATAGATGGATGGATGGATTGGTTAGTCTGTTGTTTTTAGGTAGGCAGTAATTTCGTAGATAGACAGGTTAAGGGATAAGGTAAATGATAGAGAGAGAGAGAGTAGAAAGTTCAGATAGCAAAGATTGGGAGAGAGAAAAGAAAGTAGGACAGCAGAGAGAGGATGCCAGCTAGCCCTTCAAGAACTAATGATTTCATTTGTATAGACAGGTTGGTGGCTATCATCAGAACACAGGAAGAGCTAATTAAGGTCATGACAGAGAGTTGATGATTGTTTGGTTACAAGAATCTCGTTATGGCATACATTCCTCACCATCATTTCCACTGCTGCTGTTTTTTTCCTGCCAAGATTTTTGTTGATGAAAGTAATTTGTTGTATCACATGAGGATAATTGCTGAACATCCCTGGCTGTGTCAAATGACCACAAATTGCTAGGTGTCTTTTCATCACTGGTGTGGCTGCCATGGTGTGGTTGAGTGTGAAGGTACATGTGAGGGTGTCTGTGAGTGTGAGGGTATGCATGAATGTGAGGGTGTTGGTGAGGGTGAGGAATGCACTTTCTGTAGACAAGGCTAAAGATATGATATACACTAAGTGCATGGACAATCATAATAAAAACTTAGGTAGCTTGAGAAACTGTCAGTTAGTCAGTTAGTTACCAGTTAGTTAGTGAATCAGTTCATTAATCATTAGATTATCCTCTCTGCACATCGAGACTATCCTATAAATAGTCTGATACCTTCCTCAGTTTTTCCCTCACAATGTAGTACCTAATGACACCAGTTTTTAAGTCAGAGTCAGTTCGCCTGATGGCAAAGGACACTGGTAATAGGGAAAGCTACCCCACACACAAGATTTAGTCCAGTTAGCGTGTATGGACTACACTCGAGTTCAAAGCGAGAGAGCGCCCAAAAAAAAAGGTAAAAGTATCATGGCATTTTTTTAAACATACCTCAATATGTTGATAATGTGGTTGTTTCGGGATTTGAAATTTAAATATTGAGCACAACCCACTACTGGCAACGCCGATCGCATTCTGGCATGACCCTAAGGCCTATCCACGTCAATATGGAAGCACTATACTCGAGTTTCGCCCTCATTTGAGCTCGTCAGTAGTGCATATCCCTGATCGGATCCGGAAACAGTCCCGGATCACGCGTGCGAAGCGGGTGTGTAACCACGCAGCACACACTGGACACACCAAATTATCACAACAGAACATCACAACGCTACCCATCGTAGGCTATGCTCAATATATATTATACCTCAATATTGCGTTCCACTCAACCATTCAATGATGCTAAGTAAATAGTTTTGTTCTTTGTGTTTTTAAAGGTCCAGTTCCACCACCAAAGTGCCTAACCCAGATGCTGATGGTGTCTACTGCTCACATCCATTGGGACCCCCAGTCTCCTGATGTCAAACTGGTACAGACCATGATGCTCATTGAGGAGCTGCAGAAATACGTTAAGGAAGCTTCCATGCAGTTTCGGCCCAACGCCCCTCCACCATCATTAGATGCCGACCTCTGTAACAGCATACCCCTGATCCTGTGTGGGGACTTTAACTCTTTACCAGACTCTGGTAAGTAGTTCCGTCAGGTTAGTTCTGAACCAATACATGTGGTTAGTTCTGTATAGTTTATAAACCAACACATATGGTTAGTTCTGTATAGAATATAAACCAATACACGTGGTTAGTTCTGTATAGTATATAAATCAACACATGTGGCTAGTTCTGTATAGTATATAAATCAACACATGTGGCTAGTTCTGTATAGTATATAAACCAACACATGTGGTTATTTCTGTATAGTATATAAACCAATACATGTGGTTAGTTCTGTATAGTATATAAACCAACACATGTGGCTAGTTCTGTATAGTATATAAATCAACGTGTGGTTAGTTCTGTATAGTATATAAATCAATACATGTGGTTAGTTCTGTATAGTATATAAACCAACACATGTGGTTCTGTATATTATATAAATCAGCGTGTGGTTTGTTCTGTCTTGTTTAGTTTGCGTGTGTCATCTAGCCAGTTAAAGAGGTTGTGACAATGATTTATACCCAGGAACCAAGTTAAAAAGCAATGACAAGCAAGCCCATTAACATTTGTATAATCAACATTTTGTTTCTATAATAGATGTTTTCACAAGTTTAACAATCTTTCATCAATGTTTTTGGGAACAATTTGCTGTGTTTTAAATGCATTCCCAATGTTGTAGAGACCCTTGATCTTTTTTAATACAGGTCATATCCTGTTGCACAAAACCTGCTACTTGTAATTGGAACTATGTCTGTCATCATGGCAGATAATCATGTTTGATAATCTTCCCTGGGATGTTGTTGTGTATTTGTAATTTGTTTCAGTAACCGATATTGTAGTTTCTTTATAATCATTTCTGTGTTTAGCTTGAACTGTAATAACTGGTTTGGGTGTATGAAATGTTATGAAATTGACATTCCTTAGCTTGTGATTTTGTGTTGTTGGGTGTTAGTTATTTTTCTTGTTGCCATTGCCATCTGTCAGTTCAGTGTTAAATATGTTACTTTGATGGACGATGGTGACATACTGTCAGTTATCATGATGTGTACAATTTGATTTGTGTGTGTGCATGCACGAGTGTGAGAGAATGGGTGAGTAATTGATATTTTCAGATTGTTTTGGGGAAGGAAAAATAATGAGGAATGAAGATAGCTAGTCACCCACTGTTGTCTTGTTTTAGAAAGGAAAGATCACAAGGAATAGAGCCTGCTAGTCACCCACTTTTGTCTGGTTTTGAGTCGGAACGATCATGAGCCATGGAGCTGACCCATTTTTATCTGGTTTTGGGAAGGAAAGATCATGAGGGACAAAGCCAGTTAGTCACCCACTTTTATCTTGTTTTGGAAAGGAACGATGTGATCTCCTACGACCTGCAAAATTGGACTTTTTGTGCATCTGAACAAAACCTCTTGGACAATATATCAGGATATCAGGGTTAATTTTTGTGTGTGGGGTTTGCTCCTTTTTCTTTTTTTTTTGCGCTCGCTCGCTTTGAACTCAAACATAGTCCACACACACTACTTCTAGTAGCACTGGACTGAATTTTGCATGTGGATTAACTTTCCCTATTACCAGTGTCCCTCGCCGTCAGGCGAACCCACTCCGACTTCAGAGGTAGGTACTTGTAATTTACGCCCCTAAATCAAGGACGATAAATCACCATTTTAGTCCAACCGTCCAGTGGAGGGGTTGACCCCTTACCTCGGCATCAGCACACCGGATGTGTAAGAATGTGCGTTCTTATCCATTCGGCCATGCTGACCTACGACCAAAAGATTATTGTAAATATATTTATCACTATTGGTTGTATATTTGTATTAATAATTGCTATAGCTGGTGTTTGTGCAAGAATATACCAAACAGAACCTTCACCTTGATCTGTTACAGGTGTGTATGAGTTTCTATCTAAGGGTCGGTTGGACACAAACCACAAGGACTTTGAAGGTCAGAACTATCCGGTGTTCATGAAGGATAGACATGAAAATGGTACCATTACTCACAACTTCAACCTGACCAGTGCTTACAAAGATGTTATCCCTTTTACAAATTATACGTAAGTGATTTGCCTTGTACTGTCGCACACACTCCATCTCTCTCTCTCTCTCTCTCTCTCTCTCTCTCTCTCTCTCTCTCTCTCTCTCTCTCTCTCTCTCTCTCTCTCTCTCTCTCTCTCTCTCTCTCTCTCTCTCTCTCTCTCTCTCTCTCACGCACACACATTCTCCATATGTCTCCATATCTCGCTCCATTTATATCTCTCTCACACACACACTCACTTTCTCTCCATATCTTTCTCTCTCACACACACACACCCACTCTATCCATCTCTCTTTCATGCGCACGCACACACATACTCTATATCTGTCTCCAAATTTCCCTCCATATCTTTCTCTCTCACACACTCATTTTCTCCATATCTCTCTCCATTTCTCTCTCTCTCTCTCTCTCTCTCTCTCTCTCTCTCTCTCTCTCTCTCTCTCTCTCTCTCTCTCTCTCTCTCTCTCTCTCTCTCTCTCTTTTACATGTGAGCGTGTGCGCGCGCACACACACACACACAGTTTGACTCTGAAAGTTTAGTTTAGTCGAAGGATCAACATCACAGCACACGGGTGTAACCCATAAATGCTCTGTTCTACTCCTAACTCAAGCCTGAGTCCAGAGAATCTAAACTCAGTGCATGAACTCCGTAGCACCGGCGAGGATCCTGAAATACTTTGGGTAGATTTTTAACTCAAAATTTTGCCCGGGCAGCGCCTTTAGGCTACTCTTTTTCGATTTCTGAATGCCAAGGGATTGTTTTACATGCGCAACAATACACTACCCAGAGACCAGGGAAAATTTTGTTACTAGAAGGCCACATGAAAAAATCCCGGCCCTCACCGGGGCTTGAACCCGGGATCTCAACACTTGAGGCAGACACCATACCTCGAGATCACTCAGATCCCTTAACTCTTTATAGGGCAGACGCTTGTCCGTTTTTTAGCCCTGAACGGGCAAGATTTTTTCAGGTTCGGTAAAATTTTGGGTTGTGTTAGTAAAAGCATCACAAATAAGGTGTTAGTCAACCGATTTTAGTTAAGTAAACAACACAATGAAGGGAAAAGCAGGCAGGTTATTTTACTCACATGAATTTTCCCAGTAATCCACACATGAACACAAATATTTACAAAATACAACATATTTGTGATTGTCAGTCATTTATACGGCAATTTACAAACATATTTTCAGAATCAGAATCACGTTCTTTAAAGTCCGACTCACGACTGCTAACGCAAAGTAATGCTGATCACTGATATCTAGCTCCGATTAATAGTCAACTTCGTGCCCTTCAATGTCACTTAAATTGAACCCAGCGAAATGTCCACTATCACTTGAAGAATCATCGAAATCCATTTTGAAATACAAAGCGTAAAACCCCCCAAAACTATTTAAAAATCTGTTCAAATTCAAAGTACACGCTTGCGAATGGCGGGCCACATTGTCAAGCTATCTGCGAAACCGAAAGTAGACAATCAGAAGTTTCGGAAAGCCGAAAGATTGCGTTTTTACAATGCATAATAGTCATGGACGCTTTCAGACAGTTTGCGCGTCCAGGGGTAAAAACGTTCCCGGGCGTTATGCCCGATAAAGGGTTAAATCTCCACTCCTCTACCACAGAGACCACCTAGTTTATAAATGGCCACATTAAATCTTCACCACGAAAGAAGCCACCTGATTTATAAAAGATCTCATTATCCCTACACCTGTTCGCTTTAATAAATATTGACCTTCTCTTTCTTGCTTTGCAGGTTTGACTTCAAAGGCATCATTGACTACATATTTTACTCAGACCAACACCTCCGCCTACATGGAGTTATGGGCCTTCAGGACGAGGAATGGTTCCGTGTCAACAAGATCATTGGGTGCCCTCATCCATTCGTGCCCTCGGACCACTTCCCGCTGTTTGCCGAATTTTCTCTACCTGTTTCCACATCTCTGCGGTCCAGATAATAGCAGGCCAAGCCTCCCCACATTCCCTTATCATTGACATCCTCCTGATCAGCCCATGAGATGTTTTCGCGGTTAGACCTTCTGTTATGCCTTCTTTCTCTCGGTTTGTCCTTTTATTTTGTTTTTACTTGTTCTCTTCCTACTCTTTTCTGTAAGAAAATATTTGCATTTTTGTTTTCATTCTCATTAGTATATGCATATAATCTTCCTCCCTCATCATCATCATAATGATACAGATAATAACAAAATTCTGTTCCATTGACCATCCAATGTTTTACTGATAGGACATGCCGTTACTGTTTTTCATCATTGTTGTGCTTTTCTTCATTCTCCACCAATTGTAAAAAGCCTTGTGTATTCTTGTTAACTTCAGATTAAATTTATAAGATTTAGGTGCTTGACTAGTGGATCGTTTTCTTTCCCATCAGATGCCTTAGGTGGAAGTGGGATTGCTGGAGTGTATTTCATTGCAGTGTTATTGTTTGCTTGTTGAAGGTGTCATGTGGTGGTGTGAGGATGTTAGTGGTGTCATGTGGTAGTTTTAGGATGTTGGTGCTTTCACGTAGTAGTATTAGAATAATAAAGATGTCATGTGGTGGTGTGAAGATGTTAGTGATGTCATGTGGTAGTTTTAGGATGTTGGTGGTTTCACGTAGTAGTGTTAGGATATTTAAAGGTGGTAGTGTGAGGATGTTAGTGGTGTCATGTGGTAGTTTTAGGATGTTGGTGGTTTCACGTAGTAGTGTTAGGTTATTAAAGGTGGTAGTGTGAGGATGTTAGTGGTGTCATGTGGTAGTTTTAGGATGTTGGTGGTTTCATGTAGTAGTGTTAGGATATTAAATGTGGTAGTGTGAGGATATTGGTGGTTTCATGTAGTAGTGTTAGGGTATTAAAGGTGTCATGTGGTGGTGTCAGGATGTTAGTGGTGTTATGTGGTAGTTTTAGGATATTGGTGGTTTCATGTGACAGTGTTAGGATATTAAAGGTGTCATGTGATAGTGTGAGGGTGTTAGGGTGTCATGTGGTGGTGTAAGAAAGTTAGTGTCAAATGCAGTATCAGAATCGTGAGAGGTGTCCATTGTTGGGATGTTAAAGGTATCATGCAATAGTATTAGTATAATACTGGTGTCAAATGCAATATCAGAATGTTTGAAAGCGTCCAGTGCCAGTTTTAGCATATTAAAGGTGTTTTGTGCCAGTGTTTTTATGTGAACCGTTTCTAATAGTCAGGTTACTTCAACTCATTGTGTGTCAAACAACAGACTACACTTTGATCAACCATTTACAACATGACCAGAAATACTGTCCGTTGTCTATTGAATCTGTAAGCACTTGGTGTGTTGAAGCTGGGGCAATGGTCAACCCAACAAAGGCAACAGTGATATGGTTCTCTTTGAATAACCATATTGTCAACACTCCAATGCCAACTGTAAATCTGGGTTCAGAGACGGTGGAAAGAATGTAGGCAATGAATTACCTGGGGATACGATTTGATTGAAGCCTAGCTTATATTGAGCACATAGACCAGATGATATCAAAGGCCAAGCGGGGTTTGGCTGCAGTGCGGGTGATGGGGGTGGAAAACTGAGCAGCGCCATCTATGTCTTCTTTACGAGGGTCTGGTCCTTTCTGTTTTGGAGTATGTGATGGCGGTCCTGACTCTCAGCCATGAGCAGATAGAAAGGATGGAAAGGATACAGAACGAAGCTATGCACATTATTCTTGGATGTACAAGAGATACAGCATGCAGGGCGATGCGCAACCTTCTTGATTTTCCAACCATGAGGGACAGAATACAAATTTGCCAAGCACGTGCCTATCTCAGAGTCAACGCAAACATACAACATCCACTGCATAGTGAGATTAAGAAGGTAAAGGGCAGCAGGTTAAAAAGAGGAAAGTCATGGGTGGGTCAAGCCAAAGACATTCTTCAACAGGTGTGTTCACTTGAGGACTTAGAACCTGGCGAGGAGTGGGTACAAGTGTCAACAGAGTTTTGTACATCCTAGTGTGATCCAACTAGACAGGAAATGCAGACAAGAAAATCCAGCTGCGGTGGAGGCGGAAGTACAGGCTCTGATCTTCGAGAATTCTTTAGAGGATGATGCTGTCGTATACATGGATGGGTCGGTCGTCTTAGGAGTGAGAAGGTCGAGGGCCTTTACGGCTCAGGCCGGAGGGAAAATTGTGAAGGAAGAGTCTGGCGCTTTTGCTTTGAACACAAGCAGCCTGACTATAGAAGTCATGGCAGTAAGTAAAGCAGTAACATGGCTCGAGACACAGATGTTCAATCGGGCATGTGTCCTTAGTGACTCAGTGAGTATGCTCAGGAGGATAGAGATGGGGTGGGTCCGAAGAGAGTGGCTGCTGCCTCAGGAGCAGTCTCGGCTGGCAAAGATTAATTTCATCTTTGTGCCAGGGCATGCATGGGTATAAGGGAATGAGCAGACTGACAGGTAGGGATACTGTGGAAGGCGGACGAGCCATGGACCAGGCAGACATTCTGAATGCTCTACGAGAAGTAAGTCGTTGACGAGAACCAAGCGATGACTGGGAATCTACAACCATGGTCAGCAAGTTAAAAAAAAGGTGTGGCCAAACAAGAACACTACGCAGGAAGCCAAAGAAGAGTAATAAACCAACACAGAACTGGTGTCATGAGCCGCTACACGCTGCAGGATTTGCTGAGGAGGGGATCTGAGCACTTATGGACTGAATGGTTCGATGTACAATGAGGATGATCTGTCGACTAACTATTGAAGATGGTAAGAGTGTCATGCGTCAGTGTTTGGATATTAAAAGTACTATATGCCACTATTAGTTTTAGGTTGTTAAAGTCTCATATGTCAATGTTAGGCAGGTAAGAGTGACATGCGTCAGTGTTAGGATATTCAAAATATCAGGTGCGAATGTTAGTTCAAAATACCACGTGCCACTGTTAGTTTTAGGTTGTTAAAGGTGTCGTGTATCAGTGTTAGTGTGGTAAGGGTGTCGTGTGTCAGTTGTGGGATATTAAAAGCATCATATGTCAGTGTCAGGTTGTTAAAGTTGTCAGTGTTACGCAGGTAAGAGTGTCATGTGTCAGTATTAGGATATTAAAAGTACCATGTGCCACTGTCAGTTTTTGGATGTTGAAGGTGTCATGTTGTATCAGATGGTAAAAGTGTCCAGTGCCAATGTTAAGATTTTAAAAGAACCAAATGTCAGTGTCTTAGAGTGTCATAAGCCAGTGTCAGTTTTAAGTTGTTAGAAGTATCATTTTTCCAATGTTTAGGGTGCTAATTGTGTCATATGCCAAGTTGTTAGTGGTGTCATTTGGGCACTGTTAGGATGCTGAAAGTATCATGTAGTTAGTTTTAGGATGTTTAAACAAGAAAGTGCAATATATATTCATGTTGTATTTACTTTTCTTTCATGTTTGACATTTGAGGATGATGTGTTTGTCATGCATACAAAAGTATCACATATCAATGCAATGAGAAGTGTGTGTTACAAATGTGTTCATGATCATGCCAGGCAGTTATGGCACAATTTATGACGCAGACCTACAGAATTAGTCAGATACTGGCAGGAATGTTGGTATGGCCCTTGACGTTTGACAATTTTAAATTACCAGTTTATTCCCTTGAAGCACTTATGATAGATCTTTATTTTCACAATTTTACAAGACTTTTAGAGGTGTCAGTTTGAGGCAGTGATTGTCTTGATATTTTAGTGGTTGTTTAGCATCTCAGAGGAATACTATTTAAATATGTTTGATATTTGTGCATGTTTTCAGTATAAAAACCATGGGGGTATTTTAATGGGACGATGTTAGGATAAATTTCAAATAAGAACCATAGAACATATGTCTAAGAATGTTGAGGAATGTTTCAAATCTCAGATTGGTGGACATGTTTCTTATGGAAGAATGTTGGATGGTGTTTCAAAAGTTGGAATGCGGGAATTTGTTTCAAACGTTAAAATGTTGGACAAGGTTTTAAAGTAATAATGTTAAAACGTAACTCTAATATAAGGATATTGAAACATTTCATACATAAGAATCTTATAACATCGTTGACAAGCACCACCTAGGCAGATAGGTCATTGACATTCTAAAAACTAATCATTGCAAAAGTTATCATGTAAAAACAAATGTTGATTTAAAAGGGACAATTAATCATTTGTAATCAACAGTGAAACTTTCGTTAGCAGCACTGAGTTCTATTTAATAATTTTGTTTCAAGGAATTTATTTCACAAGTAGGCACATACATTAACTCCTTGAAGCCCTTTGTTCAGAATCATGAGGCTAGTACACACCACAAAGAAGCTATAAAATCTCTTGTACATTTTGTTGCAACGGTGTCAAAATTCCCTGAATATGAAAGCTTCCATTGTGAAATGCTGACGGACATTCCTGTGTTTATAATTTCCGGTTACTTGTGTTTTGTTTCTGAAACTTGCCTCTGTAGAATTTGTGGTTGGCATTTTCGTAAAATGTATTGCTGATGATCTAAATATGATAATTTTATGCCATTTTTGCAAATATTCGATACAATATATTTTGATTACTAAAGTTCTATGACTGTTCCATTCATATATGTTGGAAAAATCTAGCATGATTAGTTGCAGGGTATTAAGGATTATTTTAGTTTCATACTATAGGTGAAAGACGAAGAGGTAAATACCCGGATGACTTAGCCATATGATATAACCAGGACTAGAGCATATACCTGATCACAGACTCTGGTGATTATGTGGAATGGTGAGCCCTGACCACACAGGCTGATAGGTATTACACATGATGATGGTGGTACTGCAAGTCACACAAGCTGATAGGCATTGCACATTGATGATGAAGATGTGAGTGCCATACGAGAGGCGGTCAGTGTAGTTTGAGCTACTGATGGGGTGACCTTGAAGTGTTAGATGCCTCACAACATTTAGGTCACAGATTGTGAGATCAGAACCCTTTCTTCATTGTGTCACCTCTTCTTAGAGTCAGTGCAGATACCTATTTTTGCTAACCTTAAGATTTGCCTTGACCCATGAAATGGTCACACTGCCAGGTCAAACAAAGGTCAAGTTTAGAGCCAATAAAAGCATTTTTGATATTGTATTATCCAGTGTGCAACTTTAAAGTGGTGATGTTTTATTAAACTTAGCTGTATCAATTGCATTTTTTAAACATAATTTGATTTTTACGAATAATGTCTGGGTTTTGGGAACTTGATTTGATTGATAAAATGCCTGTGCTCCGACACTAAGAGTTTGTTTTGTGGCATGTCGTCTGTTGCCAAGCTGGCAACAAAATAATGGACAACAAGTTGCCACAAATACCACCAGTATGAGAGATTCTGATGTCTTTAGTAGTACCTTCCTGCAGGGGAAATTTTTTTTCTGTAATGGTATATATAGAGAAGAAACTATTATATAACAATAATGATGACTTAACAGAATTGTTTGTAAGTAATTTCCAAAGTTGTGTATGTATTATGAAAAATGTTCTTGCCAGCTGTACTGACATCTTTCTGTTTTCTTCATTGTGACTGACTTGGATCTTAAGATTTGTCTTGAGTTAGACTGCAATCTTCCCAACCATATAATTTTTCCCAAACATTGAATTTTTCCCAGCCATTGCTGTTGACCATTATCATATGTTAACATGATAAAATATATGATTCATTATTACAGATCTGATTTGATTAGATAAAAATTGCCCTGACAAAAATGCTCCATTCTGTTCTCATTGGAATACAGTTGCTGTTGTTATAATCTTTCTCTCGTTCTTTAGGCACCTAATCGCTGTGCAGTGGTATAGGTGACCTATTGTTGTTAAACTGGCACTAGTATGACTAGATACCTGATTGTTGAACTGATTCATTCAGTAATTATCATTGTTGAAATAGGTTGTCTATGTAACTTATCATTGTTGAAATAGTTTATGTATCTTATCAGTGTTGAAATAATTGTCATGTATCTTATCAGTGTTGAAATAGTCATTCTAGACTGCTCATCTCATCAATGTTAAATCATTTTGTCTATGTATTTTATCATTGTTGACATGGTAATTCTAGACCTCTCAGCATTGTTGATGTTCTAGGCCCCTCATCAGTGTTGAAATATTCTTCAGTGCACCTGATCATTGTTGAATTGGCAATTCTAGGCCTCTAATTGTTGTAGTGGTAATTCTAGGCCTTTCGTCATTGTTATAATAGTAACTCTAGGCCTCTTATTGTTGTAATGGTAATTCTAGGCCTTTCATCAGTTTTGACATGATAATTCTAGACCTCTCATCATTGTTGTAATGGTAATTCTAGGCCTCTTATCATTGTTGTAATGATAATTCTAGGCCTCTCATCATTGTCTCACAAAAGGTATGTGTGTACAACATTAAAACCCTCTCATATAGAAACATGATATATAAATATCAAAGTCCTATATTGTCTCTCTTACTCCCAAATCTGTACTCATTATTTTTCTTTGTTTTTTTTTAATTCTTCCATGATCTTGTATTAGTTTATATGTTTCCAAAAAATACATCATAATTATTGAATATTAGTGCACACAACAAGCCACTGATAAAAGCCACTGATAATCTAACTTTAACTGATATTAGTGTAGGTTTCAATTTAACGTCATAATCAATCTATTCCATATAATACACAAGTACATTCTACGGCATGTTTTTAACACAAACTCACTCAACATTCATGGTCATTTTAACCAAAATCTCTGCCTCAATGGGTGTTCGAACACATGGCCATTGGGTTGGCAGACAAGCTGCTCAAGTTGATTACTTTTACTCAGCTAAAGGTGATATCCTGAGCATCGGTCATCACTACAGCGGTGAGAACGGCGTCAGGGTTAGACTTCTTGTCTGCAGCGATCGAGTTAGTGCAAATTTCTCAAGTTCCATCCTGCTTATTTCAGGGGGGAGAAAGGTGTTGGAATGAGGGTTCTCGACTTTATGTTCTGCACAAGATGATCTGTGGCTTTAAAGCACTTAGACACTGCTGGGCACTCCAGATACACCTTTCTCATGACATCATGTGTCTGTAAGTCTTTATAGGCCCAAATTTGTTCTACACAGTAAAAACCTCCAATCTCCCTAAAAACATGCTAGGGACTTGTCTGTAAACAAAAACCGCATTCCTTTTACCCAGGAGTTATTCCACACATCTATTGACCCTGGTTTGAGAGTATATGTAATCATCTCCTATATATTGGAGGGAGACCTGGGCTGGAGAAGCGGCCTAAATAGAAAGGCCAGTATAATCTGATTCTCTGTTGATTTTACCAAAACATCTGTTTTTTTTCTGAAGCTTTACAAAGTCCGAGTCTGTCCTGTAGATAGTATATGCATCGTTGATCATGGAATAGCCTCCGGCATACTGCCAAATTTGAACTGTTTCAACTTGATTGCCGTTTTGTACTGTAAAGCTGCCAATAAGATCAGCTGCAGTATTTTTATATTTATTCATTTCTTGAGAACTGTGTTAGATATTTCTGCATGTACTCTGGGGCCATGGAATGGGACAGCTTTGGCTGCTGTGTCTTCATGAGTTTCTGAACCAGCCTTTGTTGGTGGTAAGATTTTGAAATCTGAAGTCCGGCTGTGTTGTATGAGACTTAACCGGTGCAGAGAAAAATGGTTGTAAAAACCTCAGCCAAAGTGATGAGACGATGCCAGCCAATAGAGCTGCTCCTTTAGGTCTCCACGTCCCTGTGTGTCAGGTGATCATCCCAGCCTCTGGCAAGATCAAGTGCAAATACTACACTTTGATCTTAGCCAAAAGGCCGTTTTCTGCTCTAACTGATGCTGTTATGTTGGCATTTCTTAACTAATTTATCACAAATGGCATACGAGTACAACATTAAAACCTCTTTATATATAAACATGATATATTAATATCAAAGTCCTATTTGTCTCTATCATTCTCAAATCTGTACAAAGACTTATCTAAGTGATGCTGTTATGTTGGCATTTCTTAACTCCAAATATTCATCACAAATGGCATATGTGTACACCGTTAAAACCTTTCTGTATACAAACGTGATAATATAAATACCAAAAGTTCTGTATTGTCTTCCTGACTCCAATGTGTCCAAGTGTTGTTTCACAAATCTGTACTAAGACTGTCTAACTGATGCTGTTATGCTGGCATTTCTTAACTACACATTTCCTCAGAAATGACATATGAGTACTCTGGTAAAACTCTGCACACAACAAAAACATTTAGTTTCATTTTTTGTCTGTGTGAAGAAAACAAAGTAGATGATGTGTGTTAACTTAAAATAACGAATAACTGGAGATAACAAGAAAATATAACGTAGGGTTAAATAGATGAATCACCATGGCTTCATTACTTGGATCACTGTATGCTCTTGATAACCTCATCCCACGGCTGTGTTGTGTAATGTAGGCAGTGTTAACTCAAACATTGTGATACCGGAGGCAGCTCAGCGAATTTGTTAATGTATGTTCCCAATCTTATGTCACCATTTGCTAGCATACATGTATTTTACAATGACATGTGACATTGTCGTGGTGATTATTATGTTTTATTACTGATCTGATTGCAAATGTAACACATGTTATTTTCAAGCAACACCATTCTCCCATTTTAACTTGGCTTTGTCTTTTTTAATGTGCAGCTGAAAATTCATTGTTTCAAACTGTTTTAAGATTTGTTTTAGTTGCATATAGAGGTTTTGTAACGCGACATTTGTAATGCATTTATGTGTTTATTAGGGGATTGCTAGGCTAACTTAGAGACTGGCTATTGGAATGTTGCCTTCTTTAGATTGCATTGTTTAGTAAATTTTGTTGTGTGTATTCCCTTTATGCAGGCCAAGTTTTGCAGTAAATTATGTTAGCAGTGAAATTGTTTACGAAATAAGATTTGCAATACAGGAACAGACTGGTTACACATATTCATACGCATATGTTGTGTATGTGTGTTACACATATATTAAACATGTTCAACTGTACAGTTTATATTCTTTTTATCTCTGGACTTTTTCCCTCTTTACATTTGAAAGTATTTTGTATAAATGCATGATATCACCAAAATGCCTGCTGCTTATGTTGCTGGTGTGTATTTATCACTTGGCGGTGTTTATTACTTGATGGTACAAATTATTATAGAAAACGAGATTAGAAGTGTACATTGTGAGCTCTCACTGCAACATTGTTGATTGATATCCTTATGATCGTTGCATGTTTGGATTTGGTATTATGTATCATGAGATGTTAACCCACGGGTAATGATGGGTACACATAGAATGGGAGGAACTAGAAATATGAGTAAACATTGGATAGTAATAAAGATGTAATGCTGTAGGTATACGAAATTACAAAAACTGCCACCTGAAAAATTACAGCAGTGCCTCACTGAAGGAGAAAATGTGCGCCTATACACAAATAGATGGATGTGCGAAATGGAAAGGTTTAAAATTAGCGGCAGGCTGGATTAAACTTGCTCTGTAAATAGTATACAGCCAATAAATGCTGAGGTTGACTGCAACATCCTGTAAAGAAAATGCAACTAACTTTAACTAAATGGAAGGGTGCTATCATTGTGCCCAAAACAACAACTCTGGAATATGAGCAGAATTTATCCCCAGCTAATATCCCTGCAATAAACTTAAACACTTAGTACATTCAGCTACAGATTTGTCCTCAGCTTCTTCACCGAGTGATTGTCCTTCTGTAGTCTGTGGAAGAAAATAAATCTTAGTCCATGTAAAGTTATGTGCTAGTGTGCATTCAGACAGCATGGTCGTTGATTTCTAGTTGGTTTTGTTCCTCAGTAAGGGATTCATACTTGATTATTTTTGTGATTTCTCTTGTAAACTGTTGTGTAGAGAGCTCTCTGGAGCCCTGCTCTGGAGTCTGAAGAATTCTGTAGACACCCTACTCTGGAATGTAGAGATCTCTGGGTGCCCTTCTCTGAGAACTGCCAGGATGCCCTGCCCTGGGATGTAGAGAACTCTCAGCATGCCCTACCCTATGATGGTCAGAACTCTCATGATACCCTACCCTATGATGTAGAGAACTCTCTAGGAGCCCTGATTTTGTGCTGACAATCCCTGGATCCCAATACTAAGATGCAGGCAACTCTCTAGGTGCCCTACCCTGGGATGTAGAGAACTCTCAGGATTCCCTATACTGGGATGTAGATAATTCTCTATGAGCCCTACTCTGGGATGTAGAGAACTCTCAAGATTCCCTACTCTGGGATGTAGATAATTCTCTATGAGCCCTACTCTGGAATGTAGAGAAATCTCAAGATTTCTTACTCTCAGATGTAGATAACTCTCAAAGAGCCTTACTCTGGGATGTAGAGAACTCTCTAAGAGCCCTATTCTAAGATGTAGAGAACTCTCTAAGAGCCCTACTCTGAGATGTAGATAATTCTCTATGAGCCCTACTCTGGAATGTAGAGAAATCTCAAGATTTCTTACTCTCAGATGTAGATAACTCTCAAAGAGCCTTACTCTGGGATGTAGAGAACTCTCTAAGAGCCCTATTCTAAGATGTAGAGAACTCTCTAAGAGCCCTACTCTGGGATGTAGAGAACTCTCAAGATTCCTTACCCTGGGATGTAGAGAAAATCTCCATGAGCCCTACTCTGGGATGTAGGGAACTCTCTAAGTGCCCTACTCTGGTGCTAAGATCTATAAGGATGCCCTACTATGGGCTGTAGAGAACTACTCTGGTGCCAAGATCTATGGGGATGCCCTATCCTGGGATATAGAGAGCTCTATGGAAGTCCTATAAGCAGGTTTCTTTCTGTCTTCTGTCTCTCATTAGCAGTTTGATGTAGTCACTGTGGCCAACTCTTTGCTGTTTGTTTCAACTCTAGTCCTCTGACTCTCATTAGCAACTTAATGTTGTCAATTTGGCAAACTCTTTGTGGTCCAGGAGGACTTGTCTGCAGAAATTTGTTGAGAAAATACAGATCTGAATTATTTTGCTGATCATAGGACACTAGATATTTTTAGATGTAGATACACAATGGTTTTATGTTTTAGCTCTGAAATATTTTACCGTGAAAAAATTCTTATAAGTTTTCTGTGAAGCATATAATCCATTGCCTGGCCTTTTGTATTTTAAATTATCATCAGTGTTAATCTATTTATTTTTAACCTTGTGTCCACATGGTTTACATCATTTATTGTTTTGACCCACTGTGTCCACAGTTTGATTAACAGTCCTGTTAAATGCATTGATTTAAGATATAGTAGTTGTTGCAAGACAGAGATAATGTGAATACATCAAGGAAATTAAATCCCGATCTCCCTTGGTGAAACCCCACGTAAGAGGTAAAATCATAGACACATTTAGGTAGCAGACAGAGAAATTATAATAAAAATACTAAAGACCAGAGAAGCTTTCATATCACAGGGATGTTTGCGGAAGAAGAATTAATTCTATGGGGTCATAGTCTTGACTGCTATCCTTATTCTGAGTTTTGAATCTAATGTGAGATAGTAAAAGCGAACAATCAACCATAGAGACTAAAGTCACACCATAGTATCAATGGTATATGCCATATTGGCTAACAAGAGAAGTCAAGGGAAATTAAATCTGATAGGAAACTTGGAATATTGAACTCATAACGTCAAGTCAACACCGCTGTGTATGGGTGGAAACATGGAGAAAGACTAAAACAGTTACTAATAAATTACAAACATTCATTCACTGGTACCTGCACTAAATAGAAAGACTAAAATGACATGACAGAATCTTAACACTGAGCTTATGGAGAGAACTAGACAAATTCAAGGTCAGGACAAGACATTGACATAGAAATGACGTGCCAGTCTTGTAACAACATGAAACATTTCTCATATCTAAACAGTTATGTCATGAATTTCAATTGAGATCAAGTGTTACACTTTCTTGACATTATTGTAAGGTGCTGAAACATATATAAGTGAGGGATAAATTGAAGGGCAATGAATTGACATGACGGCAAAATTGAATCTTTCAAGATGTGGGTACGTAGATGTGGGTACGTGAAGAATACCTTGGCAGGAGAATGCCTCAGTCGGAGAGGATTCGGCTGATGGCGAGGGACACTTGTGATAGGGAAAGCTAACCTTCACACAAAAATCAGCCCAGGATACACACTAGTACAACCAGTATTAGTAGCACATGTGTAGAACGAAGTCAGTATGTCATCATTTGGTGAATCGCGTTCACTGTTTCGTCAAGCCTGTGACTCAATACATCCACTTTCGACAAGCCGTTTTTAGTGTTGCTTTCCCTAGCCTTTGACTGTCCCCAGTCTACCTACAAGGCAAGAGGTTTGTGTCTCTCTCTGTCTGGTTCCTACCACTTGACCTGTCCGACATGGAAGACCCCACCAGTAGCTGCGCTACCGTGAACATAGTTGTTTGGGTTGTTAGAACATGCAAGCCCCTCGATTCCCTGTAAGATACGAGACACAATGGGGGGAGGGGTGTGTGACAGTTTGAATGCAACGTTAAGACAGGGTGTGGAGACTCATTACAACCATCCTTAATTACGGAGATGACACTTAATGATATGAATATTGTAATGAGTTATTAACACCAGTGAGTTTTAGAGGGCTAGTTAGTATTAGTAGACTTTGCTTCCATGATTGATTACTGTCATTTGAAATTGTCATGGTAGCGGGTTCAACCCTTACACAGGTCAATTGGACTTCTCATCCTTAACTTGGAGATGTAAATTACAAGTACCTCTGGAGTTGGAGTGGGTTTGGCTGATGCCTGGAACACTGGTAATAATAAAGCTAGCCCACACACAAAAATCAGTCCAGTGCACTAGAACCAGTAGCATGTCTGAAGGAAAATGCTTGGGTTCAAAGTGAGCGAGTGCAAATAACAAAAAATGTGAAATTGTCCGTCTCAACTGCCGTTATCCATGTTGCTTGCCATCTGCCAAGACACATATTTGGAAGCCTGTAATCTGAAAAATCATAATTATCCAATCAAAATGTACCTTTTTCTTAACTATTAAAAGCTTCCCAATAAAGCAAAATATTGCCATCTGTCGAATGTACACATGTGTCAAAGCTTGGCCTGTACACTGTTAACAGCCAATAGATCAAAAGTAACTTTGAACCTAGGCTTTAAACTTCTCTTTACAGATACCATCAGTGGGTGCAAAATATTGTACAATTTTTTTAGGAAGCCTCAATATCGTAGTGGCTAGAATTGCCCTGTCACAGGTGGACAAAAACAGATTTTGTAAAATCGATCTGAGCTCCTGGGTGACCCAGCCAAAAATGGATATTAAGATTATCTTGGGAAGTAAAGACGGCCAATGTGATATTGGCCACTGAGTGCCGACTGGCATATACAAATACACCTCTAGCTCTGTGTGCCAGATGCTCCTTCAGTTGTGTGAAAGAGTGCTTTGATGTTTTTTACTTAACTTTTTTTGTGCTAATGCGTATGATTGCTTCTGTTTTTTGTTTTTTTTTAAAGGAGGTGAAATGAGAAAATGTGTACCGGCTCAGGTAGTATTTTGTTGTAGGTGTATTGTTAGATGTTATTGTTATTGCATTTCACAGAGATCTGATAGAATATACTTAATTCCTTCTGTCCTGCTAATTGTTACATTAAGCCATTCATCATCAACATCTTGAAGTGAGTTGTGTGGCACAGCTTGGAAGAAAAAACATGTGGCTCACTCAGCTCATGTGACTTACATTGGCAAAGCATTTTTTTTTTCAGGTTTCATTCGACTTTGACAGAGCATTGTTTTTTCAGGTTTTATTTGACTTTGAAAAAGCATTTTTTTCAGGTTTCATTTGATTTTGACAAAGCATTTTTTTCATGTTTGGCTTTGACTGTCCCCAGTCTGCCTGGCAAGGCTAATGTCCATTTATCTCTTCATATGATCTCTAACCCTTGACCTGTCTAACTTGGCAGGCCCTACCAGTAGCTGCCCTACCATCTGCATAGCTCTTGGGGTCTTCGGAACTAGCAAGACACTCTGCCACTTCAAGGAGGGTCCACACCAGAGGTGTAACCATTCTACCAGCTATTTCTTGCACTCTTTCCAGTCCCTAAGAGTTTATGCTTTTGACCCACTATGTCCACATGATGTATGTAGTTTTATTCAGTACCGCATGGTTATTACATTAACTCCCGTTGAACCAGACGGATGATGGTTTATAACCAATGCCTGGGGCACAGTCATTTTGACAGTGTTAGGTGCCCACAGCCATCATGTGGAGATTGTTTGCGTCAGTGTCATTGGCAGTAAATATTTGCATGTCATTGTGCCAGTGCCACTGGTGGTAAATATTTGCTTTTCATTATTTTATGTCAAATCTGCATTATGAATGAAATATAAACAGTAGCGTGTCTACAAGGATTATCACAAAATATAATATTTGCCATTCACGGAGCACTTGAAATGAATCAGGTAGATGTTCAGGGCTTACCCTAGCTCTCCCATTCCCCCATCCAATCAAATGGCAGAACATATATGTGTTTGATATTATATGTAACAGATTTGATTTTATATGTAACAAAGTAACATCTCATGCGGAGATTTTCATTTGCAGCTTGAAACAAATTTGCCTGTCTTTTTTGTTCCTATTCATTTCTGTGATTGATTGTGTTTTACAAGAGTGAGTTTTATGAGAGCCTTATCTGTGTCTCCTTTTCACCAAGTCACATCAAGCATTGTGCTGTCTTGGTGTCTGTCTATTGCACACATGAAACAATCAATTCAATATATTTATCATTATTATTTAATGGTCACAGTAACACACGGGCGGAAACCTCCTTAATCCTGACCCCTGTAACATGCCTGGTAGGTTACAGTGTTCATATTCTTTGCTTCCCCACGGAGGCCAGGACAGTGTTCTTTAACACAAAGATTAGAAGACATAAATTAGCATACCTACTGTATCTCTTAGTATATTCACATACATTGTTTGGCCTTCATAGAAATAGAAGAAAAAAGATCGTTTCTTGTTGATGTGTCGAAGTACACTTGTTCCTGCAGTCAGGCCCTGTCATCATTTGGAGGTGACAGGTTTGAGTCCTAGTTGGTAGCTATACCTTTTAATGTTTATGTTGTCAAGTATGTCCTCTACTCTCTACTTCTTTCTCTTGATGGACAGACAACAACTTCTTTCTTCTACTTCTGTGAGTGTCAAACAATTCGTGTGAATTTATTTATGAGTTGCCTCAGAGGTTTCCCCAATTCATATTTCTGTTTATTTCTAAGTAGCCTTTTTTCTGAATCTTCTTTTGCTAGCTGTTGTATGATAATTCACACTTTGCTATTGTGAAGCCTGCTTCTGAAATTAGCGCTGGATTACACTATTCATGTGCATAGTGTGGGAAAACAGAGAAATCATCATAGCCTGGAAAGAGTGATTCGATGGGCAGTGAGCAGAGGATTTGGCCGACACTCGGTACTCTGAGGAAAGACCAGACGGACACATAATCAGACTGCAGTTGGCACCATTAGTATTGTGACTCTTCGCTGGTTGTTGAAGTTAAGGACGGAGCATGTAGGGAATGTCCTGAGTGCTGTAATATTGGTTCCTGTCTCAACTCAACTCCACACTATTCTTTTGTTAATACTTTTTTGATTTCTCTGTTGGATCATTGAAAGGAAATCATGAGCTCAAGAAAGATAGTTGCCTGTTCATCTTATGTTGTATGTAATTCATTCAAGGAAGAATTCAAGTTTGCCTGAGGCTACATCCCTTCACGGGAGCCGCAGTGGCTGGCATGCTTGCCTGCAGGCCCGGTGATCATGTGTTTGATTCTCCATCAAGGTGGACACATTTTTTTAAAGCTACCTGTGTTTCTATAGGGTGTATTTTTAATGACTGCAGTGTTTAAAAACATTGCCGGTCCAAGTTTTGTATTCACCCTCTGTAAAGGTCATACAACATAAAACTTGGACCGGCAATATTTTCAAACACTGCACAGTCATTGAAAATACACCCGGTATATCGACCCAACCTCTAACGGGTACTAGGAAATGTTCTAGGCATGATATTGCCCACTCCACCCATCAAGTGCCAGTTGGTCAGTACAAATATGGAGCTGGTAGCATACACCCAGTTCACCTCATGGCATGGGAAGAGTCCTTTTCTGACTTCACTTTACATCCCGTCACATTGATGTCATCCCGTCACATTGATGTCACAAGTGGGGTTGAAGACCATCACATGTCCCATAATATACCATCAATAAGGCAGCTTAGCACTTACACTTCACTGAACGTCACCCAGAAATGGACATAAAGCTCATGTACACATTCACATCTACGTGACCGCTTTCATCCCTGACCAAACAAATGGCACTGCCAGAAGGCTGTCACCAGGCCACCATATTTTCTTACTCGTTTATATCTGACACAATACCATCGCTAGGTTCCTGACAATGTTGGAGGACATTTATTTAACTCATCCTTTTCTAGCATGTTACATTCATGCAGTGTATCCTAATGATTACTTTGATGCCTTCTGTCCCAAACAGTTGTTATTTTAACCACTACTGACCCAGACAATTATTACTACTTAAAGTAGCAACTGCCTGGAACCACTAAGAGTTAAGTCTGTTGTTTCATGCATTCCCAGACTGAGCTTTACAGTTTGAAATCAAACCTGACATTGAGTGTAAACTTGGTAGTCTCTTGTATCATCTGTGTCATTCTTTGGTTTTTCATTTTAAGCTTTTAGTTGTCCATAGCTTGTTTTGTGTGTATGTTTTTTACTCACTTTCATATTATTTTTTTTTTGTTTTGCTGTCATTTGTTTCAGCTTTTCTTATTGTCATTGCAATGTTTTGAAGATGATTTTAATAATAAAAATATCTGGTGACATTGAAATTTAAGCACCTTTGTTCATTCATGTTGATCTTTTTTCTTGTGTATGATGAGAGTGTCAGAGAGAGAGAGTTTGTTCATCGTTGCTATGTTGTTATCTGTCAGTCCTTGAATGGGTGCAGAGATGGCTGATTATGCGAATCCAAGTCTGGAAGTATCTAGTACAAGGAAGGCAGAAGGGTGGTGTTGACAGATAAGTTGGTCACAAGCAGGTAACTGCAGTTTTAAACATTTAGTTAAATGTCAAAAGTCAAGTGAAGGACTCTTTTAACACATTATAAGGTATAAGGTAGAAGAAGAAGACACCTCTGCACCATAACTTCCTGGATTCCTAACTGTTTCAAAGTAGCAATGCCTGCAAAGAGAGTTACTACACCAAGCAGAGTGATCAGTAGCAATATTCTCCCAGATTTCAATACCAATTACCCAATTCTTCGTTGATGCTTTCAGTGCCTCTTTGTTTCAAAGTATCAACGCGTATACTTGAAAAGAGATTTTACTACACCAAGCAGAGCGAACAGCTGCAATGTTCTCCTGGTTGCCAAGATCAATGCCTGTTCCTCGCTCAAGCTTTCAGTGTTTTTGTAAGCTGACTTGCCTAAACCAAGTTCACCATAGAATTGTTTCTGAGTAATCAACTCATTGACGTGCCAACATAACCCGCCCATCATAGCTCAGATTTGCACAGAATAGTGTGGTGCTTGTGGTAATCCATGAGAGAACTTGTACACCTGTGAGAGATACAGGGCAATGAACTCTGAAACAAATGTTATGTTAACTCATTCTGTACTTAGCAGTTCATCATGTTCTATAAATTATGGGCTTTCTTTAATTCCTTTTGCCCTACCCAGCTGTACATTATTCCGTGATTTTCAACCTGTAGTCTGCTGAGTCCTGGAGGAGCCATGACTGACAGCCCAGGTGCATTTTGTATCATATTTAAAAGTAATATAAAGGACCCTTTCTGTCAGGTATATTTGGAACATAGTGCCAGGCCCATAATTGTCTAGACCACTGGGAACTCTGTGGATGATTTGACCAACATCATGCCGATTGCTTTTACTTCCCAGAATATTTCATGGTACACAGTTTAGGCTGAGTCCATCTGTGCGCCCAGGTGAATGTTTATTTCCTCCCTCCTCCCCCCCCCCCCCGGTATTTTTGACTCCAGGAAAATTCGAACACAGACTATCGGGCAAGTGTGCTAGCCACTGCTCCCTGTTTCTACTAACCTGTTTCTGGACTTCCGGTCCCCAACATGGCATTTAGGAATTGAATGTTAAGTCCTCTGGTGTGCTTATGCTTGTGGATACGGCTTGCATTCGCATTTTCCTCATGTTGGACTGGTAGTACATGGTTCCGTCGCCCTGCTACTGAGTAAATGCGTAGCGCGACACTGTGTGCTGTGAGATTTGTGTGAAATGCTTTTACATCTGTCCGCTGTTGTTTGCACAGTGAACTGCATGTTTGGAACAATGGCCGGCTGTCGCTAAATTGACTGGTTTGCCTTTTCGGTTCACGAGTGCATTTTTCAGGAGACACCTGATAGTCGTCGCTGGAGCTACGGAGTTCGTTCTTTGTGTAGCACTTGTGGCGGGTCGCCCTGTGGAAAGAGACCGAACTGCCGATTCCACCGACGATGAACTGTGTTTTTCGTGGAGGACTTTTGTGTTGACATTCTGGCCGCGGCATTATGCACAGTGTACTTATGCGAGCTGTTGGCTTACTTTTCACACGGCAATGGGGAGCATTTTGTGCGATATTCACTGGCACAGGAACAGAGCATAATGGGGACAACCTGTTGCCGTGAAGTTGGAACCGCGACCAACCAACCAACCACCCACCCACTGACCCACCCAACCAACCTCCCAATCAACCAATCAACCAACTGACCTGTTTCTGAATCTCGTTGAAATCAATATGTACTAACTAAATTTTATTGCGAACATTATCATCATGGGTTTTTCCCAAGTCCATTATCGTTGAGAATGGTGTTTGAACCACGTGTTACCTACTAGCGTATTATAGTTTTATGGATTCTACCCACTATGACCTGGCTCGTTCCTTTCATCTAGGCCATGGCAACCATGGTTGCTCAGTTTTAAATTGCCTACATTTGCATTGAAGTCCCCGAGAATCACAATTATTTCAAAAGGTTTGCACTGGTCCAAAATCATATCTGACTCATAAAACACATTTATTTTTTCTGCTGTATTATCTGCCGTTGGTGGCTATGCTGTATGGCTGTTCGCAGCATTTTTCTTGCATTTGTTGCAATGAGAAAATCACATCAATGGTAGACCGGTTCTGTCGAAAGCCACACTGTGATTCGTGGTAGACTTGATCTCCTAGGACTTGAAGTCTGCGCAGAACAATTCTGGCAAATACTTTTCCAACAATACACAGAAGTGAGATACCCCTATAGTTGTTGCAGTCGCTCCGATCGCCCTTGTTCTTGTACAGGGTTATGATATTACCTCTCCATAGCACAAAGTCTGGGCTAAAATATAGAGATCATGTGTTGCCCATGCAGTATGATCCCTCTCTCGGCATGCCTAGTTCACTCCAGAGGAAAGGTAACACCTATACATCTGGAACAAGACAAGCTGCCGGATCAGCAAAGCAATGCTCTAAATGTCCGCCTGTCGGAGCTTCGATCCTAGACCAGCCGCCAACCTAGGCTTAGGGCCTGGTCTGCCCTGCCATGACATTTTGTCTTTAGGTTGCATTTCCTCGCACCAGGGTAAGGCTTGTACCCTCCCAATTGCGCTCTTCCACCCGAAGCCGTTGGCACAATGTGGGGTGTCGGGTTTGGTAAGCGCCGCCCAACGTTCGGCGCTAACAGACAGCAGGTATGGCTGCAGTGTGCTGATAACCAGGGGTTAACATGGAGTTTCACTAATAACACTATCAGAGGTTGCCCAAAATCCTTTAACTTGAACCTTCTGCGAGAACCAAGTGATGACTGTGAATTACAATCATGGTCAGACTGCGAGAACAGCAAATGAAAAGAGATGTGGCCAGACAAGAACACTACGCGGGAAGCCAAAGAAGATTGATAAACCAACACATAACTGGTAAAGTGAGCCGCTGCACGTTGCTGGATTTGCTGGGGAGGGGATCCGAGCACTTTGAAACTGAATGGTTCGATGTGCAATGAGGATGATCTGTCGACTAACTAACTGACTAATTAACTAACTTGCTGTCTATTGATGCAAGATTGTGCCAACTTCTCTTTTATTTCCCTTCCATTAGTAAATGATTATGTAAATCAGTTGCTCCCGCATCCGAATATGTCACTTCACAAATACCTAACATGTTGATTGGTGGGCCTAAAATCAGGCTACCACTGGGGCGATCAGCATGGGATCTCTTCACTTGCTGCTGAAGAAATAGACGGAGCTCGTGTGGGAATGTGCCGAGTGCAGTGATGTTGGATCTTCAACTCACTCAAGTTAACATTAACTTTATTCATTTCATTGTATATGTTTGCCAACTTTCCATTATGCAGGGTGTATTTTAATGACTGTGCAGTTTTTGAAAATATTGCCGTTCCAAGTTTTGTATTTACCTATTATGTTGCATTGTGTTGCATGAACTCCACAATAGGTAAATAGAAAACTTGGAACGGCAATATTTTCAAGAACTGCACAGTCATTAAAAATACACCCTAAAGTCCTATAACCTATAAAAGTGGTCCGACATTCTATGTGCCAATATGTTAGTTATGTTTATAGTTTAGTTTAGTCGACAGATCAACATCACGGCACACGGATGTAACCAATAAGTGCCCCGTTCTACTCCTAACTCAAGTCTGAGTCCGGAGAATCTCAGCTCAGTGCACGAACTCCGTAGCACCGGCGAGGTTCCTAAAATACTTTGGGTAGATTTTTAACTCGAAATTTTGCCCGGGCAGCGCCGTTAGGCTACTTTTGTTTTCGATTTGCAATTGCCAAGGGATATTTTACGTGCGCAACAATACACATGGGCATCCGATCTCACTACCCAGAGACCAGGGGAAATTTTGTTACTAGAGGTCCACGTGAAAAAATCCCGGGGCTTGAACCCGGGACCTCCAGCACTCGAGGCGGACACCATACCTCGAGACCACTCCACGCCGCCCCCCCCCCCCTCCCGGTAAGGAAGGAAGGAAGGTACCTTCCTTATACAAGGAGTTGAGTTTAACCAAGAACGACATCACTGCACTCGGGACATTCCCATACGCGCTCTGCCCTCATCTTCAACAACCAGCTAAGAGTCCCAGAACTGAGCTCAAAGCGAGCGAGCGCAAATATAAAAAAAAAAAAAAAATTACCAAATGCAGTATTATTGTGTTTCCGTCCGACCTTTCTTAGGGGTACAGAAGGTCGATCATATCCTCTGGTCACTCGCCGCTGCCGCAGCATTGTCTTTGGATAATGATGCCGTATCTATTCTGCCACACTAAACACATGATCCCGGAAGACCATGTCTACATCTGCCTTCACGTGGACCAATACCCAACACAGCGGCGTAGATTAAATCAGTTTGTCCCCTGCTCGTTTCCCAATACATCAGTATGCCCTGAGGGGGGGGGGGGGAGATCAAACTGCTTCCCCATATCGTTGATGTTTTGTTTTTTTTAAATTGAAGAATGCCAATCTGTACGAAGCTTACAGGTCTTCACTGTTCTCACCATGCTACGTGTGTTCGTTACAATCACGATGTGTATGCGCTGTTTATCCTCCAATCAGCGGACCGACGCTCTGACCGCCTCCACCTCCATTCTCAAACTAGATGTGGTTTATACAAGGAGCATATTATAGGATCTATATACACACACACACACAAAAGACGAAAGTGATTGCATTTAGTGGCTGAACGTATTTAAACAGCCTGAGATATACATATGCACTGTATTGATGCACTTGAATGTCGAAATCAGTCACACTGTCCTTCGAGGTGTATGACTGTGTGTTTTAAACTGGCAACGTAAACTAGATGTGGCATACTCTCCATGTAAACTAGATGTGGCATACTCTCCATGTAAACTAGGTGTGGAATACTCACTTGAAAGAAGTACGAAGAAGAAGAAGAAGAAGAAGAAGAAGAAGAGGAAGAAGCAGAACAGACAGACAGACTCAGGGTGCTAAAGGGATACTTCCATTGCTTACTTTGGTCAGTAAGGCCCGGGCATACACTAGCCCAGGCCAAAATGTGTATGTGTGTACCTGCTGGAAAGCTCCATTCTTTACACAGAGGGATGGGGAACCTTTTTCTGCCAAGGGCCATTTGGAAATTTACAACATCACTCATAACATCATTCGAGAGTCATACAACATGATCAACTAAAAAATTAGCCTGCTGTATTTGGTCAGATTATTAGTTAACTCTCCTCTAATGTGATAGTTGGAGCTGCTTCTCTTTGGTGTGGCGTGTATTGTTAGCTTGTATTGATGATGATGCTAATCACAACAGCTTTGTCAGGTTTGCGTCTTCAGTCTGGAGCGCAGTTGACTATTTGTGGTGGTAAGTTTTGAAAAAAATATTCCTTGAAACAATTAGTTGTTCCGAGAGCAGATCCATAATGCAGTGTATGTCTCCTCAAAGTGGAAAATTCCTTACAGCTTGAGTAACGTATACAAAACTGGAGATACCTTGGCAGGGCCAGATAAAATGATTTCACGGGCCTTCTATGACCCGTGGGCCGGACGTTTCCCACCTCTGCTTTACATAGACATATAAAGAAACTAAGGGAACACGAATTAGGCGAGGGAAGTCTTGGATGGTATAAACAGAGAAAGCAATTAGAATGGTTACCACGATGGCACATGCACCTGGGGGAGGGCATAATCAATAAATAGTCAAAGTACAATCTTAAGTGCCATAATGTCATTATAACCCTTTGGGAGAGAGTACGACACGTGGCGTGATGGGAGGAGAGTCCATTGGCACCTTGCCGTCTTGATAGACGATAGTTTGTGCTTCAAAAAGGCTAACTTTTACCCATGGCGGTAGCGAATGTGACTGGTAAGGCCAATTCGCGCTGTAAATGTTCGTTCACAGTGGGTGCATGTGAACACGTGGTCATTTCCACCATCATGCACCATCTTACGTCTCACACGCTCGGTGTGTGACTTATCTGCAATAATTTTCTTTTTTGTCTTTATTCCATTTCTGATATTTGCCCTCCATGCAACACGTTCAGCGGCGACTTGCTCCCAATGTGCATTATCAATGCCTGTATCAATCATGTCCCGCTTACACACATCTTTGTATCGTAGTAGAGGCCGACCCTGAGATCTCTTACTCATCTGTAATTCACCAAAAAAGATGTCCTTTGGTATTCTACCATCATCCATCCTCCTAAGATGTCATATCCATCTAAGTCTGGAAAGATGTAGACATAAAATACGTGATAAACTCTCACGTCTGGTTTATGGTGTTCTGGCGTACATTGATGGATCTGTGGTGCGTGGCCAGCAATTAGGACGACTGAGCCTGAGCATTTCGAATAATCACCTTCAGCGTGAGAATGAAATCGAGGGGAAGACCACAAGAGAAGGTTCTTAGCAATCTTGTTTGAAGGCGTAGCACACGAATTAATATATAACGATAGATTCTTCTTCATCTGAGATGGTGATAAAAACTCCGGCGCGGAGTAAGCGAGATAGGAGGCTTCTGATCGTCAGAAATCCCCCTTCCCAGAATGTTTCGGCCCTTTACCTTCTTGCCGTCTTGACAGACAATAGTTTGTTACACTGTGCTTTTAAAAATTAAAAAAAAAAATAAAAACAAGGCATAATAACATGTCCATAGTACAAAGCCTAGGCTGAATTGTAGAAACTATGTGTTGCCCGTACAGCATGATCCCTCTCTCGGCCTACCAGTACCTGCTAGGTTGGTGCTATGTGGTTGCTATGTAGAGCATATGTAGTGTGGGGTGGTGTACTTTGTGTGACTCCGGATATACTACTCTGCTGGATCAGCAAAACAATGCTCTAGCTGTCCGCTTGTCGGAGCTTCGATCCTAGACCAGCTGCCGACCAACACTTGGGGCCTGGTCTGCCCTGTCATGACATTTTGACGCCAGGTTGCATTGTATCGCACCAGGATAAGGCTTGTAGCCTCTCTAATTGCTCTTCTCCTCCCGAAGTCGTTGGTACAACGTGGGGTGTCGGTTTTGGTGAGCGCAGCCCAACATTCCATTTGGCGCTAATAGAAAGTAGGTAGTACCATCTACTGTCATACGGTAGCTCAGTCATATCTAAGACCTGACTTTACAAATACGTGAGTCAATCTTCTGTGTCGAGGTGAAGTATAATAAGCGGGAGAGTGCCCGCTTATGGGCTTCATGTATCGCTATTCCATAGACTCTTCTATTTCCTCCGTCCATCGTTTACATGGTCGGCCTCTTCCTCTGCTTCCATCTGGTCTGGACATCATTGCTTACGTGAGTATATATGGAAAAATTGACAGAAGAATCAAGCTAGCAGGGGAGCGTACTCTTGGAGACTCTTCTAAATCCAAGCATTAGATGCTGGGTTAGAGACTACATCGGCATTTCCGTCAACAACAACACACCATATACATCAATGATTGAATAATCCTCGTTCACATCAATCAACAAATATGAATTTAGGACCCTCTAATCCGTACACTAACGGACTTCTGTTTGCTGGGTGGAACCAGGACCATGGTAATATTTGTGTGAAAGCTGAAACTAGGAGTTAGTTAGTTAACGTGGAATTGTGTAGTGTACTCGCCCCACCCCCTTTTTCATTTTTGTTGAAGTCGGATGATCGCAGTAATTTATCGTTGCTGGCAGCCAGCGATGTTACAATTACTGTTTTAATTCAGTAGAGACGCATATGAATAGGTATTGTCAGGCGAATAGTTATATTTTGCTAATGAAATTACTTTTATTTGGAAATGTCCTGAAAGGGGCACTATGATGTCGACAAATACGCGGCCAGGCATTGTATTGTCGGATTGTGAACAAGTTAAAAATAAGGAATCATTCTATTTTATTGTCCTATGATATTAGAAGATAGCTTAAACCTAGATACTTTGCTACGGGTTTTACAATTTGTTAAAATCGTAATAAAATTATGGATTGAACAAACAATATGGAACCATTAAAATACCTGAATTATTTATAGAGCACATGGGCTGGCATTTTGTTGAAATATAGTTAATTGTAAATATAGAATAGATAAAGTTAATTAACATTGTCACACTGTTAACTTCTGGTAGATCTTTTTGTGTCGTAAACTCACTGTTTGCTGACATCTAATCATTACAATTCAATAAAAGAGGAGACATTCAGGCTATGGTGCAAAGAGAGAACTTCCAGAAGTAGAGAAGCAGAGCTTTTGACCACTGATCACATGTTTCCTGTCATTGACTATGACATTTCATGTGACATTTCCTGGAACAGTATCATTGGCCGTGGCATTTCATGTGACATTTCCTGAAACAGTGCCATTGATCGTGACTTTTGTGTGACATTCCATAAAACAGTGTCACTGACCATAACATTTCATGTGACATTTCCTGGAACAGTGTAATTGATTTCATGAAGCAGTGTAATTGACCATAACATTTCATGTGACATTTTTTTAAACAGTGTCATTGACCATGACATTTCATAAAAATGTCTGACATTTCATGTGATATTTCCTGGAACAGTGTCATTGACTATGATATTTCATGAAGCAGTGTCATTGTTGATGACATTTCATGTGACATTTCTTAAAACAGTGTCATTGACCATGACATTTCCTACAACAGTGTAATTGGTCATGACATTTCATATGACATTTTCTAAAACAGTGTAATTGGCCATGACATTTCCTAAAACAGTGTCATTGGCCATGACATTTCCTGAAAAGTGGTGACATAAAAATGGCTAACAGTCGTACAGAATAAACTCATTTTTCAAAAGTGACTGATCTGCTGGAACATTTTCATCTGCTAATGAACTGTCAAATAAAAGATAAAATTAGTGCAGATTTAAAAATCCAAATATGTAATTATAAATCTCCAGCACAGAAATTAATTCTTAGCCTATGCATTAAAAACCAATCATTTTCCAAGCTTTGTCTTTCTTCTGCATACACCTCCAGGGATGTGTGTTCAAGCACAGTGTAGCTACTCATGTATGTCCACAGATCTCTGCCCTTGGTATTCTGGTTGAAGTCTGTTGATGATATTTCTACAAGATGCTGTCTCAGGCCATCCATCATCATCTCTCTCCTCTTCTAGTCGTAACAATATTTTCTAGTGCCGCTCTTCTCATTATTTGACCAAAGAACATTGTCTTCTTCTTATAGTTGTTTATAATGTTCTGCTTTCATTAGCTTCTTTTAGACAATTGTGTTAGTTACTTTGGGAGGTCAAGGAATTAATCTCACCAACCCCATCTCTCCGCTGCCTCCAAGTTCGTCCTATTTTGTTCGCTCACATCCCAAGATTCACTGGCATATAGCAGCACAGGTTCCATATACCATACCAGAACTCTCTTTCAGTCATTTAGAAAGCAATGGCAAACTACTGAACGTAAACTTGCTGGGAGATCACAACAGCAGAAGATGCTGGTGTTGACTGCGACGTCATGTAAAGGATATGCAACTAAATCTCTTCCTGACATTTAATGAGAGTGACTTATTATGAAAGATATTTTCTTCTTCTGGTGCAGGATGTTCTAAAAGTTAAAAGTATGTACACAATAAAAGTACATTACCATTGTACACACAATCAGGCATATATAGCCCCATATTTTTATAGTCCAATCAAAACTCAAGGGGTCATGTGATCAATATCATGTCGGCCACCTTTACTTCTCAGAACATTTCCTGGTACACATTTTAGACTGGGTCAACCTGGGAGCCCAGTTTCTGTTAAACTGCCTCAGTGGGGATGCTAACAGATGACCACAGCGCTGGCGGGCAAGCATTCGAGTCAAATGTGCTTACAGAAATATTTGTGACAATACAATATAATTTCTTATTGGCTGTTTACTGGACAATCCGCCAAGAGTTAGAAAATGAGATTTCTATTCTAGAAAATACCGTTTATTATTGTCAAAATATTGAAGATCCTGTTTCAATTCTATGAAGCATATTGAGGATTGGGTGCTATGCCCATATCTTTAAACTAATGAGCACTTGATGGGTGAAGTAGTCACTAACCTGGCTAGACAAACACTGCAGGAAGTGAAACAACTTAAGACTCAACTTTGCTGTTGAGATTGCTTCAGTCACATAGCTTTAATCTGTACTGCATTTCAGCTTGAAAACTTAAGAGAATCCAGGATGCATTCTGTCACCTTCTTCTTGTTCATCACCCAGAGCATGTAAAACTCTTTGCCTCTAGCACAGACTGTTTGCACGTGCAGGATATTCTAAAAGTTAAAAGTATGTACACAATAAAAGTACATTACCATTGTACACACAATCAGGCATATAATGCCCCATATTTTTATAGTCCAATCAAAACTAAAGTTTCTTCAAACCATCCCCTGCCTCTTCTCCCAGAAACTATACATTCATCAATGTTCTCCCAGAAACTATACATTCATCAATGTTCTTTCCAAACCATCCCCTTCCTCTTCTCCCAGAAACTATACATTCATCAATGTTCTTTCCAAACCATCCCCTGCCTCTTCTCCCAGAAACTATACATTCATCAATGTTCTTTCCCAACCATCCCCTGCCTCTTCTCCAAGAAACTATACATTCATCAATGTTCTCCCAGAAACCAAACATTCATCAGTGTTCTTTCCAAACCATCCCCTGCCTCTTCTCCAAGAAACTATACATTCATCAATGTTCTTTCCAAACCTCCCCTGCCTCTTCTCCCAGAAGCTATACATTCATAAATGTTGTTTCCAAACCATCCCCTGCCTCTTCTCCCAAAAACTATACATTCATCAATGTTCTTTCCCAACCATCCCCTGCCTCTTCTCCAAAAAACTATACATTCATCAATGTTCTCCCAGAAACCAACCCCTGGCTCTTCTCCCAGAAACTATACATACATCAATGTTCTTTCCAAACCATTGTGGTGTTTATTAGCATATTCAAGATCAGACCAGTTTCCATGTTTACACCAATAGTTGCCAGCAATGGATCTCCAGCATTTTCTCTCTCACCACGTCAGAACAGACCTCATTCAAATCAATCATTTTAGTGTTATTCAAATGAAACCATTGTTTTCCTCTTGTATATTTGCCTTCCACCTTTCCCTCTATTATGATGTTGGTCTTGTCTCTGAGAATTACCATCATAGCACTCTGGGCAAACGCATAGATGCTCTATGTCCTATAGTAATTTACTCTTGTAAGGTGTATAAGCCACCGTAGAATTCCAGCAACACATGGTTGTAAACATGTCTCAAAGAGTCAGCTGGTGAAGTTAGAGCGCATACAGAACGAAGCTATGCGGGTCATTCTGGGATGCACTAGAGACACCCCAGTAGTGTGTATGCGTTACACACTTGGTCTGCCGACTGTTGCTGGTAGGCTCAAGGTGATTCAGGCGAAGGCATACCTCAGAGTAACTGCAGACACAGACCACCCACTGCACGAGGCGCTGGACGCAGTTAAGGGTCAGCGACTGATGGGAAATCATGGATGACTCAGGCGGAGGATACGATCAGACAGGTGTGCGCCCTGGAGAACATTAGGCGTGGAGAGGAGTGGGTCAGAGTGCCAGCAGAGCAGTCAGACGTGTGCAGAGTTATAGTCACATTAAGCCGGGAGTGCAGGGAGTGGCCAGCAGGGGCCACGGAAGTGGAAATCCAGCAACTAATTCAGGACAATGTTCACTCGAATGATGTGATTATCTACACAGATGGTTCGGTGTCAAGAGGTGAGAGAAGTGGCTGGGGGTTCATAGCCAAAGCTAATGGTCAACGTTTGGTGCAGGAGAGCCTGACATATGATACCACAACATCCAGCTTAAGAATGGAGGTGGAGGCGGTCAGTGCGGCTCTCCGCTGGATGGAGAATACGACACACACACACATCGTGATTGTAACTGACTCAGAAAGCATGCTAACGAGGGTGAGGACGGGCAGGCTTCGTGCGGAGTGGCTTGCTTCGCTTCGGAGGTCACGGGTGACAAGCATCGCCTGGATCTTTTCTCCATGGCATGCCGGTGTGCTGGGAAATGAACAGGCGGACAGATTGGCTGGCTCTGCAGAACTTGGTGGAGTATTGATACATGACAAGGCAGACGTGGTTGCGGCCCTGTGGGAGCACGTGTACACCTCGGAGGAGCAAATGGATTACCGTGGTCTAAAAAGAATGAGACAGCGAGGAGTGACGAGGGGATCTGGCCGACGCTCAATGCTAAGAGGAAAGGCGAGACGGACATATAATCAGATTGCTACTGGTAGTATTGGTGTTGGAACTCTTCGCTGGCTGCTGAAGATGGGGACGGAGCGCTTATGGGAATGCCCCGAATGCTGTGATGTCGATTCCTGAATCAATCAATCATTGCAAAATCCAGTCAATTATGAACAAGCCTACAGAGTTCTCGGCCTGGGTTGGCTGAGAGCCTGTGCTGCATTGAGAGATAAAGGACAGTGGAAGCAGAGCCCTGGGTACTTTGGCCATGTAAAGAGACAGGGCTCTGTGTTCAAGAAGATGCTAGATGGAAGAATGGAGGGGAAACTTGTCAGAGGATGACAACGTTACATGTGGGTGGATCACATCAAATAATGGCTGAGAAGAGGCTTGTCTGAGTTCATTCTGATGTCACAGGAAAGGATGTTACAGCTAACCTTCAGTGCAGAGATGACACGTGATGATGATGATGATAGTTTCTTATTGTCTCACATATAGTTTATTATGATCTGACATATTGTCTCACATATAGTTTATTATGATCTGACATATAGTTTCTGATTCTCTCACATATAGTTTATTATGGTCTACAATAGAGAAACAGCAGAAACCCTACGTCTAGGAAGAAAAACAACTGTTATTAGATAACTAAAACAATAACTAAAACAATAACTAAACTAAATAAATTTAGAGTAGGAACGTGGAATGTTAGGACATTAAATGAGCTAGGAAAGTTAAACAATGTTCTAAGAGAAATGGAAAACATGAAAATGAATATAATAGGCATAAGTGAGATGAGATGGAAGGGATCTGGCAAAATTATAACCGACAAACACACAATAATTTATTCTGGAGGGGACACACATGAAAAAGGTGTAGGAATAATATTTGATGAAAATACAGCCAAATCTATGACTGGATACTGGTGCATTTCAGATAGAGTTATAATGGTCAAAATCAAAGGCAAACCAATAGATATAAATATTATACAAGTATATGCACCAACAACAAACAGTAGTGATGAAGATATACAAAACTTTTACGATGAAGTTGAAATGGCAATAGCCTAAATTGGATCACAAGAAATAAAAATAATACTGGGGGATTTTAATGCAAAAGTAGGAAAGGGAAAAATAGAGGATATAGTGGGGAATTACGGTTTAGGTACAAGAAATGAAAGAGGAGAGAAACTAATAGAATGGGCAAATATTAATGATATGATAATTGGAAACACATGGTTTAAACACCATAAAAGACGACTATACACATGGAAAAGCCCTGATATGAAAATACGCAACCAAATTGACTACATACTTATTAATAAAAGATTTAGAAATGCATTAATTAATGTAAAGACAATGCCTGGTGCTGACGGTAACAGTGATCATGTACCACTATGTGGACAAATAAAATTAAGATTAAAGAGAGGGGAAAAAATGGTTAATAAAGAGGTTCTGAAAGTAGATAAAGAAATTCAAGAACAATACAGAGTGACTGTGAAAAATAGGTACAATGCAATAGCTAAAATACAGAGTTTAGATGAACAGTGGGAAATGTTAAGGGACTCCATTCATCAAACTAGCAAAGAAATATTACCGGAGAGAAGCCAAAAAGCTAAGAAAAAATGGATGAATGAAGAAATCTTAAGGTTGATGGACAAAAGGAAACAGAATAAAAATGACAAACAAGAGTATGCTAAGATAAATAAAGAAATAAGAGATAAATGTGTGAAGGCAAAAGAAAGTTGGTTAAATGAGCAATGCAGAAAAATTGAATTAAATTCCATTAAAGATCAAAAAAGTATGTACAGACAAATCAGCGAGCTCACGGGAAAAAAAATAAGAATAAATACAGGGTGTTTGAAATCAAAAACAGGACAGACTTTATTGGAGGAAGGTGCTATAATGAAGAGGTGGAATGAGTATATAAGAGAATTATATAATGGAGAAAGGGAAGAATTAACAGAAGAAAGTAACTTAGAAGGCCCACCTATTCTAAAAGAAGAAGTCGCTGATGCTATGAAACATATGAAGAAAGGAAAAACAGCTGGGCCAGATGAAATCACAATAGAAGAATTAGAAGTGTTGGGAGAATTTGGAGTAGAAATATTAACCAAAATGTTGAATGATATTTACAGTAGTGGATATTTACCCAGTGATATGCTGAAATCTGTATTTATAGCTATACCAAAAAGACCAGGAGCAATTGATTGTGAAGATTTTCGTACAATTAACCTCATAAACCATGTCACTAAGCTTCTACTCAGAATTATAATGAGAAGAACAAGAAAGAAAATAAAAATGGAAATTAGTGAAGAACAGTATGGTTTTATGGAAGGAAAGGGTACAAACAATGCAATATATATATTACGAACACTAATAGAAAGATCAATAGAGAAACAAAGAGACATATATTTATGCTTCATAGATTATACTAAGGCATTTGATAAAGTAAAACATGATGAGCTGATTAAAATGTTGGAAGATATCAACATTGATGGGAAAGATTTAAGAATAATAAAGAATATATACTGGAACCAAGTAGCAGCAATTAAAATGGGAAATAAAGAGGGTAGTTACGAACAGATAAAGCTAGGAGTACGACAGGGGTGTGTCTTGTCACCCGATCTCTTCTCCCTGTATAGCGAAGTAATAATGAGAGAGATCAAAGAGAAGCCAGGAATACTAATCGGAGGATATAATATAAACAATATACGCTATGCAGATGACACAGTATTGGTAGCGGATAATGCAACAGACCTACAACAATTGTTGGACAGTGTAGTAACAGAGAGTGCACAGAAAGGACTGTCCTTGAATATCAAGAAAACAGTAACAATGGTGATATCAAAGAAAATGGGGACGCCAAAATGTGACATAGAAATAGAAGGGGAAATTCTCAACCAAGTGGATAATTTTAAATACCTAGGGGCACTTATAACATCAGATGGAAGATGTACAAAAGAGATTAAGAGCAGAATAGGGCAGGCAAAGACAGTATTTCAGAAAATGAAGAGTATCTTATGCAATAAGTCGCTATCAATGAATGTAAGAAAGAGAGTACTAAAATGCTGTATAGAACCAGTTTTGCTGTATGGCAGCGAATCTTGGAATGTAAATGAACAAATTAGGAAGAACTTAGAAGCAACAGAGATGTGGTTTTTAAGACGAATGTTGCGAATTCCTTGGACTGCCAGAGTAACTAACAACGATTGCCTGAAAGAGGCTAATGAAACTAGAACACTATATACAACAATAAGAAAGAGACAAACATCTTTCTTTGGTCATGTGATGAGAAGAGAGGCATTGGAGAACATCGTGACAACTGGAAAGATCGAGGGGAAGAGAGGCAGAGGCAGACCAAGAGAAATGATGCTGGACGGACTGAGACGGTGGCATGGAGGAATATCATCAGCAGAGTTGATCCAGAACACCAAAGACCGAGATCTGTGGAGAGCCATGAACGCCTACGCCAGCCGGCACGGCACTTGATGATGATGATGATTAGATAAACAGAAACCATATAGCTGACAACTGAAAAATCTAAACTAGAGAAATACAGAAAACACATAGCTAACAAGTAGAAAATCTAAACTAGAGAAATATAGAAAACATATAGGTAACAAATAAAATACCTAAATTAGAGAAATATAAAAAACATATATCTGACAACTAGATAAAATACACCACAGAAACATGCTAGTAACTATAATACCTAGGCCTGAGTGACAGGTACATTTATTAACAAGCAAACCAACACACATGCCAGGTGCAGTTCTGTTTATTGCTATGTACAGCACATGATCTTGCCACAACTCATTGTCATACATGCCACACACTCAAGACCTCCGCGCACAGACAAGTGGAGATCTTTGAAGACACAAATAAGTATACTGCATCATTTATTGTCTGGTATATTTCACTGTTTCTCATCAGGTGCATACTACAGGAAAAAAAGTTCAACATGTAATGACATCACATAATGAATCCTTTCAACCAAAATAAACAAAGCATATTCTTTCAATGTCACTGCCATTGTTTTTAAGAGACCATCATGTCTTTTTGCTGACATAATTGTGCTTTATCTGAGTGAATGACAGACAAGATACAGTGAAATATGCTAGGCAATAAATTGTGCAATATATTGTTTGTGTCTTCAGTAGGCCAGCATGGCTGAAAGGATAAGAACGTGCGTTCTTAAACATCCGGCGTGATAATGCCGAGATAAGGGGTTCAACCCCATACACCGGACAGTTGGACTAAATTGTGGACCTTTCGTCCTTGACTTGGAGACGTAAATTGCAACTACCTCTGAAGTCGGAGTAGGTTCGCCTGATGGCGAGGGACACTGTTAATAAGGAAAGCGAATCCACATGCAAAATTAAGTCCAGCACTACTAGAAGTAGTGTGTATGGTCTACACTTGAGTTCAAAGGGAGCAAGCGCCAAAAAGAAAAAAAAAATGAAGATAAAATTGTTTAGGATAGCTCATTGACAGTCCCCTAACATGTAAAGCCTGTGCACTAACAGTGATTTCATTCTTTACTGTCTTCACATTATTTGCTGATTTCATTATTTACTGATTTATGTACTGATTTTATTATTTACTGGTTTCATTATTTACATCATTTACTTGTTTCATTATTTACTGATTTCATTATTTACTGATTTCATTATGACCGCACAGGCCAGCACCATGGTGACATATGAAATGAAAACATGCGACATATTCCACAACTATTGTACCATCAGTTGTGTAGTCATGCTAATGTTCTGCCTCAGAACTTTTTTATGTTGACAGGATGTATCCGGCATCACAAAATGGCAGTGGATATTTAGTTGTTAGATTTGCTTTGTTTAACTTCATGTGTTGTGTGTCTATTTACAGAAATTAACTTAACACAATGACCCCTTTGTTGTATGATTATAATTATTTCAGTGGGAAACACTTAAGTCGAAACCAAACTACCTCAGTGACTTCAGCTTGTTTGTTTGTTTGTTTGTATGGTTCATTGATGTTTTGGGGAAATTTTTCGTCTTTCTGGAGATTTATAAACAGCAGAGGCATCTGTTAGTTAGTGTTATACTAACTACGAGTAATGAGTTATGTTTGATAATAATAATAAACATCTTGTTCACAACTGCAACACTTTATTGTGTAGCATAACATGTTTACTAATGTTATTTTATGTCATTGTGATGCGGTTTATAAAGTGGCCGGTGCTGTATATTTTACAACTACAACACTGTGCTCCACCAAACATTGTACTATCATGGGCGTCCCCGGATCAAGTATTCTATGATAGTACAATCTAGCTGGCTCAGATAAATGATTAGTTCAAACAAAGTTACAATGACCTTGGTGTTAGGTTTTGCAGAAGATTGTTACAGTTAGGGCAGAGCTTTGGGTGATATTTAGTATAAACATTGGGAAATGAAGGTAACATACTATAGAAAGGGTAAAGCTTTGGTGGCTTTTAGTACAAACATCAGAGAATGAAGGGAACATATTACAGAGAGGGTACACTTAGTACAAACATCAGAGAATGAAGGGAACATATTACAGAGAGGGTACACTTAGTACAAACATCAGAGAATGAAGGGAACATATTACAGAGAGGGTACATTTAGTACAAACATCAGAGAATGAAGGGAACATATTACACAGGGTACATTTAGTACAAACATCAGAGAATGAAGGGAACATATTACAGAGAGGGTAGAGCCATGGTGGCATTTAGTACAAACATCAGAGAATGAAGGGAACATATTACAGAGAGGGTAGAGCTATGGTGGCATTTAGTACAAACATCAGAGAATGAAGGGAACATATTACAGAGAGGGTAGATCCATGGTGGCATTTAGTACAAACATCAGAGAATGAAGGGAACATATTACAGAGAGGGTAGAGCTATGGTGGCATTTAGTACAAACCTTGGGGGAGATGAAGGAAACACGATCTGGGTATCGGAAAGAAAACATTGACATTGTTTTGGTTATATTATTTGTACATAATTTTGTGTATCAGCTGGATAGAAAATAGGTCAAGTGAACAAATTCTTAAAATAAATTATTGAACAGCATAAAAAAGAATGCCGTTTTGACTTAGTCAAAATGTGGAACATAGAGATCTGTTACTGACAATAATGGAGAGAAAAAGAGGACATCCAGGAAGCAGTTACATCACAAAAGCCTGCAGGGACTTTAGGTCTTAGACTTATGCTGGGGTGAAGAGAATTGCTGAGAACCAGAGACAGCTCTACCATAGCTCCTGATGCATACCCACTACTTGCCACCTCATACCACCCAGTGTTGGGAATTTCACTTGTTATTTAGTCTGGGATTTTTTGTGTCTTCCACCTCATGTACTCCTGAATGTTATTTTTCAGGATGTTTCTCATGTGGCATGGAAAGTGGATTCCGTGTGTACAACTCTGACCCCTTGAAAGAAAAAGAACGACAAGGTAAATGATGTGTTATTGTGACCCAGATTACAGCTGTTCTTGATCTGGCATATTGTAAAGCCAGTAATATTCATGTAACTTATTGTTAGTTATATTTAGTGTGCACAGGGAAATCAAGTGGTCATCCTTTTCAGGAGTGCGTGAACGTGCTATCTATGCAGTTATATAATACACAGCTGGCAGCCATCATGGATGTAGTAAGAATGGCGGATACATAAGTGATGACAGAGGCAAAATGATTGTGTGAAAGAAGCTGGCTTTTGCTCAACCAACTTTAAGGTGTTGTGAGAAGTGGACAGATCACAGTGCACAGGGTGCATGATTTAATGTTGTTGTGAGAAGTGAACAGATCACAGTGCACATGATTTTTAGCTACCCAAGAGTGGGGTGGTTTGTGGGTAGGCACACATTGTGGCGTATTTGTGAGACAAATGCAGTAAGTGGTAAACACATCTGGAATCTGGCATTCAGAGTGTAGATGCATGACAGGAGAAAGACACCTGCTCGGGAGTCATATCCAGTAGAGGTAGATATCTCCCCTTCATGGTTGTAGAAAGTGGAAAAATAGGCCTTTGTTTGTATAATAGAAAAATAGAAGCCAATGTGCAATTAACCCTTTGCAGGGCAGACTTTTGTCCGTTTGTTAGCTCTGAACGGGCAAGATTTTTCAGGTTCTGTAAAATTTCGGTTACGTCAGTAAAAACATCACATCTAAGGTGTTAATAAACAGATTTTAGTGAAATAAAAAACAAAATGAAGGAAAATGCATGCACAGTAATTTACTCACGTGAATAAGTAATCCGATGTTGCTGGTAATCCACACATGAACACAAATATTTACAAAATGAAACATATTGTTTGTGATTGTCAATCATTTATACAGCAATTTACAAACACATTTTCAGAATCAGAATCACTTTTTTAAAAGTTCGACTCATGACTGCTAACGCTGATCACTGATATCTAGCTCCGATTAATAGATGTGAGGATGTGTGAATGTGTGTGTGGTGGGTGAGTGTGAGGATATGTGTGTGTGTGGGGGTGTGGGTGTGTGGGTGGGGGTATGCGTTTGGATGGGTTTGGGTGTTGGTGGGTAGTTCTTCTTCTTCTTCTTTCGTTCGCTTGAAATATGTCTATATCTGCAATGTCGTCTCTTGCATGAATTGAACTGTTTTTTTCACTTCACACAGTGGTCCATAGAGTTTATCTTCCACTGTCGTCTCTCTAGGCCAGAAGGTTTGCCTAGATATGTTATATTTTAGGCAGTCTTGGAGTATGTGCTCTGCTGTCTGCGACGCCAATCCACATGTGCACATGGCTGTTTCACCAATCTTGAATTTTGTATACATGTGGTTGCGTAATCTATTGTGTCCTGTTCTGAGGCGCAGAATAATGACTTGTTCTGGTCTGTCCATAATGTGGTAGTCATCTTGAGCAGGTTTTGGTGGCTTTCTGACTGATTTGATCATTCTTTTCTTTTGGTGGTATGTAACGGGCACATCAGGCTGTTCCTCTTTGGCTCCTTCCTTAGCCAATTGATCAGCTCTGTCGTTTCCGGGTACTCCACAGTGGGATGGTATCCACTGTATGGTGACTTTATGCTGACTGCTAAGTTCAGAAAGTAGTGTCCTTAGTACTGGCAATTTCCCAGAGAGGAGCGCCTCGAGTACTGATTTTGCATCTGTTAGTAGCACCACAGGTTGTGTACCATTGCTGTTATTTAGTAATTTCTCTGTTGCTATCTTGATTGCCTCAATTTCGGCATCATAGTTATGGCAGTACTTTCCTGTCGGTACTCTGGCTGTGTCCCTAGTATTATTTGGGTATTCTATGTACACTCCCGCTCCTCCATTTCGAACAGCATTTTGTGCTGACCCATCTGTGTAGACTCGGATCCAGAGGTCCTGTGGGTATTCTTCATCAAGGAAGCTGAGAGTGGCTGTTCTGCGCTTCACACTGTTCTGTTCTTCCTTGTCAAATATTCCTCTCACTTTTGTCTGGATTTGTAATGATAGTCTATGCTCATCTTTCCATGGAGTTCGCTCTGGAATAGTTGTTAGGGGGATACCAACTGTGGGCAGATCAGTGGTTTCTCTGCAGAGTCGTTTGGCCTGGTGGATAAAACTACTTCTTTTCAACCGCCCCATAGCTAGGTTTTCAAATCTGTTCTTCATAGGGTGGCCTGGCAAGCTGAGGAACTTTTCTGCTTGTATTAGCGTTTTCGTATCTCTGCGCTCACTCAGTGCCTGTGTCCTCCCCATCTTCTCCATTTCCACTATAGGGGTTGATCTCATCCCTCCTGTGGTGACTCTAAGTGCTTGATTTTGCACCTTGTCCAGCTCTTGTAGTGTGGTATTTGATGCTGAACACCACGCAGTTGACCCATATTCCAGGTGTGGTCGTATGCTCTGTTGGTAAACTTTGCTAAGTATTTTCGTACTGGCTCCCCATGTGGTTCCACTTAGCTTTCTCAGGATGGCTATTTTCCTTCTGGCTTTTGCTACTGCTTTGTTGATGTGCTTTCTCCATGTCAGCTTGCCATCAAATGTTACTCCAAGGTATGTTGGTTCTTTATCTTCTCTTAGGGGTGTTCCATTTATCTGGATGATCCCTGCCTTTTGTTTTGGAGAGAGGGTAAATAGGGTGGTGCTGCACTTGTCAGTGTTTATGCTGACACACCATCTATTTGCCCATGCAGCAAATGTATCTACAGCTCTTTGTAGCAATCTGGTGGCCACTGATGCATATTCATTTGTGCTCCATAGAACCAGGTCATCGGCGTACATTGCCGCTTTAATTCCATGCGGTAGGTGAGCAACAAGATCATTGATGAAGATTAGAAAAAGTGTGGGGGACAAGACTCCGCCCTGGGGGACACCGTGACGCAGTAGTACTTTCTTGCTCTTGAGTCCGTCTATCTGTACTCGGGCTCTTCTGTTGTGCAAGTATGCTTTCACCCATTTGTACATTCTTCCATTGACTTTGCAGTTTCTCAGTTTCTTCATCAGACCTTCTTTCCAGACTTTGTCAAAGGCTTTCTTCAGATCTATCCATGCCGCAAGCACCAGCTTCTTCTCTTGGAATGCATCCTCAATTTCTTGAGAGAGGTAGGTTGTCTGATCTTCCGTAGAGTAGCACTGCCTAAAGCCAGCCTGCTGTGGCACAAGGATGTTTTTACTTTCAATGTACCACTGCAGTCTGTGATTGATGATGCGCTCCAGTGTTTTGCAGAGACAGCTGGTGAGGCTAATTGGTCTGTAGCTAGAGGCAATGGAACCATCTTTCCCTGATTTTAGGAGGGGTATCATGATTGCTTCTCTCCAGGCTTGTGGAACACTGCCTAAGGTCCAGCTGTTATTGAAGATCTGCAACAGCTTTGTTTTGGCCTCTGTTCCTAGGTTCCTGATCATTTCACTGGAGATACCATCAGCTCCTGGTGACTTTCTCATTTTCAGTTTTGATATGGCTAGCTCCAGTTCGCTGATTGTGATGGGTGCCTCCAGAACCTCATGTACTATTTCCTTCTGTCCTGTATGTTGTCGTTTCTCTCGAATCTCTTGTTGTTTCTCTGGACTAATTTTGATATTGCTATCTTGTGCGAACGAGTCCGCAAAATGGTCAGCTGCTTGCTTTCTTGTTAAGATTTTTCCATATTTATGTAGTGCAATTTTTGAGTTTCTCCCTGTGCCCTCGTCATTAAGTTGTTTTATTAGCTTCCACAATTTCCTTGTGTCTCTTTCAAAGTTCAGAGACTCCGTTTTCTCCTGCCAGCTTTTCCGTCTAGCCTGCAGCTTGGCCCTTTGAAATTTGGCTTTTGCATGCTGGAATTTATTGTGGTGCTCTTGGCTGGGTGTGGCCTCTGCTTGCTTTCTACACACTTCAACATCATTATGCAACTGTTCCAGTTCACTACTCGAGTAGGGTTTATATTGTTTACGGGCTCCTCTTGGTACTGTTTCTCGCGCTGCCTGTAGTATGCATTTCCCAAACTCTTCAACTGCTTTATTTATGTCTTTCTCAGTGTTCAGGTTTCTAACCAGTATGCTGGTGCGATGCTTGTACATTGCCCAGTCTGCTTTCTTGTAGTTCCACCTCGAGAGGGTGCTGCTTTCACTTACAAGCTCATTTTCTACGGTTAGAAAGACTGGCCGATGGTCACTGCCACCAAGTTGTTTCCCAACAGTTCGTGTAATGTTCCACTCCAGGTCTGGTGAATGAAAAGCCAGGTCAGGTGTAGTTGTAGAGTGCCATGATCTCGAGTAGAAAGTATGTGGGTCGGACGGCTTGTTAATCAACATGAATCTATTCTCATCTTGCCAGTCTTCCAGTCTCTCTCCTCTCTGGTCCATGTGATCATAGCCCCAGCTCTGCGAGTGGCTGTTGAAATCGCCACACACAATCATTTTTTATTTTAGTGGTAGAGTGTCCAGTGCCTGTGGGCGGTCACTTGGACAGTAGTAATTGATCAGATGTAGATCTGTATTACCTGTCTTAAGTTTAAGTGTCTGATACTCAGCCCCTTCCATGTAGACTTTGATTTGGGAAGCCATGATGTTATTTCTTACAAGGGTCAGTATCCCACCTTTTCGCCTGTTCTTTCGGTCAGATCGGTAACACTGGTAGCCTCTGATTTTGAAGGCTATATTTTCATTGAGGTGAGTTTCTTGCAAGCAACATATGCTTACTTTTTCTTGGTCCAAGATTTTTTCTAATTCTATTTTTTTGTTGCTGACTCCCTCCGCATTCCAGTGCATTATTTTAAGTCTTCGTTTAGTATGGCCAGTCGTCCTATTCTCATGTCCCCTGGCTCCACAGGACATCTGAGAAGGACCTCCAGTAGTTGGGGTTGGACCCTTTCGAGACATAGGGTACCATAACGATTAGCAGTAGTCGACATATTCCATTTTGCGTGATTGCGTGGCATCCTGATTTCTGTGGTGCGCCTCTTGGCTGGTTGCCTCCGTCTTCAGCACCTTTCTTTGCTAGGGCAGACTGTGGTCTCACTCGAGTGTAGATGTGTACGCGCGCACACACCTGTCTGATCATGCATGTACGTGCATACACATCTAGAGCATACTGGTTATTTTCCGGCGCCAGAGACTCGCCGTCGCCCCTTCTCCCGTTAGTTTAAACAGGCCCGCCACGTGAAGGCCAGGAGTTGGACTTTTGCTGCATAGGTTATGTATTCACGAGCCATTGAGGTATTTGAGCAAAGTTGGGCGCTCACCCCAACACCGCGCCTTGGCTACATACAGCAACATTTGGAACCCTGGTGGGTAGTGAGATTTGTGGGTGTTAGTGGGATGTATGGATGGATGTGTGGGGCTAAAAGTAGAGGTGTGGGAATGGGTGTGGGGTATGTGTGTATGGGTGGAGGATATGTGTGGGTGGGTGAAGATGTGTGGATGGTTTGGGGGAAGTATGTGTGGGTGGCAGGGTTGTGTGGGTAGATTGGGAATGTAAGGGCGGGTGGGGAGGGGTGTATGGTATGTAGGTTTGGGATATGTGTGTGGTGTGTTGGTGGGGGATATGTGAATGGTGTGTGGGTGGGGGATATGTTTGTGGTGGGTGGGTAAGGATGTGTGTGATGGGTGCTGGGAATGTGTGTATGGGTGGGGGATATGTGTGGGTGAGTAGGGGATGTGTGGTGGTTGGGGGAAGTATGTGTGAGTGGCTAAGGGATGTGTAGGTGGTGAGGGATGTGTATGCATCGGGGCGGGATGCGTGAGTGGGTGGAGGATGTGTGTGGGTGGGGATATGTGTGATCGAGAGATGTTTGGTTGGGGGTGTGTGGGTGCGTAGTGGAGGATGTGTGGGTGAGTGAGTGAGTGTGTGTTGATGGATGGGTGAGGAATGTGTGTGTGGGTGGGGAGAGGTGTGTGGTGTGTTGGTTGGGGATATGTGTGTTTTGTGTGGATGGGGGATTTGTGTGGTGTGTGGGTGGGGGTATGTGCAGGGTGGGTGGGTGAGGATATCTGTGTGGGTGTGAGTGGGGGATATGTGTGAGGTGTGTAGGTGGGGGATGTGTGGTGGTATGTGGGATGTGTGGGTGAGGAATATGTGTTTGTGGTGTGTGGGTTGGGAATATTGTGTGGTGGGATGTGGGTTAGGGCATGTGTGGGTGGGTGGAGGATGTATGTGTGGGTGGTGGGGTGTGTGAGTGGATTGGGGATGTATAGGTGGTTAGGGAGATATGTGTGTGTGGGTTTGGGGATGTATGAGTGGATGAGCGATGTGTGGGTTGGTGGGGGATGTGTGTGCATGGGTGGGGAATATGTGGTCGATGGAGGTGTGGTTGAGGGATGGGTAGTTGGAGGTGTGGGTGGGGAGAGGATGTGTGGGTGGGTGATGGGTGTGTGCGTTAGGATGTGTATGTGGGTGGGCGTGGGATGTGTGGGTTCGTGGGGGATGTTTGTGTGGGTGGCGAGTGTGTTTGGTTTGGGGGAACAGGTGAGGGCAGTGTGTGGGTGGGGGATGTGCAAGAGGGGGATGGGTCAGTTGGTGGGGTATGTATGTGTCCCTGGGTGTGTGTGTGGGTGGGGTGATATGTGGGTAGGTGGGAGATGGGCCTCATAACATGGTAATTTGCCTTGTTTATGTTTACAACATTCATTTCACAATGTTTTTTTTCTTCTTCCTATGTGAATGTATAATGCTCTTGATGGACGTGATGATGAGTGATTGGAAGGGCCGAATGTAAGACAGGCCTGCGTGCCCAATTTGTGACCCTTTTAAAATAAAGTTGATTTGATTTGATTTAATAGTCAACTTCGTGCCCTTCAATGTCACTTAAATTAACGCTATCACTTGAAGAATCGTCAAATTCAATTTGAAATACAAAGCTTAAAACCCCCCCAAAACTATTTTTTTAAAAATCCGTTCAAATTTAAAGTACATGCCTGCAAATGGCGGCTACATTGTCAAGCTATCAGCAAAACTGAAAGTAGGCAATTGGAAGTCTCGGAAAGCCGCGAGATCGTGTTTTTACAGTTCTTATTAATCAAGAATGCTTTAGGATGTTTTGTCCATTCCGGGGTAAAAACGCTCTCGGATGTTTTGCCCGGTAAAGGGTTAAAGTAAAGGTTTTTTGGGGACAAGTGAAAACATTTCAGATATGTAGGCACATGGATAACATCAGATGGAAGATGCATCACTGAGATAAAGAACAGAATAGGACAAGCAAAATCTGCATTCTATCAAATGAAGAACATTTTTACAGTAAGTCATTGTCCTTGAAAGTTAAAAAAAGAGTTCTTGCATATTACATGAAACCAGTTTTAACCTACGGCTGTGAATCCTGGACAATTAATAAACAGGTAAAAAAATCCATGGAAGCATTAGAGATGTGGTTTTATAGAAGAATGCTGAAAAATTAATTGGACAGCCAAAATAGGCAATCAGGACGTTTTGAGGGAAACCAAGTCACAAAGACAACTTATCATAAACATCAGGAAGAGGCAGTCATTGTTTTGAGAAGATAAAAACTAGAATAAGTTGTGACAACTGAAGAGAGATACAGGAAGACAGCATGAGAAGATTCTTGACCATCTTGTGTCATGGCACAGATGGGAGTCAACACACGAATTGATACATTATGTCAGAGATCATAATTTGTGGAGAGGCATGATCGCCCATGCCAGCTGGCAGGGCACTGGATGATGATGATGATGATCTACCCTTCTTCTCCCCCCCTGCCCCCCCCCCCCCCTCCCCCTCTCTCTCTGGAAGATAAAGTGGCTTAAAAACTTGTGGAAGGGTAAAACTTCTGAGGATCAGATGCCTCCTGCCATGAGGCACACAGAAAAGTGAATGAGAATAACATTACAGAAACATAACGCTCAATGTAATTAATCACATAAATAGCCTAGAAAAGAAGACTAGAAATTGCCTTATCCGTAACATGTGGCAAAATAAGGCTGAGGTTTTGGATGTGTATTTATACCCCTTTCTGCACTTTATGAGTGATGTGATTACTAACACCTCGGCTATTTAACTTTACATACAATTTTCTGGCGTACATTTTAGGAGTTGGTTCGACTTGGTTGAGAGTCTACAGTATCTACCTGTGGCTCAGAAGGTGCTAGGTTCAATCCCGGCACAGGATTGTGAATTGTTGCCAAGAACCACTGCTATCTAATAATATCACATGTCCCCCTGATCTCTTGGGTATTGGAATCTGATACCTATTCTTCTCACATAAGGGCTGGAGATTGAACCACAGCCATTTGTCTTGGAAAGTAAGTGCATTACCCACAATGCTGCCACAGCTGTATTCCAATGTTAGTGAGGGCACATAGCATGCACCTGGCTGTTCAACACTATTATGTTCCATCAAATTGAGATATTTTACCTTTTCAGATGTACAGACATTTATCAATAGATGCCTCTGTAAAATACCTTAGATTGCATACAGGATATGGTAACAAGTTCGGAATTAGAGAGAAAGAATGCCAAACAATAACCGGTACAGAAAGAATGAAGATGAGAGAGTGGTGATGGATATAACTACAGTAGGAAGAAAATACGCGAGGATAGCAGAGAGATCCCTGAGCTAGAACCATGGGAAAGGTAAAGGGTGGGACGATGAAAGAGATGGAACCCATGGGAAAAGTCAAGGGTGGGATGATGAAAGAGATGGAACCCATGGGAAAAGTCAAGGGTGGGATGATGAAAGAGATGGAACCCATGGGAAAAGTCAAGGATGGGACAAAAAAAATCAAATCAAATCAAATCAACTTTATTAGGGTCACAAATTGGGCGCGCAGGCCCGTCTTACATTCGGCCCTTCCAATCACTCGTCTTTCGTTCATCAAGAGCATTATACATTTACATAGGAAGAAAAATAAACATTGTGAAATGAATGTTGTAAACATAAACAAGGCTAATAACCATGTTATGAAGCCCATCTGCCACCTATCCATACATCACCCCACCCACACAACACCCCCACCTACCCACACACACGCAAACCAAGGGACACATACACACCCCCACCTACCGACACACACGCACACCAAGGGACACATATATATCCCACCAACCTATCCATCCCCCTCCCGCACATCCCCCACCCACACACACTGCCCTAACCTGATCCCCCAACCAAAATACACTCGCCACCCACAAACATTCCCCCACCAACCCACACATTCCGCGCCCATCCACATACACATCCTACCCCACACATCCTCTCCCCACCCACACCTCAAACCACCCATCCCCCAGCCACATCTCCATCGACAACATATTCCCCACCCATGCACACAATCCCCCACCAACCCACACATCGCACATCCACATCCCAAAACCATACACACACATCCCCACCAACTGACATGTCCCTACCCCCCCCCCCCCCCCCCACACGTCTCCCTAACCACCCATACATCCCCAATCCACTCACACACACCCCACCACCCACACATACAACTTCCACCCACCCACACATGCCTTAACCTAATCCCCCATGACACAATCCTCCACCCGCACATCACATACACCCCCTACCACGCACTATTCCCAACCCACGCACCACACACACACATACCCTCACCAACACATCCCCACTTACACACCACACACATATCCCCCACCCAGATACCACACAATATTCCCACCCACACCCACACAGATACCCTTACCCATCCACCACACATACCCCCACTCACACACCACAAAAATCCCCCACCCACACACACAAACCTCACCCACACAATATCCCCAACCAACACACCACACACCTCTCACCACCCACACACGCATTCCCTACCCGTCCACCAACACACACTCACTCACGCATACATCCTCCACTACGCACCCACACACCCCCACCCACCCACCTCCAACCAAACATCTCTCGATCACAATACCCCTACCCCCACACACATCCTTCACCCACTCACACATCCCACCCCGACACATACAACTCCCTTACCCACCTACACATCCCTAAGCCATTCACACACCCCCACCCACACATCTCCCACCAACACTCCCCCACATACTTCCCCCAACCACCACAATCCCCTACTCACCCACACATATACCCCACCCATACGCACATTTCCCGCACCCATCACGCACATCCCCCACACCACACACTATCCTCCACCCATACCACAACAAACATACCCTCCACCCACACATCATTCACACATCCCCCATCAACACACCGCACACATATCTCAAACCCACACACCATACACTTCTCCCCACCCTCCCTTGCATCCCCAATCCACCCAACACAACCCCGCCTCCCACACATACTTCCTCAAACCATCCACACATCTCCACCCACATAAACACACATCTCCTGCATCCGTCCCATACACATATCCTCCACCCATACACACATCCCCCACACCCATTCCAACACCCCTACTTTCACCCCCACACATCCATCCAACACCCACAAATACCACTACCCACCAAAACCCACACACCCCAACCCATCCAAACGCATACCCCCACCCACACACCCCCCACCCACACATATCCCCACACTCACACACATCCTCCACATACACTCACACTTCCTCACATCTAGATACATACAAAATGTCTCACGTTAGTATTGAAACTAGTATGAACAAACTCCCACACTTTACTCACACACATACACTGACACTTGTCATGAGCAGTCTCATAAAAATGTTAAACATGGAGAAAAATGTGTACATAAAATGTATGTGATGTAAAAATAGTGATGCTCTCTCTCTCTCTCTCTCTCTCTCTCTCTCTCTCTCTCTCTCTCTCTCTCTCTCTCTCTCTCTCTCTCTCTCTCTCTCTCTCTCTCTCTCTCTCTCTCTCTCTCTCACACACACACATTCACTCTTCCGCTCATTCATTCACTCTCACGCATTCACTCTCACGTTCACTCATTCACTCTCCCGCTCACTCATTCACTCTCCCGCTCACTCATTCACTCTCCCGCTCACTCATTCACTCTCCCGCTCACTCATTCACTCTCACGCTCACTCATTCACTCTCCCGCTCACTCATTCACTCTCACGCTCACTCGTTCTGTATCTTATTCACACTCACTGACTCTCTCACTCAAACTACAGTAATGAACATGAGTTTATATTATGTATGATAAAATCAAATGGTATTTAACTGATAATATGACAGATGAGAATACACAAACATATGGATTCGCGTGTTACATAACATGCGTGTTACATGACATGCATCTGCTCAGCTCTCTCTCTCTCTCTCTCTCTCTCTCTCTCTCTCTCTCTCTCTCTCTCTCTCTCTCTCTCTCTCTCTCTCTCTCTCTCTCTCTCTCTCTCTCTCTCTCTCTGTATTCTTTCATATACACACACTCACACGCATGCGCACGCTCACACACACTAACACATCAACTCTCCCACTGTCTCACTCTCTAACACACAATCCTTCACACACACACACACACACACTCACTCTCTCAATCACACATACACATACACATGAACGCATGCACTCCCTCACTCACTCTCCCACATACACGTACGAATGCATGCACTGACACATTCCCCCACCATTTCTCGCTCAATCACTCTCTCCACACACACACATGCACGTGCGCACACACGCATTCACTCTCTCCCTCTCTCTGACACCCACTTTCTCTCTCTCTCTCTCTCTCTCTTTGTCTCTCTCTATCTCTCTCTCTCTCTCTCTCTCTCTCGCTCCCACACGCACACACATATATAGTGAACAATTATAGTTAAACAATTATAATGAACAATTATACTGAACAATTATACCAGTAAATGAATTATGGTGGCATATAGTCGGTATGGATTAAGTATTGAAAGAGTTTTCGGTTAAATGTGTAGGGACTCATTGGAGTTTTCAGATCTGGAGGCAGATCATTCCATAAGTGAGCACCAGAATAGGCGAAACATGTTTTGTATAGGTCCAATCTAGGCTTTGAGACATGTAACAAATTTAACAAATTGATGAAAGAGATGGAACCCATGGAAAAAGTAAAGGGTGGGATGATGAAAGAGATGGAACCTATGGAAAAAGTCAAGGTGGGATGATGAAAGAGATGGAACCCATGGGAAAAGTCAAGGTGGGATGATGAAAGAGATGGAACCCATGGGAAAAGTCAAGGTGGGATGATGAAAGAGATGGAACCCATGGGAAAAGTCAAGGTGGGATGATGAAAGAGATGGAACCCATGGGAAAAGTCAAGGGTGGGGCGATGAAAGAGATGGAACCCATGGAAAAAGTCAAGGGTGGGGCGATGAAAGAGATGGAACCCATGGGAAAAGTAAAGGGTGGGACGATGAAAGAGATGGAACCCATGGAAAAAGTAAAGGGTGGGATGATGAAAGAGATGGAACCCATGGGAAAAGTAAAGGGTGGGATGATGAAAGAGATGGAACCTATGGAAAAAGTCAAGGTGGGATGATGAAAGAGATGGAACCCATGGGAAAAGTCAAGGTGGGATGATGAAAGAGATGGAACCCATGGGAAAAGTCAAGGTGGGATGATGAAAGAGATGGAACCCATGGGAAAAGTCAAGGTGGGATGATGAAAGAGATGGAACCCATGGGAAAAGTCAAGGGTGGGGCGATGAAAGAGATGGAACCCATGGAAAAAGTCAAGGGTGGGGCGATGAAAGAGATGGAACCCATGGGAAAAGTAAAGGGTGGGACAATGAAAGAGGTGGAACCCATGGAAAAAGTAAAGGGTGGGATGATGAAAGAGATGGAACCCATGAAAAAAGTAAAAGGTGGGATGATGAAAGAGATGGAACCCATGGAAAAAGTAAAGGGTGGGATGATGAAAGAGATGGAACCCATGGAAAAAATAAAGGGTGGGGTGATGAAAGAGATGGAACCCATGGGAAAAGTCAAGGGTGGGATGATGAAAGAGATGGAACCCATGGAAAAAGTAAAGGGTGGGATGATGAAAGAGATGGAACCCATGGGAAAAGTCAAGGTGGGATGATGATAGAGATGGAACCCATGGGAAAAGTCAAGGGTGGGATGATGAAAGAGATGGAACCCATGGGAAAAGTCAAGGTGGGATGATGAAAGAGATGGAACCCATGGGAAAAGTCAAGGGTGGGATGATGAAAGAGATGGAACCCATGGGAAAAGTCAAGGGTGGGATGATGAAAGAGATGGAACCCATGGAAAAAGTAAAGGGTGGGATGATGAAAGAGATGGAACCCATGGGAAAAGTCAAGGTGGGATGATGAAAGAGATGGAACCCATGGGAAAAGTCAAGGTGGGATGATGAAAGGGATGGAACCCATGGGAAAAGTCAAAGGTGGGACAATGAAAGAGATGGAACCCATGGAAAAAATCAAGGGTGGGACAATGAAAGAGAAACTTTAGAACAACCAAATGATAAGCAGCAAATAAAATTGGAATTGTTGTTAGAGCTAAATCATTTTAATTGTTGACAATTGAACAACTTGAATTCAGAGCTGGCGATGATCTAGTTCATGCCTATAGCCAAGCCACGCACTCATTTTGAGCATACCAATGAGTTCTTTCTGCTGTGTATGCATGATGTGGATGCTGATTGTCTGCCATCATGATGGAGTATTGCTATGATTCCCTTGCAGTCTGACACTGCATGAATTGTTTAGTTCGCAACAGGCTTTATCACCAGGAAGACTTTGGGCAATCGCCCCTTTGTTAGCTAGACCAGTGTCTGATTCCCAAGATGGCCGGTGGGGGATGAAAAGCCTTGATGTGTATTGGTCTGACCTTGGCACATCCTAGGTTCTACATCCAATAAGATTGTGAAAACACAGTCTATGATAGAATCAATGGAGTACAATTTTGCAGCATTACATTCGTCAACAGACAATATAACAGTGATGATATGTATGACATTCTGGAAAGACTTTATTGTGTAAAGCTAATTTGTATGAGATGAAGTATCTAACTTCTTTACACTGCTTAGTTTATGTTTATTGGCACATAAACTGTTTATTCAAATGGTATCATGCTTAATTTTTCAAGGCACATTATTGTGTGACTGCATGGATTTCTGGGTAATAAGCGGTATTTGGCTATCCAGAGTGTTGAACTGAGTCACTACCGTTGTGTTATGGGAGTCTTGGGATGTCAGTGGCCAGCTCGCTTGCCTGCCAGCTCAGTGGTCATGTGTCCTAATCCCCATCCAGCTGGGAATTGATAAAAATTGTCTCAGTTCCCAGGTCAACCCAGCCTAAAATAGGTACTAGATGTTCTGGCTGGGAAGTAAAGATAGCCGGTGATACTGACCACTTCATCCATCAAGGACCAGTTTGTCTCTAGAAGTATGGGTCTGGCAGCATAAACTTGATATGCCTCAAGACATGCACAAATGACCTTGACTTTATTTTTACTTTGTGTTATGTTTGTGCAGACTTTTCTGATGGAGGAATTGGGCACGTGGAAATGTTGTTTCGCTGTAACTACCTGGCTCTGGTTGGAGGTGGGAAGAATCCCAAATACCCACCTAACAAAGGTATCAGAATTTTTTTCTTCTTTGTTAGTGTTGCATGTTAACAGTGGAGAGAACATTGAAATTGATGATAATAAGAATGAAAATTATGTTACCTTTAAGTTAAGTAAAGTAAGTAAGTTTGTAAGATTGACCTCATTCTTCATTATTAATTTAGAGCAAAAGAAGAAGATGATGAAAATTAGATAAATTTTACCTCTGAAGTCAGAGTGGGTTCGCCTGAAGGTGAGGGGTACTGGTAATAGGATAAGCTAATCCACACACAAGTAGTGTTATGGACTACGTTTGAGTTCAAAGCCAGCGAGCACAGATACACACAAAATATAAATTAGCTGTTTATATTTGCACATGGGGGAGCAGTGGCTGAGAGGTTACAGTGTTCACTTCAGGCTCAGAATGTACCGGGTTTGATCCCTGCCTAGGGCTGGGAGTGTTTCCAAGAACCACTGGTATCTAATGTTATCACATGTCCCTCTGATCTCTTGGATAGTGAGGTACTTAGCTTTCTCAGATAAGGGCCAAAAACGGTGTCCCGTGTGCAAGATGTGCAGGTTAAACATCCCATGGCAGTTGGCAGTCACAAAGAGAAAGCTGTAAGGCTGCTGCCCTGGCAAAATTGTTCAGGAAACATTCAAACCTACCCGCGGGTAGAGTCTTTTACCTGGCATGGGATCTGTTTAGAAGAAGCCAATCTGACACAAACGCATGCCGAAGTCAGACACAAGTAGGGACACAACTAGGAGTCAGACACAAGTAGGGACACAACTAGGAGTCAGACACAAGTAGGGACACAACTAGGAGTCAGACACAAGTAGGGACACAACTAGGAGTCAGACACAAGTAGGGACACAACTAGGAGTCAGACACAAGTAGGGACACAACTAGGAGTCAGACACAAGTAGGGACACAACTAGGAGTCAGACACAAGTAGGGACACAACTAGGAGTCAGACACAAGTAGGGACACAACTAGGAGTCAGACACAAGTAGGGACACAACTAGGAGTCAGACACAAGTAGGGACACAACTAGGAGTCAGACACAAGTAGGGACACAACTAGGAGTCAGACACAAGTAGGGACACAACTAGGAGTCAGACACAAGTAGGGACACAACTAGGAGTCAGACACAAGTAGGGACACAACTAGGAGTCAGACACAAGTAGGGACACAACTAGGAGTCAGACACAAGTAGGGACACAACTAGGAGTCAGACACAAGTAGGGACACAACTAGGAGTCAGACACAAGTAGGGACACAACTAGGAATCAGACACAAGTAGGGACACAACTAGGAGTTAGACACAAGTAGGGACACAACCAGGTCTGACACTAGGGACACAACCAAGTCTGACACACTTCTCTCAGAAGAGGAACGAAGAAGAAGATCAATATTTCTTTCATCTCACTGGATTTTGCCAGTGCCATGGTGAAGGCCTACAGACATGATTCGTAATCCTACATATCACATTCGAAACACAGCTGAGGGCGATTTGGAACCCACCTCCTAGCGCTGGTTTTCATTCAATGATATGAGTGCCAGTTTTCATCCAATGGTTTGAGTGCCAGTATTTCAGAAAGCAGTGGCAAACTACTGAATGTAAACCTTATCAAGAAATCACAAAAAGCCAAAAAATACTGGAGTTGACTGTGACATCCTGTAAAGGATTTGCAATTAATTTTTCTTTAGAGACTAGATTTGTAAAAAGTGGTTTCATTTTTTGTGTTGCTCCTCAGTGATGGTTTGGGACGACCTGAAGAAGAAGCATGTTATAGAGTTAGAGTTTTCTTCAGACGTCAGAAGTGTGCGGCTGAGACGAGACAGGTATTGCTGACTCTGTCTTGTCACTGTCAGTTGATCTATGTAATCTGTGTTGAACATTTGTATTATTTTATAGAAAGATACAATAAAATATGAAACACTCCCTGTCATTTAGCAATAGTTAATTTGTGTCTTCATAGACTTAGATGGATAGGACATCTTAGGAGGATGAATGATGGCAGAATACCAAAGGACATCTTTTTTGGTGAATTACAGATGGGTAAGAGATCTCAGGGTCGGCCTCTACTACGATACAATGATGTGTGTAAGCGGGACATGATTGATACAGTCATTGATAATGCACATTGGGAGCAAGTCGCAGCTGAATGTGTTGCATGGAGAGCAAATATCAGAAATGGAATAAAGACAAAGGAGAAAATTATTGCAGATAAGTCACACACCGAGCGTGTGAGACGTAAGATGGTGAATGATGGTGGAAATGACCATGTGTTCACGTGCATCCACTATGGATGAACATGTACAGCGCGAATTGGCCTTATCAGTCACATTCGCTACCGCCATGGGTTGTAGTTATTATGCCTTTTTGAAGCACAAACTATCGTCTGTCAAGACGTCAATCTTTATTGACGACGCCGAACTGGAGATAGTAGACCATTTTACATATCTAGGATCAGTGGTAAATAGCAAATTATCCCTAGATCAGGAAATCAACATCCGGATTGGCAAGGCAGCAACAACAATGAACAGGTTAAGAAAAAGAGTCTGGGAGAACTGCCAAAGAGTCTGGGAGCTTACTACCAAAACAAAAGTCCTTGTCTATCAAGCCTGTGTCTTTAGTACTCTTCTTTATGGCAGTGAAACCTGGTCAACTTATTCATACCAAGAGAAACATTTAAACAGCTTTCATATGCAGTGTCTGCGAAGAATACTTGGTATTAAGTGGCAAGGCAACATCACAAATACTGAAGTATTGGAAAGATCAGGTTGTGTGGCGGTTTATTCCATACTCAGTCTTCGTAGACTTAGATGGATAGGACATTTAGGAGGATGGATGATGATAGACTACCAAAGGACATCTTTTTTGGTGAATTACAGATGGGTAAGAGATCTCAGGGTCGGCCTCTACTACGATACAAAGATGTGTGTAAGCGGGACATGATTGATACAGGCATTGATAATGAACATTGGGAGCAAGTCGCTGCTGAACGTGTTGCATGGAGAGCAAATATCAGAAATGGAATAAAGACAAAGGAGAAAATTATTGCAGATAAGTCACACACCGAGCGTATGAAACGTAAGATGGTGCATGATGGTGGAAATTACCATGTGTTCAAATGCATCCACTGTGGACGATTATATGTTCATAATATCTTTATTATGTTCATAAATATATGATCATTTCATGAGTGTGTTTTCTTGTATTATTTCAAGCATGTTCATAAATATATGATCATTTCGTGAATGTGTTTTCTTGTATTATTTCAAGCATGTTCATAAATATATAATCATTTCGTGAGTGTGTTTTCCCTCCAAATTGTCAGAATTGTGGTTGCCCTGGACACAATGATCAAGGTGTACACTTTCACACAAAACCCCCAGCAGCTGCACGTATTTGAAACAGGTTTCAACCCAAAAGGTAAGTGTTCAGTTCTCCTAATCTTTAAGTAACAGTGCCTTTAACTTGTTTATGTGTGTGCAGTACAGTCATATATGGAGTCTAACACAGATTAACAAAACAGATCATACCGTAACTTCTGCTTCTTCTCCTCCCTGACTTGTCCTGATGAAAGATGTCGGTTGTCTTAGTTCTGATTACAGCTCAGTTAAAAGGTACAGGGAGTCCCTAAGCAGATAAGGCCGAGGAATGGGGGGAGGGGGGAGAATTATTTCAGACAATTCTGAAAATTGTTGGTACTCATGATTTTAATAAGGCAGGGTCAACCCCATTTTCTGTACTGGTCAGGAAAAAAAAATGTTGCCTCTGATGGAAATTGAACCCAGAGCAGTCTTGGCTGGTGAGCGCTCTAACTACAGTGTCTTTGTGGAACCTCTGTTGACAGCTCTGAGGTGGTGTTTGCATTTTTTAGCCAACATACCAGATTTTAACGCACCTTTTGGGGGGGGGGGGACTTAAGTCAATTTCCCACAGCTTCATCGACACACACTGTAAATTTTACATTTTGGGAATAGTTCTTTACTATATACTATAAATATTAGATTTTTGTGGACTGGAGTTGACTTCTCTCAGCCGTATGCTTACTTTCAATATTCTATTTTGTGAATTTCCCGCAGCCACAGATTTACTGTCAATGTTAACTTATGGGAATAGTTTTTGACTTTCCTCAGCCACACACATACTGTAAATATGACTTTTTGGTAATAGTTCTTGACTCATTCAGCCTCACAAATATTGTAAATGTTAACTTTTGGGAATAGTTCTTGATTTCCCTCAGCCACAAATATATTGTTAATGTTAACTTTTGGGAATAGTTCTTGACTTTCCTTGGCCACACACATACTGTATGTAAATGTTTACTTTTGGGAATAGTTCTGGACTTTCCTCAGCCACATATGTACTGTCAATGTTAATTTTTGGGAATAGTTCTGGACTTTTCTCAGCCATGTGTACACTGTTAGTGTTAACTTTTAGGAATAGTTCTTGACTGTTTTCAGCCACACCCATATTGTCAATGTTAACTTTTGGGAATAGTTCTGGACTTTCCTCAGCCACGTATATACTGTCAATGTTAACTTTTGGGAATAGTTCTGGACTTTCCTCAGCCACACACATACTGTCAATGTTAACTTTTGGGAATAGTTCTGGACTTCCCTCAGCCACACACATACAGTCAGTGTTATCTTTTGGAGTTAGTTCTAGACTTCCCTCAGCCACATATACTGTCAATGTTAACTTTTAGGAATAATTCTGGACTTCGCTCAGCCTCACTAATACTGTAAAGTTAACTTTTGGGAATCCTTAATTTATTTGTTCATAGTTTTAGTGTTATTGAACCAGCACTAGTGAATTTTAGTGGAGGATGTTTTCAGTGTTTATTATAAAATCTGTATGTGCACATCTTTCTGCCCTTTATAAAATTTAGTTGCATATCCTTTACAGGACATAGCAGTCAACTCCAGCATTGTTTGGCTGTTTGTGATTCCTGGGCAGGTTTACATTCAGTAGTTAACCATTGCTTTCTGAATGACCGGCACTCATACCTTTGTATGGGAAACCAATGCAAACATAATTTAGACAATTATTCCTCCCTGTCTGCCTGTAATTCCACAGTGAGCCAAAAGTCTCATACCATCTCATGTTTATCCTTCATGTGCTTTGCTATCTCTTATAGTTTCTCCTATATTATTAATCTCTGTCTTTAATCTCTGTGTGTTTTTATGTTTCCCTGTATTTTATTCTTCTTTTTTGTTGTTCATCCTATATATTGTTTGTTTTTGACGTAATTGTGTTGTGTAAGTTTACAGCAGAGCTGCGATATTTGCAACTTTCGGCCACCACATCTGACTTCTGTGAGTGTTTGTTGTCCAGGTTAGCCTTCATGGTTTCCCTGTATTTGTTTGTTTATTAATTAGAAAACAATTAAATTGTTTCTTTTATGTTACATCTTTGAGTCCCATGTGTGATTGGTAAAACTCTTTAAATCCCAACCATAAAGTCATGTGCTTTCTGATTAAATTTGGCGAACATACCTTCAGGGACTGAAAGAGTTGAAGATGTCTTGGAATGAAAGAGTTAAAGACATCTATCACTTTGGTGATAGGTCTACTTTGGCTATAGATCCATGTCCCTGATAACTCCTCTTTGGTGATAAGTCCACCTACTTTGATGATATCTTCACCGACTTCGGCGATAGTTTAGATACATAAATTATCCCTGTCATGATTGTTTCACCCAGGCCATTTTTATTTAACCATCATTCTACAGCTGTATCATAGAACAGTAACTGCAAGCGCAATGATCTGTTCATCATTCCAGGTCTGTGTGTCATGTGCCCCAACAGCAACAATTCCCTTTTGTCTTTCCCTGCACGAAAAATTGGTCATGTGCAGATCGTCGACCTTGCTGACACAGAAAAATCCCCATTGGATATTCCAGCCCACGAGGCAAGCCTCAGCTGCATGGCCATGAACTTGCAGGGAACAAAGCTGGCCACAGCTTCAGAAAAGGTGAGTGGAGGCAGAATTATCTGGCACTATTGTTTGAAAATTTGCTTTTACAGCACACTAGTTTTGTTATTTATAAGAATCCTGTATTCTTTTGTAATTGGTGTTTAAGGATTATTTTAAATACTATTGACATCTTGTTTATAGTATCATCATCATCATCATCATCATCATCATCATCATCATCATCAAGTACCTTGCAGATTGGCATGGACAATCATGCTACGCCACATCTTGCGATTTCCAACAGCACATAAGATCTGGCCATAAAACCCTTTATGCCAAGGCTAACATATATGTGGAAATGCCTTGGGAAGTACAGGAGGCGCGCTTTATAGTGAAATGCGTGTGAATGAGTGTTAATTAGTGTTTTTAAATGTGTGACTAGCACTATTTGTCCGCACAAGACAAAAGAATCTTCCTTCACTGTCTTCCTCTATCTCTCTTTTCACTAATCTTTCCAGTTTTAACATGTTCCAGTATTTCAATTCTCATAATATGGCTAAAGATATAATATAATTCATAACATTGATATCATATAGATCTTCTGAATATGACCTGCAAACTTGTGGAATATTACATGTGGTTTCTGTATGTGCATGCACCTTATTATAACATATGCTACATAATAAATGAGAACATCTGATTTATTTTTGATTGATTTATTGATTTAGGAACCGACATCATATCATTATGTTTGATGTATCCATGAACTAAATTACATATCCTTCATTACCTTTGACAGGAGTTACATGGTAACACAATAAATATGTTCCAAAACAATAACCAGCTGTGGGTGTGTGAAGTGATTAGGCCTTCACGCTTTGTAGGGAGGTCAGCATGGCTGAATGGATATGAACGCACTCTTAAACATCCAGTGCGCTAATGCCGAGCTAAGGGGTTCAACCCCTACACTGGAAAATTTGACTAAAATGTTGACTTCTCATCCTTTACTGGAGACGTAAATTACAACTACCTCAGAAGTCGGAGTGGGTTCGCCTGATGGTGAGGGACACTGGTAATTCTGAAAGCTAATTTCAGTCCAGTGCTACTAGAAGTAGTGTGTATGGACTACGCTTGAGTTCAAAGCGAGCGAAGGCCAAAAAAAACAACATTTTGTAGGCCTGAATGGGTGGAAGAATAGGTGGCCAGTGTTTCTCTTTGTAAGTGGGCGGCGAACGCAGGAATCAAACCCTCGTCTGACTTTGCCCATGACATTATCAGTGTAGCTTCCTATCAACTACACTAACACACCGGAGGTCAGCATGGCCGAGTGGATAATAGCGCATGCTCTTAAACTTCTAGTGTGCCAGTGCCGAGGTAGCAGGTTCAACCCCTGCACCAGCGAATTGGACTAAAATACTGACTTCTCGTCCTTGACTTGGCAACGTAAATTACAAGTACCGCAGAAGTCAGTGTGAGTTTGTCTGATGGCAAGGGACACTGGTAATAGGGAAAGCTAATTCACACACAAAAATCAGTTCAGTGCACTAGACATAGTAGCACATGTATGAACAGGGAAAAAAACATAGATATTTAACCACTTTACATCTGGTGCAGTGAAGTCCATCCTCTGCCTATAACCATTTGTTTATTTACCCTCACTCTGTAAATCTTGTATGATTATTAAACAAGAAAAATAATTTCTTGAAGTCACAGAAATGTTGTTTTACAAATGAATACTAAAATATCTTGCACAGTAGAACCGAGAAAGACACAACAACTTATTGTAAACATAAAGAGACAGTCATTATTTTTGGTCACTTTTTGAAAAGAGAAAAATTGGAACATATTATGCCATATGGAAAGTTTTATGCAAAAGAGATATAGAAAGGCAGCAAGAGATGATTTTTGACAGTCTCTGATTGATTAATTTATTGATTCAATAATCATCATCATAACACTTCAGGCAAACCTATAGATGCTCTGTCTCCCACAGTAAATGTCACAAGATGTAGATGCTGATCATTCCACAGCCTCACACAGATTGTAAATATTAAATTTTGTGGACATTTCTTGACTATATTCAGCCTCAAACATACTGTAAATATGAAAATTTTTGGACATTTCTTGACTTTATTCAGCGTCGCACATACTGTGAATATAACATTTTGTGGACATTTCTTGACTTTATTCAGCTGCACATAATCTGTAAATATTACATTTTAGGGTCATTTATTGACTTTATTCAGCCTCACACATACTGTAAATATTACATTTCAAAGACAATTTCTTCACTGTATTCAGCCTCAAACATACTGTAAATATTACATTTTAGGGACAGTTGTTGACTTTATTCAGCCTCAAACATACTGTAAATATTACATTTTAGGGACAGTTGTTGACTGTATTCAGCCTCACACGTACTGTAAATATTACATTTTAGGGACAGTTGTTGACTTTATTCAGCCTCACACATACTGTAAATATTCTATTGTGAGTAGTTTTTAAATTTTCGACTTCATCCTCTAATATGTCTCTCCCTACTAGACTCACAGTCAGCTCATAATTAAAAACTCCTTTAATATTTTATTTCATCCCTTTAACTATTGGTAGTTTATAAATAGTTTTGTTTACGTCTGCCTTGTCCATGGTGATTGTTTCAACCGCTGGCACTTGTAAAACCAACAGATTCACTCACTCGTTACCACACACCCCAGCATGCTCTGGACACTACATTCATCTAAGTCCCTGCAAGGAGAGTTATCTGTGCTTGGTGTCCACTCACGCCACACCTGTACATTTTAACCTTATGTAATAAGACATTACGGTGGCTTTTTGACTCCAGTACTAGATACCCACTTCAAAGCTTTAATCTTAGCAGCCACTTGTATCCTCATACTTTCTGTGGTGGTCTCAAACACATGACTCCATTTTCCTCAGCAACAAGCCTTGACCCTTGCTGGGAATCCCAGCCAAGTCTGCTTTCTTGTAATCTACCCAAATGGTTATTTGTTGACTCATTCATGTGGGTCAGAGCAGATTCTACGCAGGGATGCATGGTTATGGGTGGATATGGTAAATCTGGCCATTGTTTCTGACATCACATGAATGAAAAAAATGTCAGCACATGAATGAAAAAATATCAACACATGAATGAAAAGATATTAACACATGAATGAAAAAATATCAACACATGAATATAAAAATATCAACATGTGAATGAAACATCATCAGCATATGAATGAAACATCATCAACATATAAATGAACACATTCTGTTGGAGATGTGAGATATGGGTGAATATGACTGCCCAGGCTAGTTGGCAAGACACTTGATGATGATGTTTCAGTGTTGACTAGAAAAACACAGGTACACAGCTGAATTATTCTGTACTTTGTACCACATAATGACGCAGTCAAAGAACATGAACAGATAGGGCCTACAGTTTTATTTGTGCAGCTGTCTCATTCAGCCAGCTGCAGCCATTTTGACATAAGTTGAGATCATGAGAAACAAACAGCATGTAGAGTTTTATGTTTGCAGCCTTTTCTTTCAGACAGTTATGGCCATTTCTGTTTACCATTTCAGGGAACTCTGATCCGTGTATTCGACACAGCAACAGGGTCTCAAACACACGAATTACGTCGTGGTGCCAATCATGCACACATTTACTGGTAATTTATGATACCATTGTGTGACCTATATAAATGTGTAACCAATATAAATGTGTAACCTATATAAATTTGTAACCTATATAAATGTCTCAGATCTTCAAGTCCTGATAGAATTTGCTGCCCTGGTCATGAATGGCCTGCAGTGAGAAAGTTGATGTCACGGCCACTAGGAAATCACTTGTGAGGACATTTGGAATAGACTGAGGACAGATAGTATGGGCTTCACATGACCACCTTCTTCTTCTTCTTCTTCTTCTTCTTCTTCTTCTTCTTCTTCTTCTTCTTCTTCTTCTTCTTCTTCTTCTTCTTCTTCTTCTTCTTCCTCTTCCTCTTCCTCCTCCTCCTCCTCCTCCTCCTCCTCCTCCTCCTCCTCCTCCTCCTCCTTCTTCTTCTTCTTCTTCTTCTTCTTCTTCTTCTTCTTCTTCTTGAGGCTTGTAGAGTTGGTTTGTGGAACAAGGGGTTTGTTGGAGGGGACTGTTTGATTGGTTGGGAATCTGTGGAGGACTGAGTTTAAACTCTTGTTGCACTGGCGTTCTGGTCATCTGAGCTAATTGGTTTTAGCTTCTATCCTTTGGCTAAATAACAGTTAGTGGTATTTGCATGTGTTTGTGAACTGCTTATTTTGCTTCTGCATTAAATATTCTATACATCTTTCCCAGGCCAGATTAGAATCTTTCCTAATAACACAACAAAGTATTGTCATTTGGATGTCTGATATGAGTCCATATTTGATGTTTCAGCATCAGCTTCAACTCTGATTCAACGATGCTCTGTGTGTCCAGTGATCACGGAACTGTCCACATATTTTCTACAGAGGATGAAAAGAAGAACAAACAGTCCAGGTATGTGTAAGAAGCAAACAATGTTGGCCAGGTTAAGATAAATGAAAATTGCCATACAATTCTGAAAATTATCTGGTGCCAGTTTTATTAGGCTGGATCAAATCCAGAACCCTGCTGGCCAGGAGAACTGGCATTGCTGGAAATTGAATATTTGGCATCTGTAATTGTAAGCAAGGGCTCTAGTCACTAGGCATATATGGCCCATGCTGTACCTGAGATTCAAATTAATAATCATATTATTTATTATATAGTTGTTTTGTTCAGATAAGTTTTTTGGTGCTAATGATGGGGGAGTCTGGACGTGAAACAAACCATTAGTGAGACAATGGATGAGGTGTGAGAACTGGGGCCGGATACAGAGTTTCTCAGGTAGACTGATAAAAGCAACTACTGCTGATGACTAATCATTCGCAACTGCGGAGAGCTATCAAGAACAAGTCACCCAAACTGTTCAAGAAATGTGAAACGAGGGAGAAAATAGCATGTGGCAAGACTAACACCAGAAGACACCCGAAATACAAGATGAGCAGCACGGAGGCTGTCAAAACCTTAAAGAAGACGAGCAGAGAGAACCTGCCTGTGAGCTGCAGCAAAGAACCAGAATCTTAAGTAACCTTAAATGAAGCTACCACGAGGAAGACCGACGACAACCCACCACAGACAAGACTTACAGACGATCAGATGGTTTGTCAAATGTATCCAAGTTGAGCTGACATATGAACAGATCCTGAAGCAGCTACAACAGGAGAACCTCCATATCTGAATCTTGAAGGTGGATCGGATGCTGACATGCTTCAAGATCCCTACAATTTTAGCGGTGGTGACAACGGAGGGCAGCGAGATGCTGATCACAGTAAATATAAACAAGAAAGTTCAACAACCAGAACGATTCATCCCGAGAATCACACAATGCTCAAGGTGCCAGAGGGCCGGCCACAGCAGAACAACATGCCGTAACAAGACAGAGATCTGCCGATACTGCGCCGAACACCAAACCTTCAAGGAATATCTGCTGGCCAAACAGGACAAGGACTTCTACTTCTTATTCTTTTGTTCACTTGAAATATGTCTATAACTGCAATGTTGTCTCTTGTATGACCAGTAGTTGTTGTTGGACCCTTTCGAGACATAGGGCCTGGCACTGCACCTGCCTGGGGATCCAAAGCAGGGCGAACACTATAACATTTAGCAGTAGTCAACATATTTCATGGCGTGATTGCGTGGCATCCTGATTTCTGAGGTGCACCTCCTGGTTGGTTGCCTCTGTCTTCAGCACCTTTCCTTTGCTAGAGCAGATGTGGTCTTACTCAAAATTAGGTGTGAAGCGTTCTGGTTATTTCTCGGCGCCAGTGACTCGCCGCTGCCCCTTCTTCTGTTAGTTAAAACAGTTCCGCCATGAGAAGGCCAGGAGTTGGACTTTTGCTGCAGTGGTGATGAATGCACGAGCCATTGGGGTAATTATGCAGGGTTGGGCGCTCACCACAACTCCACCCCTGGCTACATAACAGCAACATTTGGAACCCAGGACAAGGACTACCGAGTGCCCAATGACAAGAGAAAGTGCACCAACTGCCTTGGCAAACATGGAGCAAGATACCTGGGATGTCCATACCTCAGAAGTCACAGAGATGTCTTAAAGATCGCCATAACCACAAAGACACCCTACAAGGAAGCAATGCAAAGGTGCGAGACAGCCCCGGGCATCTCACAAACCGAAAAATCACTCCAAGACCAGATTGACGACCTGAAGAAGCAAGTCAAGGCACTGCTGACAACAACACCAGCCAGCGACAATGAAAAACTACTGGCTGACATGAAGGAAATCCAGCACAGCATCAAGCAAGAGGTGGAACACATGGCACTGATAAAGAAGGAGAACGAAGAAATCCCACAAACCATCAAATCAGAGAGAGAGAACTGCTAAAAGCTGAAAGGGAACTAACCCAGAACAAACCAGCAGAGGAGCCGCAAGCTGGAGCCAAGTCAAAAACCAGTGTGAAACCTCAAGCTAAGGCCAGCAGCCCACACACGAGATCCAAGAAATTTAATAATAAATCAACTGACTACCAGTCATCTGAAGAAAGCCAAGAGGAGGCCCCTGAGAGTTACCTCGAAAGATGTAGCAAAAACTATGATCTCCGATGAGAAAAAGAACGCAAAGAAGAAGAAGAAGCTGAGGAAAAGTTTGCACAAGAAATGGATGCACAGCCAGCAGAAGCCATTCAAAAAACCACAGGGAATCCGTAAACTGGAGCCAAGCCAAAGACCAGTGGAAAACCTCAATGTGAAGCCAGCAACCCATTCTCACTAACAAATAAATTCAAGGAGAAACCAGTCTTCAACCAGAAATATGACTCAAGCCGAGTCACCCTAGAGCCCTTATAAGGACTGCAACATACCAAAAACGACGAGCCAGAAGCCAAACTGAACAAAGACACTGCCAGAAGAGACGGACACAAAGGAAAACTCGCCGGCCAATCCCCCAGCTGATGTCACAGGCATAAACACTTCAAGATCGATAATCCAGACAAAACTGGCAGCAGAAACTGAGAGAAACTTAACCCGCATCATGAACCACCACAAATATAACTGAAGCCACAGAGGCTAGTTGAACGTTGGTGGAAAGTGTTTTTTTTTCTTTCTACGAATCGGAATCAGAATCAGAAAGAAATGACTTGAGATTACGTGAGGATGAGCTATATATTTATTATTCGTGAAGTAAAATAGAAATATTGTTGATGATTAAATAAAATAGACAGGTATGCTTCAGGCAGAGTAGCAGGCTTCAGTTCAACAATCAAAAATAGCATCTGTTGGATTTATTCCCAGGGAGATGTTGGTATGGTGGGGAATGAGCAGACGGACAGATTGGCTGGGTCTGCACCACTTGGTCGGGTATTGGTGCATGATAAGGCAGATGTGCTTGGGGCCCTTTGGAATTGTGTGTATAGTGCAGAAGAATGGGTAGATCATCTCTGCTTGGAGAGAATGGCACTGGATCTGGCTGACACTCAGGACTCGGAGGAAAGGCTAGATAATGGGACTCTTCGCTGGCTGTTTGCAGATGTCGGTTCTTGGCTCAACTCAATTCTGAGTTAAATAGGAATGTATATATCTTTCACAAATGAAATAGACATTTATTGATATTCCTTGTATTGTTTGGTAAATGTCCTCTCTGTACCCGTATCATCCTGTCCTCAGCCTGGCGTCTGCAAGTTTTTTGCCCAAGTATTTCAGTTCCAAGTGGAGTTTTTCCAAGTTCCAGGTTCCTGGGGGTGCCCACTGCATCTGTGCCTTTGGTTCTGATCCAAACACTGTCATAGGTAAGTCAGCTGGCTTCTAGTCAGCTTCTGTTTATTAGCCGTTGCTAGTTACCAAAGACTGTATCATATGGACTCAACATTGTGAGTTCAAGATAACAAGAAAACAAAACAAGTCCCAATAATAGCAACCTGTTGTGGGCTTGTGATGTTTTAGGACCATCTCAGTTAGCAGGCCAGGATGCATGGAGGAATAGGTAGCCAGTCTGTCCTTCACACAGTGAATGACATTGCACCCTCATTTGACAGGGTTCATGCAATTGTCAGCATGACGTCATAACTATTACATCCACATAACACAGTGAGAAAAACATGACATTCTTGATACATGAAAAGTAGATGACGTGTATGAAACAGATGTGATTTCAGATGCTTAAAACAGATGTGAAATGCAGTAAATAGATTTTACACATACAAAATAGATTTCAAATATTTAACGAGATTTGAAATACATTAAATAGATTCTACACTGAGGCCTAGATTATTGTTAAATTAAATAGATTTAGCTGATTCACCATGGCGAAAGTAGCCTTTAGCAAGATGAAAAACATACTGACCAATAAAAAGATGTCAATTGAAACGAGAAAAAGAGTGTTGAGGTGCTACATAGAGCCTGTTCTTTTGTATGGATGTGAAACTTGGACAATGAGCAATCAAGTTGAAAAACATCTGATGGCTGCAGAAATGTGGTTTCTGGGGAGAATGCAAAGAGTACCATGGACAGACAGAAAAACTAATGACCAAGTACTACAGGAGGCAAATGAAAATCATAAATTGATTAGAGAAATTAGACGTAGACAGTCAAAAGATTTTGGGCATGTTATGAGAAGAAATGAATTGGAGAACTTGGTGACAACTAGCAAGATTGAAGGGAACAGACCAAGAGGAAGACTGAGAAGTAAATACTGGATGGCTTGGCAACATGGCATGGTCGAGACAGGAGCACTGAGTTGATCCATGACTCAGGTGATCTAGTGAAATGGCGAGTCGTGACCGCCCACGCTTTCCAGCATGGCACATGATTGATTGATTGAGCTGATTCAGTGCCAAGCACCACATCAGTGACAAATGATCTCAGTGCTGGAGTCCATATGCCATTTTAGTGACACGATCTTGAAAGTTCGTTATTTGTTTCATTTCTCTTATTTTCTGCAATTTTTAGTGCCCGGTAATTGAAAAATTCAACACATAATAGATATGCCTTCGACAAGACACATGGATTAGGCTTTGTGATAGTGGATTAAGCAGAGTTAGCTTTATGAAAGTTGTTTGTTTTTATCATGGAACATGCAATGGTTCTCGACTCGTCGATTTACGCCAGATAATCGTGTTAAACAATTTTAGATTATACTTATTCTGATTCGGATGTTAGGGCCTGGCCATTACTCACCCTCTGTTGCATGGAGGTGAGATGCTGAGCCGGCAGCATCTGCATTTCGTGGAAAGTCCAAACCTAAAGCTCACTGAGTGGATGTCGTCTGCAGACTGACCGTTCTTGGTTTGCGTGGGGAGCGGCCAGCAGCGACCGAAATGCCCAATATATGAAAGTGAGGAAGTGAAGCAGCATGCGCAGGACATGACTATTCCTTGGGTGTGCCCAGTACCAAAGCGCTATGTGTCAGTTCTGCAATTATGGAAGCCTCTTGGATGGCAGGGAATGCCCATTGTCTGCCCCTGTCTTCCCTTGAGGATTGACTGTGGTATCTTTGGCTGTTCTAACGACCAGCTGAGATGTGGACGACACCACAGCAGTGAGAGCCGATTGTCCCTTGAAACATCTGGGAAGCTTAACCCGGTCAACAAATGCCTGCAGAAGTCAGATGTGCCGGCCAATAAAAATACACAACGTAAAAACGTCAGAGTGAGAGTGGAATGTCCTTCGAAACACCTGGGAAGGTTAACCCGGTCAACAAACATCCGCAGAAGTAATGGAAAGTCTAAACCGAAAGCTCACTGAGTGGATGTCGTCTGCAGACTGACAGTTCCTTGTTTGCGTGGCGAGTGGCCAGTAGCGAACGAAACGCCCAATATACAGAAGTGAGGAAGTGAAGCAGCCATGCTCAGGACGTGACGATTCCTTGGATGAGCTCAGTACCAGAGCGCTATGTGTTGGCTTTGCAATTATGGAAGCCTCCTTGGATGGTGGGGCATGCCGATGGTCTGCCCCTGCCTCCCTTGAGGGTTGACCGTGATGTCTTTGGCCAGTCTAACTTGACCAGCTGGGATGTGGACGACACCACAACAGTGAGAGTCGAATGTCCCTCGAAACCCCCCCAGGAAGGTTATCCTGGTCAACAAACACCCACAGAAGTTGGATGTGTCAGCCTAAGGGTGCAAATAAACTTGGCACAACGCATTTACATCTAAAAAAACACTCCGGATTAACGCAGCAGAAGAAGAAGAATGTTAAATACTAGAATAGAAATCATTGGAGATAAAACAGGTAACTTTATATTCCTTGGGAGGGCTGAAGACTTATGATAGCCGTCACATTGATTCTTTCTCTATTTCAGTGATCTGTGCTGATGGGTGTTACTATAAGTTTGTATTCAATGCCAAGGGGGAGTGCTCTCGGGATGTGTATGCCCAGTTCTTGGAGATGACAGACGACAGAACCTGAGTGAAGGCTCCTCAGATTCCCTGGCATAATTTATCTTTGAAATGGGTGTTTTATGTGGGACTCGTTGCCAGCAGAAACAGACTGGTCATAATAATGTACTTGGTTGCATTTGAATTGTGTGCATTGCCAGGTTGTTATTATAGTAAATAAACAATACATTGAAAATGGAAAGAAGACAATTGTACATTTGTTAAATAACATTCTTGAACTCAATTGTAAACAAATATGTTGTAACTTGAGAGTGACAAGCCACAAGTTGCATGTTTTTTTGTGTTTTTATACATGATGAAGATAATAGGACTTTCATGGAAACCTATGTATGAACTTTTAGTAGTTTTATTTCGTTGTGACTGGACAAACCAGATTTCACAAAATACAAATACAAAATAAAATTCTTCTCTGTATTTGAATAATTTCTTGGTAGTAGCTTATTTGTCTATCAGTATCTATTCAGATTATTCATGTTTATGCACACTGGATTTTAATTTTGTTGTTTGTTGCCCAAATATATGTCAGTTATATGTGGTATTCTTGAAAATTCTGCTATAGAAATGTTTTGTTTAGTGCTTTTTTGTATATGCTTTCTTGGCAATGGTATGGTCAGAGTTACATGACCTCTGACTTGTGTCAAGTTTGCTGTGTATTTATAAAAAGCTTACACTTGTCCCATTGTTTTAACTGATTGACTGTTTGAATAATGAAGACAAAAACAATAGATTGTACGATTTATAGACTGGCATATTTTGCTGCATCTCATCAGGTACATACTGCAGAAATCACACACTAAAGTGATTAGACAAATCCTTCAAGTTGAAATATTCACACAGTAATTTCAATTGTCTACCACTTTAATTTTAAACTGACTATCATGTCTTTCTGTTTGCACAAGACTGGCTTCTGCTGATTAATGGTGATTACTTCAGTGACCTTTAACATTTGACCATTTTGTGTGTTAAACAACACGTAAAATGCATTGTCCCTTTCAATCATGTGTCCGGCTTCTAAAATGTGCCATCCAGTCAGTGATATAGGAGGTTTGTGGTGTGTTGGCTTGGCCAGGTGCCCAGCGTCTTTGTTTATTAGTCTGCAATCCAATTGGGTATGTGTTAGACCACCCTGTTGTTTGTGTCTTCGTTATTCAAATTCACTACGGGAAAACATTGTTTTGAATCATTGACTGTTATCAGCCACTGGAAGTGCCCAACTTCATTCAGTTGGATTAAGAGTTAAAAATAAGCAGCAGCTTGCCCACATTGGTCAGATGTCACAAGAAACAGATGTATGAGACATTGACTAACTATAACCTTTGATGTGCTGGAAATTAACAAACTATAACTATTGATAAATTATGGACACAGTTCAGGTTTTTAAAAAAATGCATAATACAGTAATTCTGCATGTTTTTCTGTCCAGTAGTTAATGAGTGAGAAACGAGTGGCCAAGTGGTTAAGACACTGGTCTCTGAATTAGGAGATCCGCTTTCTAATCCCTAGTAGGCACAAATATTTGTATGTACAAACAGTCGCTTAAAAGTCAACAGGGTCGATTTCATTGCACCGGGTTTTATCCCATATGGCTCGGTCTCTTTCCGCAACGCGGAAAGCGTCTCACAAAGCTCAAACTCCATAGCTCTAGCGACGACCCACAGGAGTCTGCGATTTCACTTGTGAACCAAAGGAAGCGGTCCGGAATCGAACCCACAACCTTCGGAGCCCGAGTCAAACGGCTTGACCACTTCGCCACGGAGACTCCTGATTTGTATGTACCTGAGGTGTAAGTAAAATTTGAACCAGTATACAATGTGGGAAGTGTAATGTCTCCAGATCTTTTTTCCCTATACAGTGAAAATATTTTCAGAAATGTAGAAGATATAAATGGAATCAGCATTGGAGGACGAAACATCAATAACATTAGATATGCAGATGATACAGTATTGATTGCAGACAGTGCGCAGGATCTGCAACAGTTAGTAGATGCGGTTGTTGTACACTGGGGTTAAAATTAAATTGTAAAAAGACAGGTTATGGTAGTCACTAGGAAGAAAGAAGTGCCACAATGTAAATACAAGTAAATGGGACTATTCTTCAACAAGTGAATCAGTACAATTATCTCGGAACAGTCATAACATCTAATGGGAGATGCCTTGATGAGATTAGAACAAGAATCGCCATGGCGAAAGTAGCCTTTAGAAAAGATGAAAAACATTCTGACCAATAAAAAGATGTCAGTTGAAACGAGAAAAAGAGTGTTGAGGGGGTACATAGAGTCTGTTCTTTTGTATGGATGTGAAACTTGGACAATGAGCAGTCAAGCTGAAAAACATCTGATGGCTGCAGAAATGTGGTTTCTGAGGAAAATGCAAAGAATAGCATGGACAGACAGAAAAACCAATGACCAAGTACTACAGGAGACAAATGAAAATCGTAGATTGATTAAAGAAATTAGACGTAGACAGTCAAAATATTTTGGACATGTTATGAGAAGAAATGGATTGGAGAACTTAGTGACAACTGGCAAGATCGAAGGGAACAGACCAAGAGGAAGACCAAGAGGAAAATACCTGGATGGCTTGGCGACATGGCATGGACGAGACAGGAACACTGAGCTGATCCACGACTCTGGTGATCGAGTGAAATGGCGAGTCATGACCGCCCACACTTTCCGGCATGGCACATGATTGATTGATTGATTGATATAATGTGGAGATTACTCCAGGGCCAGCAACCTTTAATCTTCAACTCTTCTAAGATCTTCGAGACAATGCCCTCAAGGGTAATTTTATTTTATAGTTGCTGAGTTGACATTGTCTTCTTTGTTTTACTGCCTGTTGGTTATTTCCCAACGGAGCTTGGGACTTCAAACAACTCACACCAAGTCCTCTGTAGTCTTGTTCCTGATAGGTGGGCTGAGTGGTCTTGAGGTATGGTTTCCGCCTCGAGTGTTGGAGATCCCAGGTTCAAGCCCCGATGAGGGCTGGGACTTTTTCACATGGACTTCTAGTAAAAAAAATTTCCCCTGATCTCTGGGTAGTGAGATCGGACACCCGTGTATATTGTTGTGCACATAAAAAAATCCCTTGGCAGTTGGAAATCAAAAAAGAGTAGCCTAACGGCGCTGCCCGGACAACATTTCGAGTTAACCTACCTGAAATATTTTAGGATCTTCGCCGGTGCTATGGAGTTCATGCACTGAGCTGCAATTCTTCAGACTCAGGCTTGAGTTAGGAGTAGAACGGAGCACTTATGGGTTACACCCTTGTACTGTGATGTTGATCCGTCGACTAAACTAAACTAAGGTGGGATGTTGCAGCTAAGTTTTGTATGGGATGAGGCAGCCAGTCTCATTCCAACCCTTCTTAGCCATCTCTAACGACATGCGTGGTTACATGGTTACTGTTCTGTGCTGGCCTAAGGGAACCCCGTTAACACACGGGCAAGTTCACGTTGTTGTCATGTTCATTAGGGAGTCACGGCACATGCTCACCTGCCAGATCACTGGTAATTGGTTCGATTCATATCAGGGCAGATTCAGATTTTTAAAATTGGACTGGGCTCCCAGGTCGACTGAAGAAATATCTTGAGAAGTAATGGTGGCTGATGTGATCCACCTACAGAGTGCCGATTGTCTGTAAAATACGTGGGTCCAGCACCACATGTCTGACGCGACTTAAGGCATGTAAAATGTACTTTTTAAAAATACCGTTACAATGTTTATTATATTTTGTATTTTCATGATTGAAATGGGAAAAGTTACAATATATGTTACCTGGTGGTCCTGTGGTAAAATAGCTCTGAGTGCACTGGGCTGCCAACATTCTGTCCCAGACTTCATTCCTCATTAGGTGCAGGGCACGAGGATTTCTGGAGCGAACCAAGAACTGGAGCACCATGTGTTGGCTCCTCATGAATGGAATCTTCCATGGATGGTGGGGAATAGTGATGTGTTGCCCCTACCGTCTCTGAGGGGCATGAATGGGGTTTATCTGGCTGGAATTGGCAGGGTGTGCTCCTTGTGGATGGAACAGACATGGATAATGTCGCTACACTGAGACCCTTGAGTGTCCTAGACTCTTCAGTCGGTACCGTCTGTGGTCAGCCTAGGCTCTCCAGTTGGTACCGTATGTCTCTGTGGTCAGCCTAGGCTCTTCAAGTGGCTACCAGAGATGCCATGTGGTCAGCCTACACTCTTCAAGTGGCTACCAGAGATGCCATTTGGTCAGCCTAGACTCTCCAGTTGGTATCGTATGTCTCTGTGGTCAGCCTAAACTCTTCAAGTGGCTACCAGAGATGCCATGTGGTCAGCCTAGACTCTCCAGTTGGTATCGTATGTCTCTGTGGTCAGCCTACACTCTTCAAGTGACTACCAGAGATGCCATGTGGTCAGACTAGACTCTCCAGTTGGTATCGTATGTCTCTGTGGTCAGCCTACACTCTTCAAGTGGCTACCAGAGATGCCATGTGGTCAGCCTAGACTCTCCAGTTGGTATCGTATGTCTCTGTGGTCAGCCTACACTCTTCAAGTGGCTACCAGAGATGCCATGTGGTCAGCCTAGACTCTTCAAGTGGCTACCAGAGATGCCATGTGGTCAGCCTAGACTCTTCAAGTGGCTACCAGAGATGCCATGGTCAGCCTACACTCTTCAAGTGGCTACCAGAGATATCATGTGGTCAGCCTAGACTCTTCAAGTGGCTACCAGAGATGACATGTGGTCAGCCTACACTCTTCAAGTGGCTACCAGAGATGTCATGTGGTCAGCCTACACTCTTCAAGTGGCTACCAGAGATATCATGTGGTCAGCCTACACTCTTCAAGTGGCTACCAGAGATGCCATGTGGTCAGCCTAGACTCTCCAGTTGGTATCGTATGTCTCTGTGGTCAGCCTACACTCTTCAAGTGGCTACCAGAGATGCCATGTGGTCAGCCTAGGCTCTTCAAGTGGCTACCAGAGATATCATGTGGTCAGCCTAGACTCTTCAAGTGGCTACCAGAGATGTCCCTTTCATCAGCCTTGTGTTGATCTTAATACAATGGTATGAGTGCCGGTCATTCAGAAAGCAATGGCAAACTATTGAACATAAACTTGCCAAGAAATCACAAACAGCCAAAAAATACTGGGCTAGACATGCCTACATGAGCTTCATGTCTCTGGTTCCCCACCATGCCTGTGTGGGCTAGGGAAACAACATGCTGGTTCTGCAGGATTGTTCTATGTAGAGTGAACTAAGAAAGTTAGCCCACTGAATCAGCATTAAACTTCATTGCATAGTATGGCACCATCTTGATATAACAAACAGCAGCCGTAAGAAATAACCTTTTAGGAACATTTTGTTGCATAAAGAAGGGCATTAGACAAGGATGTGTAATGTCTCCTGATTTGTTTTCATTGTACAGTGAACATATAATGAGATCTACAGAAATATGTCAGGGATCCTGGTTGGTGGACATAATATAAATAACTTACGAAATGCTGATGACACGTCTTGATAGCAACAAGTCAGAAGTAACTACAGGAAATTATAGAGACAGTGGTTATAGAAATTGAAAAAATGGGTTTTAAAATTGAATAATTGAAAGACTGAAGTCATGGTCAAAGAAACAGATTGGCTTAAATGTACAATTAATGTAAGTTAGTTCTTGCATGTTACACGGACCTAGTTCTAACAAACGGTTGTGAATCCTGGACAAGTAAACAAGCCATAAAATCCCTGGAAGTTTTGGAGATATAGTTTGATAGAAGAATGCTGATAATTCCTTGGACAGCCAAAGTGAGTTATTGGAGGCTAAGTTGAGTAAGGGAGGCTAAGTCGCAAAGACAACTTATCACAAACACCAGAAACAGACAGACTTCATTCTTTGGCCACATTATGAGAAGATAAAAATTGGAACATGTCACAACTAGAAAGATTTGTGGAAAGAGAAATAGAGGAAGACATGGAGAGAAAATTCTTGACAGTCTTGTGTCATGGCGTAGAAGGTAGTCAAAACACAAATTGATAAAACCGCTAGAGATCACAAGATGTGGTGAATCATGATCACCCATGCCAGTCGGCATTGCACTTGATGATGATGATGACGTAAGGAATTAAAAAGAGGAACTCCAAGAAATGGAGTTCGTCATGAGAACCTGCCTGATGGTGTAGTCATCAAGGATAGCGACTGCAAGAAGAAGAATATATACTTATTAAACATGAGAACTTAAAGAAGTATACATCTTTAGCATTCCCAATCTTGTGATGTGTGTAAATCTTTAGTATTCCCAATCTGTGATGTGTGTAAATATAGTTTTCCCAATCTTGTGAAGTCTACATCCTTAGTGTTCCCAATCTTGTGAAGTGTGTACATCTTTAGTGTTCCCAAACTTGCGATGTAAGTGCATCTTTAGTTTTCCCAATCTTGTGATGTGTGTACCTCCTTGGTTTTCCCAATCTTGTGATGTGTATACCTCCTTGGTTTTCCCAATCTTGTGATGTGTGTACCTCCTTGGTTTTCCCAATCTTGTGATGTGTGTACCTCCTTGGTTTTCCCAATATTGTGATGTGTGTACCTCCTTGGTTTTCCCAATATTGTGATGTGTGTACCTCCTTGGTTTTCCCAATCTTGTGATACATGTCTGGATGAAGTATATGGAAGTCTCACTTATCCCACTGATCCTCGGGTAGTGAGGTCAGATCCCTGACTTTGCCAATTTGCCTGCCTGATGCATTTTCATGCCCAAGGTGTCTTGAATGTCCTGTGCCCAACTTTTTGCTAGTTCGTCCAGCCTATTCTTCCAGGAACCATGCCTTCCATGACTGTTCTTTCAACTGCGGCAGCATTTAGTATGGCTGGAGTATTTCAGTTTCCAGTATATGATGCGGTTTATGAGCCCGTTTTCTTCGTAGTTCAGATCTTGTAGATGTCAGTGTATTTCTTTGTCTTGATCCACAGTACTTTGTAACATTTCAGTTTAGTCAGAATTTTCTTCTGCATTGATTGTGAAATGGATCACAATTTCTCAGCAGGCCCAAAAAATACATCAGATCTTGTATGCAATTTGCATACATTAAAAATCCAATGGCAGTTGAAAATCGCAAAGAGTAGCCCCTAAGGCAGAGTTCTTGGGAATGAACACAAATCTTACCGGTAGATAGAGCCCGTTAACTTGGATGGATTCTGTCTAGAGAAAGTAAACCTTACACAAATGTCAATGTAAACCTGTGTTGGACCATGAATGTGCTAGCTACTGCACTTCCACATCCTCTGTGTCCAACTATAGCTTTCCATTTGTCTATTGTGTCCTCTAAATGGAAAGTGGGGGATGTGTGGGTGGGTGCTAGTTTTGTGTGTGGCTAGGTGCGTGATGTGTGGGTTGGTGGGGATATGTGTGTGTGTGGGTGGGGGAGTGTGATTGGGGGATGTGTTAGACTGGGTGGTTGCGGGTCTGTTCGTGTGTGGTGGAGGATATGTGGGTGGGTGAGTGTTGATGGGTTGAGGATGTGTGGGTGGGGGGATGTGTGGGTGGGTGGGTGCATGTATGTGTGCCTGGGGGGGGGGGGTGTGGGGGATATTTGTTGTGGGAGATGTGTGTGTGTGTGTGGGGAGATGTGTGTAGGTGGGGCGTGTGTGTGGGTGGGGCATGTATGTGTGCCTGGGGGTGTGTGTGGTTGGATGGAGGATGGTTGGGGTATGTGTCTCATAACATGGCAATATGTATTATGTTTACAAAATTCATTTGACAATGTTTTTTTCCCTATGTGAACATATTATGCATCGGCTGGCCGAGTGTCTAGAACGCTGGACTCTCATTCGGGAGACCCGGGTTTGATCCCTCGGTAGTGTGGGGATTTTTTTCTGTCGGGGGCAAAAAGAAAATTCTAACCTGCACAGTTCGCGGCGACTGCACTTGCCAGGCGGCCTTTAATTCCTCAGGCTCAACGACTCCTCTGCCATACACCGCAAGGTACTATGTTGGCAGAAAATGACAGATGAACAAAAGATGAGTGATTGGAAGGGCCGATTGTAAGACAGGCCCGCATGCCTAATTTGTTACCCTTTGAAAATAAAGTCTGTTCGTTCGTTCGTTCTCCTCTTATCATCAATGCCTTTGAGTGTTTTAAACTTCTGGCAAATTAAATAAAAGTTGTACATAGTCCACAGCACACCCGCGGTGATACCTGATTACATGCATGCCTGGGGTTCATTCCATTGTGTCCTAATTCACTTTGCTCCAGTCAACGAATGTGCTTATAGTAAATCATGTGAAGCCCATGAGTTACAGGAGCCCATAAGCGAATCAGAGAATAATAACACTGCAGCCTGCCAAGCATGTCCTAAGAGATGACTAAGAAGGGTTGGTGTGGGACTGGCTCAAGAAGAAGATGAGAAGACTGAAAGAGTTGAAGTGATGTGTAGGATATAAACACTTAACATAACCACTAGTAAAAGTTAAGTGATGTGTAGGATGTAAACACTTAACATAACCACTAGTACAAGTAGCAACTGCTCCATGTTCTCAAGCTTGTAATTTCAATTTATGACTCCATCATTCAGTTCATGAGTGCAATTTTCTCTGAGACTCCTAGGGGTTATCGCTGAAGCTACAGAGTTCATGCTTTGTGAGACGCTTTCATCAGGCTGCCCTGCTGAAATAGACTGAGCATATATGGAATAAAAACCCGGTGCAATCAAGTCAATCCCCTCGCCCTTAACCCTTAAAAGTAACAACTCTGTGGGGTTGATGCAGTAAAGAAAATAGCAGAATGCATTTTTGTAATATAAGAAGTATAACTGAGCAACATTTGAATGGATTCAGACTGAAGGAGTTATTGTAACAACTTTGATGGCCTCAAGGTGTCCCCAGTTTTCTTTATGAAACCTGATCTCACAGAGGTGTCTGAACTACCAAAGCAGCCGACGTGTTTATCAAACATATACACTCCAGTCATTTAACTCACTTATTGTGTATGCAGTTAACATGCTATTGTCTGTATGTTGACTCATGCTGAACTTATGTTTTAGTTTGATCATGGTTCAGCTAAAAGTTGGTTTTCAATTGAATTTTGTCTATATAAATTGTACATATTTTCACTTGCTTGCTGTAGCTTGGTTACCATGTCATGTTTACATGTAATCTTTCACTTGTGTCAACTTGATGATGTTTAATGGACATTATTTTTGCCTGGCGCCGTGGTAGGGTAGTGTCCAGTACACTCAGCTGCTAGACTGGTGGTGTGGAGTTTAAATCTCCATTGAGCTGGGATTTTCAATCATCATACAGTCCTTGGGTTGATTCAGGCTCATAAAATGGGTTGCAGAAGATGTTCTGAAATGTTATATTGATCACATTAGCCATCAAGAGCTGTTTGGTGGAGAGAATGCAGGCCTCCTAACACTATGTCTGCTTCTTCCACAACATCTTCAACTTCTTCTAAAATGACGTCCACGTCAATGTCTCCAGTGACTTTTGCTTTCTTACTGAAATATTGCTTCTTTTTCTCAAACTGACACCTTTGTTTTCTCCATGGCTGATTTGTGTCTTCTCAAGTAATAACTGTCTTTTCAGATGATATCTGTCTTCTTTTGTGACATATATGTCTTTTCAGATGACATGTGTTTTCTCATATTGCTTCCGTCTTTTCATGTGACATATGCATCTTCTCAGAATGCTTGTCTTCTCATGTGACATATGTCTTCTCAGTCGACATGTGCGTCTTCACAGGTGACATTTTTCATGTGATAAATGTTTTCTCATGTGGCATGTGTTTCTTCTCATGTTACATGTGTCATCTCATGTGACACATGTATCATCTCAGGTGACATTTCTCATGTGACAAATGTGTTTTCTCATGTGGCATGTGTCATCTCAGATGACTTCTGTCTTGTCATGTGACATGTGTGTCTTGTCATGTGACATGTGTCATCTCAGGTGACAGGTGTGTCATCTCATTTGACATGTTTCATGTGCATCTGTATCTGCTTCAAATGACTTTGTTGTAACATATGTTCACTCTGTCATATCATTTGATATCTTAAGAGAAACACATTTACGCTATGAAATCATCAACCATATAAACTAAATTGAGTGAGTTCTTCTGCATAGTGCTTGAAATATTCCCAAGCATTGTTTTGGTGACACTAAGCAAGTCTGTTTAAAATGATGAAAACTCTATCTCTGCATTGTTCAAGTCATATCACTATTTGACTTTTATGAGGGTTTGATTGAGGGCAGTGAATGTTGGCTATATGCATGATTGATTAGAATCAAGGATCACTATGAAACTATGCATTAGTGTCTTGATCACCTCCTGCAGATCACACTAGGTGAACTAAAGCTGATCAGGATCCCTGTCAAAGATCCAGTGCATGTATACAAGAATCCACACATACGATACATGTATTTTGGGTAGACTTTCTAAATTTCATATTTTATGAAGGCAAAGCTCATATGCCCTACTCTTTACGATTTCCAACTGTCAAATCCAGCTAGCGCTGAAAAGGACACACATTGAGAAAACCTGAGAATAGTGTAAATAGACAGTCCTTTCATTGGAACCCACACACCAAGTGAAATAGTGGGAGACCTAAAAATACACCATTTGCCAGGATTTTCTTATAACTATCTTACCATCTGCCAGAATTTTCTTGTTATAACTATCTTACCATCTGCCAGAATTTTGTTATAACTATCTGATCATCTGCCAGGATTTTCTTGTTATAACTATCTTACCATCTGCCATAATTTTTTTATAACTATCTTACCATCTGCCATAATTTTCTTGTTATAACTATCTTACCATCTGTCAGAATTTTCTTGTTATAACTATCTTACCATGTGCCAGAATTTTGTTATAACTATCTTACCATCTGCCAGAATTTTGTTGTTATAACTATCTCACTGTCTGCCAGAATTTTGTTATAACTATTTTACCATCTGCCAGGATTTTCTTGTTATAGCTATCTTACCATCTGCCAGAATTTTGTTATAACTATCTTACCATCTGCTAGGGATTTGTTTATAACTCTTACCATCTGCCAGGATTTTCTTCTTATAACTATCTTACCATCTGCCAGAATTTTCTTGTTATAACTATCTTACCATCTGCCAGGATTTTCTTGTTATAACTATCTTACCATCTGCCAGAATTTTCTTGTTATAACTATCTTACAATCTGTCAGAATTTTCTTGTTATAACTATCTTACCATCTGCCAGGATTTTCTTATTATCTTACCATCTGCCAGAATTTTCTTGTTATAACTATCTTACCATCTGCCAGGATTTTCTTATCTTACCATCTGCTAGGATTTTGTTATAATATCTTACCATCTGCCAGGATTTTCTTTTTTTTTTATCTTACCATCATGAGGATTTTCTTATTATCATCTTTCCATCTGGCAGGATTTTCTTGTTACAATCTTACCGTCTGAGTGGATTTTGTTAATACCATAATACCAATGCTGTGTAAGGATTAGAAAGTGGAAAAAATAAAGTAATTATATTTATTCATTATTGTTACATACATGCTTTTACACATATATTATTTTCTGCATGTTCTGTTTTTGTGTGTGTTGACATTGATAACACTTGTGTAAATGTGTATGTTATTAATGTTTATGTATTTTCTTGCAACAAAAACATAATTTTACTTAAAAATTTATTGTTAAAAATGTCAATTGAGTGATTTGTAACATGCATTCACTGTAATGAGATCCCGGGGAATTTCTGCAATGGAGTGGTTAACCTCTCAGCCACCTAGGGATTACAATACCCATCTCACATATCATGAGACATGGGTTTTCATCCCCAGTTTGACGAGAGTTGATCATCTGTCAGAAATAAAATATAAATTTGAGTCTGTGCGCTGCATGCTGCCTGCCTGGGCAGGTAGCCTTTATTCCATAGCTCATATCAAAAGCCTACACTACTCATGCTGTGTCACCATTTTATTGTTTTCTGTTGATTTGTTTTGTTTGTTTATTTCTGCCAGTTCTCTTCATATCTTGATTCATTTGCTTTCTTGACCAGTCTTCCCCAACAGTCTGAATTTTCACTAAATCTAGTCTTTTTTTGGTTTTCAAATTTTCACATTAATATCATATTCCCGTAAATATTAAACCTTTAACTGCGTGATTATGTATGCTGCTGGGCAGATGATTATTCAGACGGCTGATCTCTACAAATCTCATTAAGTTACATTGAGAAGTCTGGTTTCATTCCAAGTAAAAATATTTCAGCAAGTCCAGGGGGTTATTTCAGAGCAGCTTTCTCAAACTGTGATCCCAGTGTGGCGATGTTACTAGTGTGGTGATGTTATATGTGTAGTGGTGTTACATGTGTGGTGATGTTACATATATGCTGATGTTACATGTGTGGTGGTGTTACTAGTTAAATTACCGATGACAGTCCATAAAAGAAAGCTTGACCAGATCACCCATCAACTGATTCTGTGAGATGTTTATTTTGTCCCACAGAACCAATCATCTCTCATGCTGCATATTGCCAACATTTGCATCTGACCAATTATTGAAGATACATGATAATGGTCATGATTGTAAGCTTTGTCACATTTCATTGACTGTAATAATTCATTTGCCACATTCCTATCTGCTCTTAAAACTTTGATGTTGTCCTTATATGTGTGTATATATTATAGATCAGCATGAGAGAGAACTACAACTTTGGCTATCAACAAAGTTGTCTTATTGTTTATGTTCTTCATTCCCTTGTAGAGTCAATCTTTTTCTCTGTTTTGTTTGGTTGATGTGAAAATACAGCTAATTTCCCAAACATAGTTATATGACTTTCTGCTCATGAATTGAATGTAACTTGATGTCAAAAACTGCTGTCATCTGCAGAATTCATATTTAGCTCTTAGAATATGTATTTCTTCTTCTTCTTCGTTCATCCGGAGTTTTTTTTTCCGGATGTGATTGCGTTGTGCCTGTTTACAGCAGAGCTGCGTTCTTGCGCCGTTAGGCCGACACATCCATCTTCTGCAGGCATTTGTTGACCGGGTTAACCTTCCCGGGAATATGTATTTAAAATGCATGTTTCTACATTAGTGTTCTTTTGGGGGATGGATATTTGGAGGTCTACCCGGCTGCAAGCCTTGTGCGCTTACGCTTAAGTTTTGATGCACTGACGACAGGATAGGGGTTCAATCCTTACACAAGTCAGTGGGACTGCAACGTTGGCTTCTCGTTCCTAAAGCAATGGCAAACTACTGAACGTAAAATTGCCTAGAAAGTTAACCAGGGGTTGGGGTTCGTCACAGCGTCCTACAAAGGACATGCAACATTTAAAAAAAGTGTTTAGTGTGTGCAGCTGTGATCAGTGCCAGATCCCCAACTGTATGGCTCACATGGATCTCATGCTCTCATCAATGTCCTCCGGACCTTTATCAGTGACTTGTGTGCAAGTTGCATTTCTGCTACCTGGATGGCTTGGCCACGTGGCATGGTCAAGACAAGAACAGAGCTAATCCAAATGAGATGGCAAAACATGACCGCCCACGCTTATCGGCATGGCACATGATGATAATGATGACCAGATATGACAAAACAGCTCATGGGCCAGTGTAGCTTACTACTTTTCATACCTGTTTTTCTTAGGTGCCAGCTCTGTGACGAAGGGGTGACAGACGCAATTCGTAATCCTGCATACTGTGTTCGACACAGCTGTGGGTGATTTGACAGCAGACTGCCTTGCATTGATTGTCATACAATGGTATGAGTGCCGGTCGTTCAGAAAGCAGTGGTAACCTACTGAACGCAAAACTTGCCAATAAATCACAAACAGCCAAAAAATGGTAGGGTTGACTGCAGCGTCCTGTAAAAGGATATGCAATTAACTTTTTGTTACCTAGTTGCTCTCACAGAAACTTAAATCTGCAGTAGGAAGGTGCTATTACTCCTCAATTTTTCTGTTCTGATTTTAACACTGGCTAAAATATTTAGCATTGGTAAAACTGCAGGAAAACGTCAATATGAACACCAACAAGCCACCTGATGTAGGTTGCAATATTTTTTACCCTAATATTGAAATGGTAAGTTCATCCCAGCTAGCAGAACTTTATGGAATCTTGGGGGATCAACAGTGTGGAGTGAACTGAATTCATGTAGGCAGATTTCATAAAGTTGTGTCTGTTTCACATAAGCACAATAAAGATTTATTGGAAAAATTGTGTTTCCTGTCAGTATTTTGCCAAAGGCTCCTTGCATTAACAAGTTATTTAGTTCACACATAGATGACACAATTGTAAGAAAACAGAGATCATGGTGTCTCAAAGAAAAAACATCCTGGTAAATGGGAAAAATTCTTCAATAAATTCTTCGGCGCAACTATCTCAGAACAGTCATAACATCTGATAGATGGTGCCTTACAGAGATTAGAACAAGAATGGCTATGGAACAGGAAGCCTTTTGCAAGATGGAAAACATATCAATAAAAAATAAAATGAGAGATAAAAGTGTTGAAGGGCTATCCATGCTGTTATACATGTGAAACAAAGGCAATAAGCAGACAAGCATAGAAACATCTAATGGGAATGGAAATGTTTCTGTGGAAAATACAAAATAATACCATAAAGAAAATTACACAAAACAAAACACATGAAAACCGTAAATTGATTACAGAAATTAAATTAAGACAAGATTTTTAGGAGCATGTTATGAGGAGAAATAGATAAGAAAACTTAGTAATAACGGGCAAAACTGATGGGAATAGAGCAAGGGGAAGGCAAAGATGTACAGGGCAAAATCGGGACCGAAATTAAAACCCGAAGAGTAGAGGCAAGAGAAGTTACCCTCCTGTTTCAACCATTATCTTATTCTTGCACTTTTGCCTTTTCTGTTCAATTCCTGCCTAGGTCGCTAGGTTCAATGCTCTTGCCTTTTAAACACTTTTTAAACCACAAATGACCTCTTCAGAAGTTCAGTGAACCATTTCTATACATTTGTGCCTGGTAGACATCTCACAACTTTGAACCCATGTCATGCAGCTACAAACATTCATGGTATATTGCAATACAGATGATGATGATGGAACACTAGACTACTTCAGAGACAAGACTCAGGAAGACCATTCATGCAATGAAACAAGAATAATACCAATACATAGGAATAACAACTATATATGGTCAATAGGAAAATATTCATCTTTGTACAACATCTGTCAGTTTATTTTGTGCTTATTCTAGCTATGTTTTCACCTATATGCATTACAGAATAAAGTCTTTTAAATTTACAAACACATGCAGTTCTCAAGCAATATCCATCTTTCTCTATGTCTTTAAATCTGTAGCTTTTTTGTTGTTGACAAGATAGTCTTCATTTGTTGTACCCTTATCTTTTAACACAACCAACAAAAGCATGGCTATATGACTTTATTGAGCAGTACATTACAAATGTAAACTTTACACAAGTGTCATTCTATGACATCACATATTTAACAACCACATGAAATAGACATTTTATTTCTTGTTGGTGTGCGTGCTTGAAACCACTTAAGGTGGTATATATGTCGAGTAAAAGTAGCAACAGCTACTTCAGACAGAGATCTGCAGTAAGTGCAGGGATAGCACACTAACCAGCCAAACTGGTGGTCATTTGTTCGAGTTTCATGTTCACAGAGATGTTAAGTGACCTGGGCTCTCAGGGAAGACTCAGTTTAGACTGGGTTTCCTGGGGAAGGAAAGGTGGCCTCCATGATACTGATCACATGACCCATCAAGTGTCCATCAGTCTAACAATGCTGTGCTAGTACCATATACAAAATATGCCTCATGGTGTTAAAAGATGCCCTTTAAACTCAGACAGGTGGAAAGTTGTTATATTTACAAACATGTTTAATGAATGCAGGCAAGAAAGGTGTCATCAACTGTTTAATATTGATCTGTAGCAGGAGCCTGCTGTGGTATGTGAAGCGCCAGGACCATCACATTTTTAGGCCTCAGTGCATGAAGGGATAGGTGGCCTGGCTCTCCCTCCCATTGTGAACATTGAGTACAGGCATCGAACCCTCATCATACCACGCTCAAGTCATTGCCAGCGTAACATCCCAGCCATTTCACCAAGCACCCACATTGTGTATCGTCTTTAATGAACATACCTGAATGTTGACTTCAACAGCTTGGTTTCTATGGTCAGTTATTGTGGGCTTGGTGAAGTGTACTCAACAACTGTTGCTGGCTTTAAAGGAGGTTATCAAATATGAATAAATGTTGGCTTGAAATGGTGCTACAAGCAAGTGGCTTGCATGAATGGTTGTGAGAATGTGCGGGTAAATATCATGATGACCAGTTTTCTGTTCTCATCTCATAAGATTATATGCCCCTAAATTGTATGACTTCCATCTTCTGGATCTCTGATGATCTTTTTCCTGTTGACACTATTCAGTTCCTTGAGCTCTCATACCACAATAAATGTGTCCGCCTGCTTTAAGGACACTCTTCTCTGGTCTTAGATTTAGGATGTGCTCAGTAAGGTCTTGCATATCATAAGCTACATCTGGACATTCTGCCAGAGCCTGGCACTGACGAACATGTGATGAAATATGGCATAACAGAAGTATACAATAATGAGAACAGACAGAAACAAGTATTTTAAATCTTCTAGAAACATGACATTAATGACATTGTAAACACAGAAGCCACAAATAATTTAATTCCTGGCATATTTCGCTGCATCTTGAGGTGCAATCTGCAGAGTTATACATGCTGTGAAGTGAATGGATGAATCATATTTTGACTGAAATACATCACATCCACAGTCACTAATATAGTTTGAATGTGGAGTAATGTTATCCCCACAATCATTGCAGATTCACTGTGATACATTTCGTCGGAAGCTGCAGTGAAATATTCCCGGCAATAAACTATCCAACCTATTATTTATGACTTGTGTGTGTAAATCCACTAAGGGAATACACTGTGTGGAATGAATCAAAGTGTGTCTGGCAGCAATTACTCCTCGTGCATGCTTTACACAAATATTATAACACAACTTGAAAGCTTACTGGAAGACAGTTTCATGGGATACAGTAGTCATACAATAGGACAGAACATTATGGTTGTTCATATCATTGGGAATAAGGTATGTTTCCAATATACATGACCATACACACTTCTACATTCAAGTGTTGGTTGTATATTAAAGTGTAACATTTAATGGTCTTTCTTTAATATAAACAAATAACACAAAGTCACAAACAGGGTCTTGCATATAAGCTGACTCCCAATATAAACATTTAAGAAAACATGGTATTTGCCTGTAAAAACACTGTATTCACCGTGTTTGTTCACACAGTGTTTCAGCCTGCACACTCACTCACTAACTATTGCATTTCTTCCTTTTCTTCTTCTTCTGTGTTCACCCGGATGCTGTTTTAGAAGTAATTGCATTGTGTATGTTTACAGCAGAGCTGCGATTATTTGCACCTTTCAGGCGGCACATCTAACTTCTTCAGACATCTGTTGGATGGGTTACCTTCCCTGGACTATTGGACTTTATATCATGATGTGGCAGTGTTAACTTATTTAAATTTTTCAGCCAGAGGCATCATTATCGTCACATGCCCTGCCACCTGGTGTAGACATTTCTGCATCTCCACAAATCTCAGTGTTCTGGATACATTCTACTGACGATATTCCTCCATGCCGCCATGTCAGTCCGTCCAACATGATTTCTCTGTCTGCCACTGATCTGTCTAGACATCATCTCTTCTCATTACTGTGAACAGTCCGAAATAGTTATTGCTTATTTGTTATCCTCTAGCCAACTGAAGGAAGAATTATGGCACTATCAGTAGTTAATGACATCACTATGGAGTAAAATGTACAGGCTTTGTGTATGTGTGTGTGTGTGTGTGCGTGCGTCCATATGTGTGGAAAGAAAGATGTCTTTAACACAGTAAAAGAGAATGATAGAAAAGTCAGGATGTAATTGACAGAAAAGAAAGAAACTTATAACAGGAGATGGTAGAGAAGTGAGATGGTAGAAAAGTCAGATTGTAATTGTCAGAAAAGATTCCTCAATCACTAAAGAAAACCAGTATTGTCCTTATCATACAAAATAAAGAGGACTGGTAGCTGAAGTAAAAGACAGTTGTGGCTTAGAAAATGAAAAGATGAGATGATTTGTGTAATTCATACGTATGTATACCATACCTTGTATGGTATGTATACCATACCTTGACAAAATACACAATTGTTTATCTCACATCTTGACAACAATGTGAAAAGTGTTGGTGGTCATGTATACAAAAGTTGATGCATCCATGGTGATCTGTTTGATATAGAATGTTCATCTGCATGAATATAATAAGTTATTTCACAACTATAAATCACACAGCTAGATTTACAGAGTCACAAGACTTCAAGACAAACAAAGGCAATTGAAATAACCAGAATATGAGAAGCTGTGTGTTGCCTGCAGACTTTCAGTTGGAATCATAATCTGGCTGCAAGTGAGAAAAGCTTGCGGGTGGGCTTGGAGGCGGATAGTACGAGAGCCTGGGTTCCTCATCCTCAATAGCTTCTGTAAACAGGAGGGTGATATTTTATTGAAACTAAATACATTAGCGTCACTAAATAATTATATTTTTTTCTCTCCTCCTCTTTCTCTTCTTATTTGTTCTTTCAAGGGGGTCTCCCTGGCGAAGGAGTTTAGGATGTTGTTCTTAATCCTGTATACTCACATACGAAACACAGCTGCGCGAGATTTGGCAGCGGATCATGTTGCAATGGTTACTTATGGAGGTATGTGAGACTGTCGTTCAGAAAGCAATGGCAAACTACTGAAGATAAAACTTGCCAAGACATCAAAAGCAGCTGAAAAATGCTGGTGTTGACTGCAATGTCCTGGAAATAAGATATGCAACAACAACAAAAAAAAAAAGAAGAAAAAAAAAGGCCACACTGAGTTCTCTAACTCAGACGTCAGTGTGTCCAACGCTGACATGCAGATGCTGACAGATGCGGTAATACAGTAGCAAGCATGCTTGCCTGCCAGTTGCTCTACAAATATGGGGCTAGCACCACACACCAAATATGTCTCATGGTGTTAAAGAGGTCTTTTACCTTTATTACTTCTAGACTGATTCTATCCAACGTAATGGGCTCTGTCTATCTGTGGGTAGTTATTTTTTTCCTGACAAACTTGCCAGCACAATCACCATACAGTTCACTCTTGATGATCTGCAACTGCCGTGGGATTCTTTGTCCACAAGGTTTCCTGTTTGTCCGCCCTAATCTGAGAAGGCTAAGTATCTGATCTCACTACCCAAGAGATAAGAGAGACATGTGATGTCAGTATACACCAATGGTTCTTGTAGAAATCCCCAGCCCTTTGGATACCTGGTCATTTCCAAGCCTGAGATAGACATGGAATCCTCTCTGTCACACTGTCTGTGATAAGATCTGTATACTGGGGGGTACCATTATCAAGGAGGATATTATTATCATGGGGCACATCAGTATCATGAGGGATATCAATATCATGGTGGATATCATTATACTGGGGAATATCATCATGGTGCATATAATTATCATGGGAATATAATTATCATAGGGCATATCAGTATCATGGGGATATCAGTATCATGGGGGATATTATCACAGGGGATATCATTATCATGGGGCATATAAATATCATGGGGAAACATTATCATGAGGATATCATTATCATGGGGCATACCAGTATCATGGGAAATACATTATCATGACAATATCATTATCATGGGGTATATCAGTATCATGGGGGATATAATTATCATGGTGGATATCATCACAGGAGATATTGTTATCATGGCGAATATCAGTATAATGGGGGATGTCATAATCATGGGGGATATCAGTATCACATTCTCCACACATTTTCTCAGACTAATCTCAGGTATTCATTCCATGAGTCTGACCCCAGATCTGAACTTCTTACCTTTATCTTCTGATGGAACATAGGCCCTCAACAATCCTATCTTTTAATATCTCATGCAGCTGCTTCCTTAGCCTCCCCATATTATTTTTTTATTTATTTCTATCTCTAATTCTCTTCTCCACATGTTTTTAGGTCTCCATCTGTTTCATCTGTCCTGCGGGTTCCAGTGAAGGGGCCGTCTAATTGCACTATTCTCTAGTTTTTCTCCTTGCCACTGCCAGTGTCTTTCCCTTACTCTGGATCTGTTAGAATCTGTCTATTTCACACCATATGCTCCATGTGAGTTATTGTATCAATACCTTTTAATCCCTTTATTCCACACAGGCATTATTTGATGAATATTTATAGTTTATTAGTGACTGCATTGACCGTTTTCAATGTTTCTGACCCAGTGCTGTTTTAACGTTATAGTCAAATATTCTAAGTTTGGTGTTAGATTTAATTTCTTTTGACTTCCACAAATCTCCTGCTGTGATGAAAACTCCTCTTGCCTCTGTTCTTTTTGTAATATCTCTATCTGTTCCCCCATCTGGAGTAGCCCACTCTCTTCATTGCCTCATAAGACATGCTTGTTTACATTTCAGGCCTTACTAATACACAGGAGACGCACGTAACTTACTCACCAGGAAATGACACACGAGGTACTACTGGTGACTGATAATCATCATCGTCTTCATGGTCCAGCCTCTCTTCATACTCGGAAAAGTGTCTGGGTGTATATTCAACAGGTTCTGGGCTTGGCCGTCGCTCAATCAAAGTTTCAAACACAGGTTCTGGCTCAACATTAGTTTCATACACGGGGTCTGGCTCAAATTCAGTTTCAATATAGGGTTCTGGTTCAACTTCAGTTTCAAATACGGGTTCTTGTTCAACTTCAGTCTCAAATATGGGTTCTTGTTCAACTTCAGTCTCAAATATGGGTTCTGGATCAACTTCAGTCTCAATGACAGGCTCCAGGTAGGGATCCTCTGCGTATACTCTGGGTGGCTTTAGGAAGAAGAAGAGTTTATTTTCAGAATTTGAGCAATTTGTATATATATATTATGAGTAAAAATCTGATTATCTGAAGGAAAATGCAAGGGTAATGGTGGTCCCCTTAACAAGAAATGCTTCCCTGGTTACTAACATTCTGTGATTGTTTCATTGTACATGTACAGGAAAGATTCTGACTCATGATATGGCAATGAAGTATACTCAGTGTTATGTTACATTGTGACATGCACACACACCACCTAGAATGAGAACAGATAGTTTAATGTACATATTTGATTTTTACGTTTTGATTTGGATTTTCCATTTTCATGTTCTTTCTTTGGATCTGTTTGTGTTGTTCCTGAAGACGATCAATAAGACTGAAACATCAGTTTCGTTGTTTTGTGGTTTAGCTTATTTTTACATTTTTACTTTATGTTAATTTAATATTATTATTATGATTTTCTGCACCAGATTTCTGTCAACCAGCTTTGAGTTATTTGAAAGGTATGTACACTGTGTCTGTGCTGGTTATCTTTCTCTCCTTCTTGCAGGAGTCACACATACTTAACTGTATTCATGTTATATTGTCATATCCTGCTGCAGCCGCTATTTCACTTATCTGCTGTAGTTCAGGGAAAAAACAGTTAGTTGCATATCCTTTATAGGACATTTGCAGTCAACGCCAGCATGTTTTGCTGTTGTGATCTCTTGGCAAGTTTTATGTTCAGTAGTTTGCGACTGCTTTCTGAACGACCGGCACTCATACCATTTGGAAAAAAAACCAACGCAACACAGTCTGCTGTGCCAAATCGCGCACAGTTGTTTCGAACATGGGTATGTGGGATCACAAACCGCATCCTTAACCCCTTCACCAAAGAGCCGGTTCAGGAAGGAACGGTCATAATGTTGAAAACAATCGTAAAGGTCTATAAAGTGATAGCTGGCACTAGACTTACTGTAATCTCCTCTATTTCCCACTACTTTGAGCAATCTACTTCTATAATT